>CM076653.1:7040691-7279758 GCA_038496675.1 Rachycentron canadum
AGATAGGGAGGGATGGTGGGGGAAGGGTGGGGGTGGGGGGGCTTTCAGGGACTTCTAGGGACAATTCCAGATGGCGCTCGATCTTTACACCTTCACCAGAAAAACAGCAGAGAGAGAAACCCAAACACAGACGCCGACACTCATCCCTGCGTGTAAACCAGTCCCTCGCCCCTGTATGGCCCCTGGTCCTGGATGAACAGAGGGAACAGAACAAGAGAAATTATAAAGTTACGCTGCAAAGCCTCCACTGTTTGTGCCAGCATGAAACTTTAAACATTACAATTGATTGACCAAATTAATTATGGTATATTACTTGGAATAATTACTATAAACAATTAAAAGTTACCCTTTTTGTATTCTTACACTAATGATTTCTCAAAATTAGAACAGCTTTGCACTCAAAATCCATATTTCTTTTTTTATATGATCAAAATGGCTGCACATTTGGATTTAAGATCAATGTGCACAAGCAAAATATGGTAGGCAGTGACATATGTCCAAGTTTTGACTGTGGTTATCTTTGCAAGTTATAAACCATTTAATGCTATGGTGGTAACCTCAGAATGGCCCAACAGGAAGCAGAACAAAAGTCAAATTGAACAATATACCATGAAGAATATCATATTTAGGAACCAAAGTTACATCACGATTGAAAATAAGTGCACAGTGAACATTGTAAAGTGAAAGCCAGTGCAGGTTGTCAGTGGTCTCAGAAATGGGGTGGTTGAGGGTAATTATTATTTTCAATGCGGTAGCAGGTTGTTGATGTTAAAAGGCTAGATGTGGCACTTTTAAAATGGTGAACAAAGACGTGCAAATGCAGGGAAACAGAGTCTGGGGAGGCAATGACAGCGAGGGACAGCGTATGAATAGAAATGCCACAAAAGTATCCGATTATGGTTGGATTTTCCATGGCCGGTGCAGAACAGAAATGGGTTTGTTGTGTTCTAACGATGGCAGGAGTAGATTAGGAGGGAAAGAGGAGGCAGAAGGACAGATGATGGAGAGATAGGCTGACAGAAGTGGCAGCGCTGGTGGAAAAAGAGAACAGGAAGATGTATGGGTCTGACGGGAGAGTGAGTCATTGAAGGGAGACTGACCGAGATAATGGGTAAAGGAATGAAAGAAGAAAGGGGATAGATGAAGGACTCACTTAAGATGGTAATGCCGAATGCACTAAAAGTGGGGTGGGAAAGGAGGGGGGGGTGTTGCTGGGAAATAGAAGGGAAGGAAATCGCTCATTGGGGACGGTTAAATGGTTAATGTGAATTGAGCTTGCAGAGAAATGACAACTTCTTGGGTAACAGGACAGAGCGGGGAGACAGTCTCTGTGTATATGCAGGAATGTGTATATGGATGGAGGGTGAGAGTGTGAAAGAAAGAGAGAGAGTGTGAGAGAGAGGGAGAGAGAGGGAGAGAGAGGGGGAGATGGTAATATAGGCAAGCAAAGCTTTAATGGGGCGGAGAATAAGGAAAATGGGAAGAAGGAGGGAGGAGAGGGTTGAGAAAATGCTGTGCTGTGTGCAGAGCAAAAATGAGATTGGGCGAAGAGGGAAAAACAGTGTGTCATTGCATATGTATCATTCTGTGGTAGCGTGTCATGTCTGTTCAAACTCTTGCGCACTGATTGATAGTCACATGAGATAAATTTGAGCATGCTTATGTATTTGTGAAAGCTTGGGTTGGCAGACATGTGCACACTCACTGTCATCGTGTGTGTGTGTGTGTGCACCTGCACGACGCTCTGTGTGATAACTTACGAAACAGCAGCATGCTGGCGTTGGAAGCACCCAGACGGTTTGAGGCAAAGCAGGTGTAGTTGCCAAAGTGTTTCTCTGTCACATTGCTAAACAGCAACAGCGAGCGCGTCTTCTCGTTTTTGATCGTCAGGGTGCTGTCGCTCTCTACCGGCCTGGGTGGCGGTGGTGGGGGAGTGAAAGAGCGAAGGAAGGAAGAAGATAGAAAAAGAGAAAAAGAGTGTGTCAGAAAAAGAGATAACACAACATAACATCACACCTAGTGACTCAGCCTTCAAAAGAGGCTTTTTTTTCTCCATCTCTCCAGAGACAACCATGCAACACAGTCCCCCTCCACACATTGGCTCTGTCTCACCTTGCGCTAATAGTGAAATCTAACAGTCCATAAATAACAGAGACCTCCTGCTAGGGCCCATTATACTCTATTAGCAGCTCTCTCTGGCTGGCAAAGGCTTGTCTGAGTACTTCTGCGTCTTGCTTTGCCGTATGCCAAATCACCCTAGCTCTTCTATGCTCTCTGGGACCATTTATTAACTTCTAAGGACAGTCTATGTATACTGTATAATGTTAATTTTTCTCCTGAGATAGCAAAAACATACATGATAAGGACTTGTGCTAATGTGCTAAGGGGTTGGGCAAATGGACCGTAGCCAAGACTACGACCTAGAAAAAACTGGAAAATCTGTTTATGTGTGCAAATGACTGTGTTTTTCAAGCATTTCTCTTACAAAGACCTCTGTCCACACTGAAATGTCAAAACAATAATCTCTTCATCAAATTGTGCTTCACAGCCAACATCTGTGATGGTTGACAGACACAGCACACTTCCTTATCTGGTGGGTTAAACCTCTGTTTTGTTGCTTCATGGTCTTTGTGATTATTACATATAACTAAAGAGGAACTTGCAATGTATTTGTTCTTAGTTATATATTTGCCTGTTTCTGTTTTCAGACAATTTTATTGGTAGAAAGTTATTCCTCTGCTGATGCACTGAGACATCGACCCAATAAAATCAGTGTCACAAAGGTAACAACCACACCTGCAATGTGAACAGCTTTGTTGAAATAAAAAAAAAAAAAAAATTAAATGGATTTTTTCCACAAGCTCGAATTTGGTTGCAAAAATACATGCTTAGTGTGCACTAAGGAGAATGTAAATGCGATCTAAGTGTCAAACAAGTCACCACTGTCTCACCTATGATCATCTCTGTACCACTCGAAGGAGGCTGGCGGGACTGCCATAGCTTCACAGCGCAAGATGGCCGTCTTACCCAAATGGGCCGGCATGTTCTTCATGTCTGTGATCATGGGAGGGTCTGACAAGGGAATTGAAGGAGGAAATAATGGACAAGCACAAGGAGGAAATTCAGCAATTAGATTACATCTGCCTTCGCTGGGCAGTTAAGTCAGGTCAGCCCATGGTGGCCCTCAAGGTTGAAAAACCCCAGGAGAGAACAAAATTAAGATGTATGAACTCATACATAATAAAACATCTCCAGTATTTACATATACGATTAATACATCATTGTGCTATAACCTGGGTGTGAGTTGAATAATTACCACTAGGCTGCTGTGAGGTACTTACAGTTGACTGTGACCTTGACCTTGCGCTGATCGGGCGGAGCCACTCCATTGTTGGTGATGCATTCATAGTCCTCAGCCTGTTGCCTCTTGATCTCTGTGATGTCTAGAAACTCCCCCTCACTCACCAACCCATCTGCTGACAGGAGGTATGATGTCAAGGGTCACTGTATATCAAATGGGAGGTGACTGAGGCTACTGATTTAAGGTTCACTACTTGAGTTATGACTGTGGGTAGACTGGCGTGCATCATTCTTACAGTTTCTGAGAGCATTTGGAGACAACAGTGCATATATAACATAAAATAACATATAATGCGTATTTAAATAAGGCAGCAGCAGTGACAAACGGGGCTGGTTGACATGGTGGAAATCAATATCATGATATTCATGAACAAAATCAATCACAATACAAGATTACATAAAACAATGCAAATCAATGTTTAAAGAATTGAAGTGTGCAATGAGCTGTCAGACAAAACTAAATGAAATAACTATTTGCTGGTGGGGATTGTTAACTTCGAAACCATAAAACAACAGCATGACATTAATAAGAATACAATTTGGCCAAAAAAACGATGATGCTGAATTATTGCTAAATCTTAATGAAACATCTGTTAACAAGAATTTCAATCATATTTGTCTCATGATCCAAGCTAAGGGCCTCAGGATGGCTTGTTCACAGCAGTAATGGGTCAGTTGGCAAATGATACAAAGTAAATAAACATGGTTTGGCAGCAGTGACACCATTACTTTTACACTGTCAGGGGAAATTGTAAGCTTTGCTTCCAAGCGGTGGACACACCAGGGGGTGACAGCTTGTTCGCTACATTATATAGTGAGAAGAATATTTGGCTGTTATTTGATGTTGACAAACTCCCAGGTGCCCCCAAAACCGAATTAGCCAGTCTCACACTTTCACTCTTTTTCCTCGGGCGACAAACAGCCACAGACTCTCTTCAGAGGGGAGAGTTGAATGGACGAGCTACAAGTTATTGCTCCTTCATGTGAGGGGAATGGATGTTGGTGGTGTATTGGATCGACGGTGGCAGAGAGAGAAAGGGAGCAGGAACAGAGAAAGAATGAGTGAGAGTGCACCCCTCCCCTCTTCCTCCTCCTCCTCCTCCCTGCAAGTCTTAGCAGCCAGCTGTCTCACATGCCTCCAAAACCATTAGGCCTTTTTTTTCTCCCCTTTACCCCATTAAAGAAGTCAGGCTGTGGAACACGACATAATATATAATCTCACCACTAACAAGGAAATCCAGCTCTTAAATTGCTGCTCACTTTTCCCTCTCAAAGCCCCCAAAACACACACACAACCACTGTCAATCAGTGGACCTTTACTTCCCCTCACAAACACACAAATGGCTTCTAAGCACATTTGTGAGCAACACCGGCACAAACACACAAACACACACACACACACAAAAAAGAAGCTAAACGCCACGATTATTCCTGTCAGAGATTAGCGCGGCGGTTCTAATTGAAGATTATACTGGAGGATTATTAGTGCGGCTACTGAGCTGGAGACGATTATTTGCAGCTGCTGCGGCAGAGGCTGAGCAGTGAGCGACAACCGCGGTGATGGCTGCCTGTGCCATCCGAGCGAGTGCGGGCGGGCACTGGGTGATGGGGTGGGGTGGGTGCAGCAGTGTTATCCACTCATTCCATTAGTCTAATAAATATAGCTCTCTTGTGACATCTCTGTCAAGCAGGCAGAGCACCCAAGTTTGGGGAGAGCTGTAGAGGGGAAAGGGGGGATAAAATGAGGGGCTCACACAAGTAGAAATTACACACAAGGCTGTTACACCTGACTTCCGGGAAATAAAAAGGACAAAGAAAATAAAAAATGAGAGCAACCAAGCGCTGGAGAGCACATTACAGACGCACAGAGAGTGGCAATTTGTGAGAGATACTGAGCAAGAGACTGAAAGAGATACACAGATATAAAGACAGAGCAAAAAAAGAGAAAAAACAACATAAAGAGGTGAGAAGCAGTGTGAGAGATGTCGAGTTTGGTATTTGATGTAGTTGGTTCTTGTCGGACTTCTCATTCCTAGCATCTACTGTATGTGTGATGTAATATGACAGCGCAAAGCAGCCCTTTAACTCACCCTTTCTTTCCCTCCCTCTCTGTCCCCTGAGATCTCTGGACCTGCATTGCACACTTCTCTCCACTTTGGTGGGAGATCATATCTGACTGCAGCCGGCCCCTGGCACTCCTACAATGGTTTGTAAAATACAGCTCCATCAACCACTTATGGCTTTTGAAGGAGCCTGACTCCTGACCACCAGAGATAGTTGGATTGCACCTGAGAAGAGAGGAGGGGGGTGGTGTGAATGAAAAGGGGGAAAATAGACCAGGGGCTCTGGCCTGCCCTACAGTGAAACTGTGCTCTATTTCCCTGGCAGTACTTTGAGCATGACTAGATCATCAGGGCACTTGATTTCTCAGCTCCTCTTATCCATTTCCATTACAAAAACTACTGTCAAGGCAGAGAGGTCTGATGTTGGGATAAAACAGAGAAGGATGGACAGGCTGACACACTGTAAAACCTGTCATTTGGAAGAGTAAGGGGCTGAAATGTGTGTTAGTTGAGTTAAAACAAGCTGGAGCTGAATATCAAACAGGAAGGCCACTTTTCCCTGGCTCTTTTTACACATGCCTAAAATTACTCCATAGTTTTCTATCTAATATTTTATCCCACATATATTTCAGTTAGAGCCTAACCATTGCTGGATTTTCCAGGCTGATCCCTGGGTGTAAATATTCTGTATTATATTTGAAAAGTCCAATGAGTTCATCCTATTTTCTGTGAAGTGTAAGCGTCATAGAAATATCAATGTCATAGATTGTCCCTCTGTGCAACAGACCATTGTTGTCCAAACACTATTAAAAGAAACATGAACCAAACGGTGGCACTGTGCGACATGTTCCTTCATTAGCCTGATCATGGGCATTGTAGTTTATTTTGAGTCGATCTGACATACACCGTCCTGTTGCTGTAAATACCAACTAATGTGTATTAATTAATGCAACTGAAAATAATTCCCAACAAACACAGTATTTATTCCTACAATGCTTGCTACCAACTACAGTGCCCAGCTTCAGAAATTATTAAGCATTTTATTTGAATCAATCTGTATATTCCAGACCAGTGTTTAAAATGTATAGTTTCCGTATGAACAAACAAGCTCAGGGCTGTTGTGGCAGTTGTGGAGATCAACTGAGCTGTTGGTTTTGGCCTTTTCAGTCATGTTCAGTTAAAAATAACAAAAAGACTGTACAGACTGTAACAGCTTAATATAAGCACATAAACAATTTTGATAAGCACCCCTTACATGTTTAATTAAAGAATTGTAGCCAAGACTCGTACTGAGCTGAAAATTTTACAGTGGGAGAAATAAACTTGCCTCTGTTGACTGGATGCCTACGGACTTTTCCTCCTTTCCAGTCACCTGATTTACCAAATCCCCCTGCACACCTGCTCCCAAGCCCCACATCAAGCCACATTTGCACTTCATCAGCTTTACTCAGTACATATGCCAGCCCACAAACACCATTCCTCTGTTCAGTCTATTGTGGCTTCATAGACACCCTGTCTGCCTTCCTGTCTGTTTCAGATTATTTCAAGAACTGCCAAATTATTTAACCAATATCATCAAACCCAATCTCCTGTCAAATACATATGCACCCTTCTATCATACCATCATATCACTGACATATTTGTGTGAACCAAACTATCACTTCTCCTCCCCATCGCCACAAGCATCCATTCTTGCTAAACCTCTGTGTGTTTTAATGGATGGGGTGTCAAATGATAAGGCTGTGATGTACCGGTGTATTTAACTGAATGAGACAGAGAGCCTGTATGTCTCTGAGTGGGTCAACTGATGGATGCCAGTAAAAGTGAATGAGTGCGACAGATTGTATCTGAGCTTTGGCGAAGATGACGTGGCGTCTGCGAACAGAGCATCATCACTATCTGCGTGTTTAGAAAAGTTGCGGAGGAGTCAAATACTTTTTTTCAGGTCTGTGTCTCACCTCTGAGGTGGTGCAAATAGCTGCTCCCACTCAATAACCTCATGACGCACACACACACACACACACACACACACACACACACACACACACACACACACACACACACACACACACACACACACACACATTTTCCACCCAACATACACTCTTCTCCTCATCCCTTCTCCCCCTCCCTGCAGTTTCTCCATGCAGTCTCTGAGTAATGGGGACAGATGGCTGGCAGCTTCTTGCTGTTTCTTTGGGCTCGTCCACCCCACCCCACTCCCTCCCCATCCGCTTCTCCACTGCCCCTGGTCTCCTGCAACTGATGGCTTGGTTGCAGAGACTCCCATGGAATAGCAATGCGGCCCATATCTCTTTCTCTGCAAGCTGAGGGGTTACAGGGGGAGAGAGGAGAGGCGGTGTGTGATGGTGGGGGTGGAGAGGGAGGATTACTGCTGACAGAGGAGAAATTCTGTAGGCTTGCAAGTGAGGACAACTACACAGACTTTGTGATGTAAGGTTGTGTGTTTGCTGCAGCTGTGCGTTCATGCGTGGTTTTCTTTTCTCCTCTATATTTGTGTGTCTGTGGGTGTGTGTGTGTATGTCTTTGAGTGATCGCTACCGGGCTTGTCCAAGCCTGAGGTACTGTGTAGGTTCACAAACACTAACAGTGCGGAGAAGGACACTGCATGTATAGCAGGCTAACCCAGGGACAAACAGAGGAGAGAGGAGGTGGAACAGACCTCTGAGTGAGCCCATAGCTGTCTGTACATACAGCAGTACAGTAGGTTGTGCTTAACAGTATAATTACAATGTTGAATAGTTGTTCACGCTGACCTATTTATTATTGCTGTCTTGTTGCCGCATTTGATCGGTGCTGTTGCTGCTGCAGTCAAACTACAGCTCAGCCAATACTTGGCTTTAACCATTACTGTGGTGATACAATAAAAGCCTCAGATAGAGTCAATTATTTGACCTTCAAAACAACTGAAAAGTCTAAAATAACACCTCAGATTCAAGCACAAAGAAAGTATATATATCAGTGTATATATTTCACCCATTTATTTTGGAGCTCTGGAGTTTGCAGTTTCACTTCCCAGAAAAAAAGAGACAAATGACAGCAGCATTCTTGGCTTAAGGTCTTATAATTACACTAGTAAAATCCACTTAGGAATCTTAAGTCATAATGCAGTGAATGGTATATTCAGCACATAGCAATTTATAGTAATGTGCCAAATTGATGATACAGCACTACCAGTGCAATTCCAATAAACCCTAAAACCGTACATTCTCCAGAGGCCACGTAATGGCTATTTCCCCTGACTTTGGATGTTAGTGGTGACAAAGATGGGAATAAATGCTGATTAAATCAAATGGATCTGACTTCTATCAAGCTGTGCACCCTGACCACCCTGATCTGGTGCTGATTCCACACACCAACGGGAAGACAAAAATAGCTGATTTAATGCCAAAAGTGGCTGTTAGCGTCAGTTGGCATTGTGACGCTGGTTGACAGGGTGGATGAAGACAGATGCTGATGATTACGGGTGGCGCAGTGGGGATAATTACGTATAATGTGTGGTTATTTGGGACAAAACATTGGGACATAGGGAAAATACGGCAGTATGAATTTAAGAAGGGGACAGACTGAACAGCTGGGTTTAAGAATGATGACATAGGAACGGGGGATAAAGACGTGGGCATGAGTTGAATGCTGATAAGCTTTTAGGCTGGAAGGAAGAAAAAAAAAAAAAGACTACAAAAGGCTGAACAGGGTTAGGGATGAACATGAAGACGGGGGAGATAAAGGTGATGCTGTGAACAAGAGTTCTCCGGATGTGAAGACAAGCAAACAAGAAAGGGTAGCTTACATTTCTGGTCTTTCCAGGTGACAGTGGGCTCAGGCCGACCCACTGCCAGACAGTAGAGGTTTACGTTCTCCCCCTCGTTCACTGATACATTTTTTGAGATGTTGACGATCCTGGCCGGCACTGAAAAACAAAAAAATGCTAAAATATAACCACAACATCATCCCCTTCTTTTATTTCTCAATGCAAATCCCTGCACCTTGGACAGACAAGGCAATCATCAGCTGATTAATGATCTGTGCCTGAGTGCTTAGTGAACTGTGCAACAATATGCTTGACCGTCTACTTAAAATGCACTGAATTCTAAAATGGGCATTAAAATCTCATTCTCCTGACATCTAATCTAATTTGATCTTTAAAGAAAAGAGACATTTGTAAGTGGTAGTCTGATTTTTTTAAACTTCTTCTTTTTAAGCAAATGACCACCCCTGAAAAGTATTTTGCCCCAAACTCACAAAGTGTTGAAGCACTATGCATGTAGTTAGTTTGATAACAAGATGGCCCTTGAATTTAAATGGCCCATTATCATTGTTTTTAATGAGCTTGGCCCTGAGACAATTTTTGCGAAACATCTACCAAGGATCCTATTTTTCTCTATCTTGCTGGAGTTGAATACTTGCAGCAATGAAGCACAGATTGGAGTGGCGGTAAAGCTGCTCCTGCTTGATGCACTGACTTGAGGGTGTAATTATTTTGTGTGATATCAAGCTAGGGCTGAAATTGCAGGCGACTTGGAATTAGGTGTATATGGTCATCTGTGCCAAGCTTTGGCCCCTGCAGACACTAGTGTTTGTTTGGCTGCAATGCGATGTGAAAACTCTGTCTGACATTGTCTCTGCCACCTGTGAGCTGTGAATCCTCGTGTTTTCAATCCAGCTGAATGTACCTAATATATCCTGTTAAAAGTTTTCAGTTTCATCCTGCTGGTGATGTATAACTGCAATCTGTTGGGGGGAAAGGTCTGAGATCCATCCTGTGGGCAGTCCCAAGCCAATACATCATGTCACTCAGGATCAGTCAGACTCTCACTCACTTAGCTGCTGACTCGATGACTGAGCCCCAGTTGTGGTTGTGCACTGTCAGTTATTTAGTTAGGCAGCCTCTTGTGTACCTCATTTCCTCCACACTCATCCTCATCCATTTGATCTGCCTGACTTTCTGTTTATGAAGACAAGTAACCTTAACAGGTCACATGAAAATTATTGCAACTGACTTTTGGATTACCTATTATCTAAGATACACAAGCAACCAGGCTTTCAAGATATAATCAAGTAATTTCGATGTAACCCTAAATACTAATCTTAAATCATCAAACATTGACTTCTAAGTTGTCGGTTATACATTTTTAAGCATACATTTAAGCATGATTGGAAGAGAAAGAACAGTGAAACATAACCATAGAACATCTTAATTGCTTCCCCTGATGTCAAACCTCAATCACACCCAATAGACAGGACTATGCTTGGATGAATGATGAAATGTATAATTAAGCCATTTAGGGGATGTTTTTTTTCCAGAACAGTACCATGAGCGCACACATTTTATTTATTTATTTTTTGCAGCCGCAGTGGCAATCAAATCTGCAGACTCTGGATATATTAGGGAAATGAGTCACGACTTATACTGGATGCAGTAAACACTTCACACATAACTGATTCCTATTGCATCTCAACTCGGCTGCCAACCTTGGACGATGAGGTAGACGTGGGCGATGCGAGGCTTGTTGTTGGCCTGGAAGGTGCAGGTGTAGGGCCCCTCGTCTGTTACTTGCACCATGTCGATGTGGATGGAGAAATCACTGTTGTTGCTTTTGACCAGTGTCACACGCTTGTCCAGGGACCACTTGTCTGTCCCTGTGAACAGGATGTTAGAGCGGTTCAGCCAGGCCTTGTGGGTCACCTCCTCGTCAATTCGGCATCTGGGAGAGGACAGGAGGTGGTCAACAGGTGAGAGGCACAAAAGTAGACAAGTACACAAAACTCAATTAATGCAAGATTGTGCACATTATGGAGAACTATGACAACAGCAATGGGAAACATCAGTGCAAAACGAAACCTGTGATATTATATTACTATTATAATAAGAATGACAATGACATAACGTGGGAGAATAGTAGTGCAATAAATACCTGTACACATAAATAACTGACTTTGCGCGTCTTGTTTTGCTGGGGTTAATTTTGAAGGTGTCAGTGCTGAGAAGTGTTAAATTGTTGGTGGCTACATTATGTAATGTCTTATAGTGGCTTAACAATATATTTCATAACGGTAGGTAGGAGTTAGTAGAGATATACAACTGGGTGACATATTAAAGTAACATGAAGTATCTTGGTACAGTGCTGAGCATCCATGAGTCACCAGAACAGCATTAGTGCTACTCAGAATAGATTGTACGAGTGTCTTGTAGTTTGCACCACTCCCCTCAAAAATAACCCTTCTTTTAATGTAACAGTGGCACGTACAACCTTGGAGCACTTTGGTCCAAATTTCCCTATAGGCGTTCAATTACGTGGAAATATAAATAGGCCATAGCATCTTATTCACATCATTTTTCTTACTCATCAAACCATTTCTTAACCCTGTGCTCTGTATATAAGTATCTGCATTCATTATGTCTTGCCGCTCATTTAATCGTCATTTTTATTTATTTATTTATTATCATTATTATTTTTTTTCACAACATTTTGTTCTTTGTTCGTCTTTAACCTTTTGGGTAATGCAGTACAAATGAGAAAAATGGGTCAAATTATAAAAATAGAGATCAGTCAGAGAAAATTATAAACAGCTTGAGTCCAATCACAGTCAGTTATGTGTGAGGCAGTCGTAACATTATTCTTTGTTTTGACTACAAGGTTGCAATGAAAACTCAATGCAGCCCAAATGCATGCAGTATTGATATATGTCGTTTGGCTGTGAGCCCAGAAGTGGCTGTGGACTCATGCTTAAAGTAAATAATGATAAATGGAGACATATATGGAAGCAATGACAGGTACAGGCAAGGAAAATAACAGTGCTGTGGCGATTAAGGAGCAGCAAATCAAATATTCCCTTTACAAACAAGCTGCTTCACAAAAGGAGCCACTGGCCAAAGGTGTGACTTCAGTTCTTGGCTTAGCCACTAGATGTCCTTAGCTTCAACTAGTTTGAAGACATGCCTCTGTAGTCCTCATGTTTAATTGATATGACCTGGATAAATATCACTGTTGAGGTAGCTCTTAGATCACCTGCCAATTCAGTGCCAGGAACACCACAGTGTACAAAAGAGCCACAGTACAGGTAAGCTTGGAAGTCTTTGACAAACAGACTACAAGGCACTGGGCTGATGGTTCAGATTGACACATGACCTATGGGCCAAACTACTACATCAGGTTAGGAGATAAAGGGAAAATAATTTTGATTAAGATTTAACTTACGGCTGGTGGCTTATATCATATAGTAACAAAGCCCAGTATGAAAAAAAAAATCATTATCTGTGTACAAACGCGCTATTAATCTATTTTTAAAATTAATCACTTCTGTACTGATGTTGCTGCAAGACTGCAAACCCAGAGGAAATAAGCACCATAACAGCATCAAATGTGCCTCGTCTTAATGGCCCGCATCAAAGCCAACACAACAGTATTGTCTCAGGCATAACACAAGTATTTGTGCCACATGGGCAAAAGTGATTTTACATGAAAATGGAGTTTATTTATGAAGCTCTTTAGCTTATTGTTTGTCAGCTATTGGCTGCCCAGTGCAGACCAACCTTGTACACACATCTCATTGCAAAATATACAATCACATCTCATCTGATGAAGCTATACAGGCAGTTCTTGCAGTGGTATCCAATCTGCAGTTACAGTTTAAAGCAGGGGTCAGTGCCCAGATCACCAAGTCGTTGTGAGATGGTTTATAGGAAAACAAGAAACAGGCTTTTTCTGACTTTCATCAAATCTCTGCAGGTTATTTTTCCTTAGAAATTAATTTCATTTTTCTTTTTTTCTTTTTTTTTTTACCTCTTAAGGCATCTGCTACAGTTTTTAAATTAAACAAAAACTGTGATGGAGTGGAACTGGTCACAACCTGTAGACTCCTGTGACTTGTGTAGAGAAGTCACAAGTTGACATTTTTTTTTTTTAAGCAGTGGGAATCCAAAAGGGTTGAAGTACCGATTTAAATAAGTTTAGATTACCTTTGAAAATATTATATGCTGTGATAATTGTGATGTAGGACTACAGCATAGCTTTCTTTATACCAAACCGTAAAAGAAAGAATAAGATGACACTGACATATAGGTGCACTCATTCAAAACCCCACAAAACACCCATAATAAATATATGGAATACATAAAGAGATTTTAGACATATATTTATAACAGCTTCAGGGTGAGCAGCTTGATAATTTAACAGATCAGCATTATAGTGCTTTTGATTGCCAACATTAAGAGAGATTTGTTGATGTCAACAAATATTGATGGAAGTGCACTTGGCCTCTGAGTCACATATTTTAGTTTAGTGGAAGACCTGCTTTTCTTTCAAGGAAAAAAAAAAGCAAGTAAAAGAGGAATTTGCTCAGAGATCTGGAGAGGTGTAGGCTTAAAGGTGATGAAAGTAATGTTGACTTGGATTACTTTTCCTTTTTTTACTCAGCGGTGCTGAGTATGCTGCCAAGCCAGGTCACATCCATGTGAGGGGAAAAAGCAAGTTGGCTGTTGTGGCTTTGTGCTTGGTTTGCAACTTACAAATGGCAACTGTGATTTCTACTTTATCAGTCACAGTTAGGCAGGTGTGTTTGGATGCAGAGGAGGTCCTCCTGCCCAGCTGACCTGTGCATCATTACTGTTCCAAGTGAAAAGAAAAGATGATTGTAGATGGATTGGATGACTCTAGTGGCATTTGACAGCTATCATTATTATTAATCAGCTATAGGAAAAACAAAGCTGGAAAATATGGCACCATATGGGAGTTATGTGACAGAGAATTGGCAATCAAACTGGCATGACAGGTGGGTGGGAAAAACAAACATGTTTTTGATGTAATTAGTAGGTGCAGGTGTAGGATCAAGAGTTACCTCAAAGTGACGCTTTCTCCTTCCAACACTGTAATGTTGTCCGGCAGGTGTCCGAATTCCGCTCCGTGCACACTGGACCCTGCCAAGAAAAACAAGTAGAGGCCAATGAGCATCCAGCAATGGCACCAAGTGCTCCAATGGTGTTCATCAATCCCAGGTCAGGCGTTTGAGGATAGACTACCTCACCAAGTTATTGTCGGCAAGGATGTGCTCTGCATCCTGCTTACTTATTTCTGAAGGGAAAGTGATAAATATACTAAACAAAAGAGTCACAATGTCTGCACTGACCCCCATACTTGAATAATGATTTGGTTTTACCCTGCATTCTGGTGGGATGCGCGTTCAATGAACAGCACTGATAATGAGCCAAGGGAAGAGGATTCACGCGGAGTTGCCGAAGCGTGAAATGAAGGGACAGCAACGGTAACAGAAGGGATGCTCATCCTGCCTACCAATACACACACGCACACACTCGCAGAACAGAGGCACATGCTTACAATAGTGTGCACACACACACACACACACACAAGAACAGACACACATCCTGAGAGCCTTTAGTTGAAGAGGAAATACAAACTTGGCATCTGTGAGGTGTGTTTGACACACACGGGTGAGAAAAAAAAAACGACTTTAAAACAGTTTGAAGTCATTTTTCTGAACTTGCTTGGACTGCAAACAAAGATAACCAAAGACCTTATATGCTGGCAGGGATATTGCCTACTGAGGCAAGTTGCTCCTCAGTAAGACACCTGGCTCTGTCCATCTAAACTCTGCCAAATCACAGCATGATACCCAGATACCTCAGCTTGTGTCCTCCCTCCATCTCTAACAATCTCTTTCTCCCTCTGCCTGTAAGATGACCTCAATATCTCAATAGGTTTCTGCTGCAGTCTAGCCTTGAGGTTTAATAAATGGCGACTTTATGAAATGAAGCCGCTGCAGTCAGGAGCTAAGAAGCACCTCGACGTTTGTTAAATCGCTGCACAAAGTCGGAGACACATTAAGCATGCCGAGTGGGAGAATGCTAAGAGACGAGACCCGAAATGACGGCAATGCACCAGTACATGGACAGGAAATGTGGGTTTTAAATCAAAGGAGGACTCGTGGTTTGATTACAAAGAATAATGAGAGAGGCTTCAGAATTATAATGCACATCATGGATTGCTAATCAAAAGGTTTTCAAACTGCATAGCAGAAAGTCCTGCAAAGTGCCAGCTACACTAAATAATAATTTATCATCTCTTAAATAAAGACTAATTATGCCTGTTCTCTTTTTCCTGTGTTTTTGAACGTACGAGAGTGGGTTGGCATATCTGTGTGGATATGCCACAGTTAATATGTGCTCTATTCACACTTGTGTATTCATATATTAATGCATGCATGATTGTGTGTGAGCGCCAGTGCATGTGTTGCTCACGGTTGTGTGTATAAGCAGGTACAGTATTGAGGCATCTGTTGCTCATGGGTGTGAATGTGTACTTTTGTTTGCTGACATACCAGTGCAGAGTAAAAAAAGAGGACAAACTAATGATGCCTCAAAAGAAAACTGGCCCTGAAAATCTCCTGCTAAAAGCTGTAATCGCATTAATGGGTGCTGCTGCTGCTGCCACTGTTGCTGTGCTATCTAGGCCGGCCAAGGCTCCCACCACTGGCTCCATCTCTTTCTCTCTCTCGCTCTGGAAGCCTTGGGGGAGGGGCATAGCACATTAACCATTGTGTCCAATGTTCAAAAACTGTCACAAGCTTTCGTTTATCTGTGGTTTTTACAATAGAGTAATGTTGCACAGCACCGCTCTGCTCATGCTTCCTGTCTTAGACTCAGACAGTCCTCAGCTCAAGCCTTCAGCTGTTCCCTTTCAAGTCTTCTGTACTCTACACACTAGACTTTATTTAGGTTAATTCAATTCAGTTCCAGGGCTTGGGGCTTGGAGACGAGTGTGACATGCTGTCATAAATACACACTACCCCACATACGCAATTACAGAAACACACGTAGAGAAAAGACGCTCTATCACGTAATGTAACCACAGGGACACACATGCCATGGACACACACACACACATTTTGATTGAATGAATGATGTATGCATACGCTGAATGCTTCAACAACATTGCGAAGGTTACAAACCAGCGGGGAGCTATTCCCATTTCCCTACTCAATTCCCATTTTCACAGCTCGATTGGCACCTCACATCCTAAAACCTGTATCACCCTGCCTCCGCACCCAGGCTCCGCACAACGTGATAACCAGGTCAACACATCCAACCCACACTTCTTCTCACACACAGGATCAATCACAGATGTGCAAGTTTACGCTCACATATGCAAACACACTCATTGATGAGACAAACCGGCTGCGACAAAGGTTTTGTCTGAGTTCATCGTGGCAGCAAACACAGCAAAGATTCACTTCACATCCCCTGTGGAAAATACAAATATGACTTCATCAAGATGCACAAAAATCGAAATACACACAGGGGGATGCACACAGACACAAAGATTCAGCATCCACTCTCCTTGACACATTCAGTACTGCATGACCTTTTTTGACCTCTGTCGCTCACTTTGAACACTCAGTCCACAGTGAACTTATTGCTTTGACCTTTACATAGCTTAAGGTGCCTACCCAAATGTCACACAGTGAAAATCAGCAGATTGTGTAAAAAAATCAAAAAGGACCAGTGTCTGTATTGAGAGACAGGAAACCACCTCTTTCCTGATCAAAAGCGAATTCAGGACAGTGCTGAAGTTTATGATACTTTTTCTCCCACTTACATCCAAAACATTGTGTGAGAGGCAATGAGATATTACCATTTGCTTAACAGCTGGACTACTCTGTTTTGGCACCAAAACAATATTGAAAACTTATAGCAGTCCATGATACATGAAGCTGGCTACACGCCTAGAACTGGCTGTAGATTTATACTTAAGGTTGATGACAGGAAGAAGACGAAAGTGTGAAAACATGCACAGATATGAGAAAGCTGAGTTCTTTAACTAGAATTGCTGCAATGAGTTTATATGCCTCTGCCAACCAGCCATGTTTCAGGAAATATGGACAAAATCTCCTCTTCCTGAGATACAGTGTTAAATAATGGCCAGAAGTGTTTTTACAGAACATTACGATGTCACAGTGAAATTGACCTTTGGCTACTTGGATATAAAAAGTTGTCACTTGGTTTTATCCTTATAGCAATTTGAGTTAAATTGTGATATTTTTAGTATATGAATTTGTGGGTTAGGGTCAAAAGCACCATGACTTCACCTGGTTTGTGAGCTGAAATCTTGAGTGTGAAAATTGGCCGTCGCTATGTTGGTTTTTTGAAAGCATAACAAACAATATATGGAGGAGAAGGTGGAGCTGAGGAGGAGTGAGGGGTGGATCTGACCTGCTATGTGCTTTCTCCGGCAGGTCGTCATGTATGGTACAGTGTGCCAATAACACGGTAGCTTTATCGATTGTGTTGTATGGAAGAAGGCTTGAAACTAGAGACCATAAACTCATTAGGAAAATTTTTACTGAGCTAATAAATCAATTGAGAAGTAGGGCGACTTTCTCCTTCTTTTTAATGGTCATTAGATAGAATGCAGGTTTAAGACACTTCAGCATTGGCTTCACTTTTCAGCCCCGGTGTCTACGTCCATGTATTTATACAGTCTATGTGTTTTGTGAGGTCATGGTGACCTTTGACCTTGGAAGTTCCCTCTAATCGTTACTGAGATATCACACTCAGGAGAAGACAGACAACCCTAAAACATAATGCTTCCAGCCCCTGTTGCTGGCAAGGAGGCATAACAAGGCAAGGGATCAAAGATGTCCCCTCTGCATCATGGATATCCATACCAAAATTTCATGATAGAGCTGAGATATTGTAGTTTGGATCAAAATTGGGGACTAACTGACAATGCCATCCCAGGAGCTACGCCGCTATAACGCAACTAAAATAACAAACAGTGGTGGAGACAGACCGTTCAATTATGGCATACAATGCAGTTGTTTTCAGTTTCCATGCTAAATGAGATTCTGAGCTCAAAATTTAGCCAACGCAATCATACTGTAATAAAACTGTAATGTGAACAGTGGTCTCGGAATGTATATGGAGGTAAATGGTTATTGCTTGAACAGATAAACGGATATAAAGTGCGCATCTGCAGCATCTCATTTATGGGCGAGTGGGAGTGTTGGGTGTAAAACAACACAATGTAAACATCATCTGGCTTAATGACAGCATGTCTCCCTCCCTTTGATGTTCTCCACATTATTTATCCTTTTCAGGCAATTAATTCAAATCTAGCCAGCCAAACACAACAGACATGATCAAACAGAACAATAATGAGTCCAGAGAGCAACCAGCAGTGTCCTGTTGCATGACCAAAGCAGAATCTTCAGACATCACTTTCAGTTTCTGGGCCACCTTTTGGCTTCATTGAGATCTATCTCAACTTCTCTTTTTCTCTCTGCTCCCTCCTGGGGCTTAGCATGCAGACTGATGAACTACACCCACCAGGATTCAGGAGTCTTGCCCACAGACACTCAAGAAAGGATGGTGCTTGCCAACAGGAAAGCTTAAACTAGTGGCTACCCTGCAGACTCTTAAGTGTCGAAGCGCAAAACAAAGTGAATTCTCCCCCTTTGCTGCTTTAGTATATAACTTTACTAAAAAAAACAAAAATGGATTTGTATAGGAGTGAGAAACTATATAAAATGCTACTTTGAATAGAGGCATGACAAATAATGATGCAAAACTGTGCTGATGGTGAACATTGCAGTGGCCCCTGGTGTTGGTGTGGCCATCAGCATATTGAATTTCACTGCACACTGTTGTCAGCTTCAGTCGTGTCCTGGCTGCCAGTGTATTGTCCTTCCCATGACCTGCTGTTTTTGGCACACAAATGGAACCCCCACCTCCATACCATACATGTACACGCACATGCAGACACACAAGTACATACACACTTGAATGCTGTCCAAATGCTGCACACAGTATTGAGCCTTGAGTCTAAATTTGTCTGGCATTTTTAAGAGAATAAAATGTTACGGACAGGCCTGTGGGATTACACAGGGGGGGACTACACGGCTGACAGACCATTAATTCACCAATACTCTTGCTTTTCCTTTGCCTCTCTGTTCTGCTGTTCTCCATCCTGCAAACACAGGAATCTGTTTGGCTCATCTGTGGATAACACTTTATCTATTGTCGGCCCATAGGTAGACATTCACATAATTCCCTACACTTGTGGTCCAATGTTTTTGTCTCTGTGCTCTCCTGCATTGTGTCTTTTGTCTGTGAAAGTGATGCAAGGCTGTTTGTTCAGTACCCATAAGACATCTATTATGTGATTTGTATTCTCTTGACTTTTACATGCAACTGTTTGTAATTACACTTGCCACTGGCAGACACTTATGAGCAGATCTTTATTGAGCTGTACAACTTTAGCCTGCACAGTCCTTGCAAGGCTGTCTTTGTACTGTTCATCTATTTTGCATTGCCCTTGACGATCAAATAAACACAGAGAGGAGGGAAAGCTGCTTCTGAAAGCATGATTGGCGTCAAGACGGATAACGGCACAGGCTGTAGTGAAACCCATAACAATAATCTGTTTTAACGGAGGCCGCTGTGGTTTGAATTTGAAAAGAGAGGGAGAGAGGCATCGTACAAGGTTGGGAGGGAGAGGTGAAAATAGATAGCCAGGGTGAGATGAGGTCCTGAAAAAGGAAAGGCTGTAGTAGTATAGGGAATTACAGGATGCTGTGGCACAGCAGTAGAAGAAAGAGAAACATTACTAGATGGTAATAGCAGCACTAGTATTACTAGTTGCAGTTGGAAGAGGAGCGATAGAGTAGCATTGACGTGAAGAGGAGAGAAAAGTGCAAGGACACAGTCAGTAACACTGGGGCAGAGAGCAAAGCAAAGGAAAGACACACCCGCATAATTAACACCGGCATGCTGCAGCCAATTAAATATTTACAGAGGCACTTCCCTCCGACACCTTGATGATGAAGAGAGGCAGCCCAAGGATTATCAGATGCCGGGAGCCTCAGGCAGGAGACAAGGGGCTGGGGGTGGGGGATTAAACATTAACCGGCACAGATATCCCTTTCTCTTGCTCGTCTGATCCCATTAACTCTGGATGGCCCAAATCCAACCTCGTGTCCACCTCTCTGAAGTCCTATCTTCCTGCCCTCCTCCTCCTTCTGCTCCTCTTCCTCTCCACTCCACTACTTATTCAGCCCCTCTACTGCCTATCGATGAAATCTCTGGCTTCGTCCACCCTCAGCACCACCTGTCAGGGACAGAACAACGGGAGAGCAGGGAGAGAGTGATGGGCAAGGAGTGAGAAACCACCTGGACGCCTCGCTCAACGGCACAACAAGATGGATATGCAGGTCGCCTGCTTTTCACAATTGCAGGTGAAGCAAAATGGATGTCGGCAGGATTCCACTTGACAGGAAATCTAAGAAATGTCAGAGAAGTCACAGTGAATGAATTGTTTTGAATCTGTCTGGTAATGTCATTTTCCCCCCCTCTCAGACCAAAGATTTTTTTCCCTGGCTGGAGGAGTGTGGAGGAATGACTGAAATAAGTGTTTACCTGCCTAGCTTATTTCAACATTAACTGCTTTGGTGAGCTAGTTCTGGGCCATCAGGAGGATTGGTTGGACATTTAGCTGCTCATCATTCAAGGTCATATATTTGGCTGGCCTCACAGGACCCCCACATTCCAGCTAATCTGCCACACATACAACTGCTAACACAGCTTGATCTCAGAAGCATGCCAACATGTTCAGCATTTACAGAAAAGCAGGGCATCACCCTCGGGTGTCTAACTTGGCCTTACCAAAGATGTGACATCTGCCCCTTTTTTTATTGTACACATGCTGCATCCACAATTCTGCCGCTAGTCCCCTCCCACCCAGCATCTCCACCTCTCTCTCCCTCCCCTCGTCTCCCTCCCACATACTAATCCCTCTTCACACATCAATCAATAGAGCACTGCAGAGTGCAGAGAGCCATACAGTACTCAATGCAGTAGTTGTACAACTTCAATGGGCAGCCACAGATCTTTACCATTGAATCAAGCGTGGCTGGGAAGAAAAGCCGAGCGTGCTAAAACCAGGGACGAGTCCCACTCTGGTTTCTTTTACCCCCCATTTTCCTTGGACTGATGCCTAAACCCCTTAGCAGTCTTGAAATCAATACAGTAGTTAAACTGTTACTTCCTTTCCCAGTGAGTACACACACACACACTAACACACACATACACACGCCTTACACAAGGCCCTGTAGACTCCCCTAAATACACCCTGTGCACTGGTAATTTGACAGATTTGTGGGCAAGTGCTGTCACTGCTTTAAAAGAGAAGCTTAAAATACTGATTCACCCCAAGTAGCTCTGCATCCAACTTTCTCTGACAGTAACATACTTTATAAGTAGCAAAAAGGAATATAATACAGCAGCACGGTGCCCTCTGTGATACTGCGTAAACCTGAGTTGTAAATTCCCATTTTAGTGTCATGTTATGGTTAAAGCATACAGTAAAGGGACAATAGAGGGATAGGCTGAAACATTAGTAATGTATTAGCATCTCATTGTCTTGCATTTATGTTTTTTTTACTGGGAATTGTGATTTAAAGAAATCTGAACTTTTTATAAAGGGACTGTAAAGATTTGTTAGCATGCGGTTTGTCAAATAACAAATACAGTGTGTGTATCTGAGATTTTCCCACAGATTGACCTTAGAAAACTTTTTTTCAATATTGGTTCCACTTACAATGTACTATAAAATCATACAAACACAATGGGGACCTGCTCTTTAAAACATTGCTCCACTGGAATCGATCGGTCAATGTTTTCTGAAAAGCTGTTTTCTGATCTGACACCTCTATGGTTGAGATTTAGTTAACATACAGTTAGGTACAAAAACAACTTAGAATTAGGGGAAGATGACCATTATAATTAAAGGAAACATGAAATGAGCAACAATTTCCCATCACTTAACTCTCTCCCTCCCTTTCTTGGAAGAACAGATTTACAAAATCACATAACAAACAATTATGGTTAATGTTTAACACAACAGACTGATTTCCACTGTTATGAACTACATCAGACAAACAAATGTAAAACAAAAATTTGAACAATTAGATTATATCACATTTTATTTACAAGAAATTGTATAGATGACAAAATTATGTAAAATGACAGCACACTATGATTATGTCAACAAGAGGGAATTCAAGTTAAAGTCTACAAATCATAATACTGATTTATTGCCCTGCCTTATGGTATAATGCCAAAATAAATGAATAATAGAGCTGAATATATTCTGCTGTTCCATATTTTTATTGTTTATAGGAGCTCTGTCAGATGCTGTAAGAGTGAGAAAAAATTTCCAGCCATGCAGTTAAGCTTCTAGCACAGTGGCAAGGCTTACCCTATAGTTTACACTTGAGCCTCTAAGAGGCTACAATAAAAACAGCAATTACTGGGCGATAGTGACAGGAGACAAAGGGGTGTAATAGCATGGGAGCAGTTATTTTCGATAGGACCATTGGCTGTAAAGTGGAGTCAAAAAGAATGAGGCATCAAAAAGTCAGCTGAGTGTTAGGCAGTATGTGTGTGAAATGGATGACCAGGCAATACCAGCTGCCAATGGTCATTTATGACACACTTGAAAAGTAGGACTAACGAGAAAAAAGAGTTTGACGAGAGCTTGAGAATTACTGCCACTGTTGTTAATCTGGACATTAACTTACCCTGAAAAGAGCTGAAATCATGCAATTTCCATCAAAGGCAAAAGATGGTGTGCTGAAAATGCATTCAGTGAATTCTGAACAGTCTCAAATCATTGTGGAGCTGAATAAAAGATCTCATTTAGCTTTTGTTTTAGATTTTTTTTTTTTTTTTGCACACATAAGCCTTTACAGCACCACCACTGACTTAGCTTATTAATTTTCCTCCCACCATTCATTTCATACTGATAATGACATATTTCTGTGGAAATATGCAAAATATGTAATATACTCAAACAGAGTAATAAGGCCAGTTAATTGTTATGACTGAATGGAGGGAAATTAGCCGCTGTCTGAAGCCATCATGGTAATGAGCAATCTAAAATAAGTCATTCTTTGTCTCTGCCTTTTGCAAACAGCAAAACAATGGGGACCAACATTTTGGCTACAGGAGAGCAGCAACATTTTCACATCAACACACTTCAAGCTCGATGAATGCACAGATAACTCAGTGCGCTGCTGGAATGTGACAGTTTCAAGTGCACCTGGGTTACATCTGAGCGTGTGTGCAGCCGTGAATTCATGAATGTGTGAACTTCGTGTTTGAGTGAACAGTTTTTGAGTGTGTGCAAGTCCATCTCAGTATTCGTTTATGTTTGTGTGGGCAGGGCCTGATGTGTTGTTCAGGACCTGTTGTTCAGGACCACTGAGCTGCTCATCCAGGGGTCTCGCTACCTGCACCGCAGGGGGGTGGCAAGGGAGTGAGGATGAAAGGAAGCGATGCAGTTAGGGAGGGAAGGAGGGAGGCACAGGGTGCAGCAAAAGAGACAGAGGAGAGGGGAGGGGAGGGGAGAAGGTGAGGGACAGAGCCCAGGACTAAGGTGCTGTCAGGATAATTCACAGCAGCAGTATTTGCTGCGATGAACAAAACAGAATTACCTAAGGGAACAGAAATCAGCTAACACCTGCTTAGGAGGAAGCTCCTGAGGGATGGATGGGAGAAGGAGGAAAAAAGAAGGGAGGGAGGGAGGCATGGTACAGTGCACTAAGACGCTGGCAAGTACAGATGAAGTAAGCATCAGCACAAGTGTGTATGTGTGTGTGTGTGAAAGAGAGTGTGCATGTATTGTAGGTATTTGCAAGTTTGTGTAAATCCGTTTGCTGCTTGCATGTTTCTCAATGTGTGTGTGTATGTGAGGGAGTTTAAGTGTGTGTTTTCGTGCATGTGTTTGCATACTTCCGTCTGTTTGTGTGCAGTTGGATTCCGCCTGGCTGTGCCCACAGCCATCCTTACAGCTGTGGATGGGGTTCATTTGCATTCTGAATCACTGCCGCTCTTGCCATTGTTGCTCCACTGCTGTGACTCGGCACCGCTAGCTCCTGCACACATAGCTGCCGTGCCAGTTGTGTTTGGCTACAGCTGTGCTGGAGAGCCCGTGGCAGACATTCAAACCGCCAGCACGCGCTCCGGCCTTGGTCCGTAAGTTGGAGTGAGTTTGGTTGATGTCATTTCCCTCTGTGGGCTACCCGCTGGAGCGCATTGTCCTTCACTGAATCTTGGAGCTCCATTCTCCTTTCTCTCTGCATCCTTGTCTTGCACCAGATGGAAACCGGATGACACCCAGGCTAGCTTTTGGCACCATCAGCATGCTGCTGCTGCTCAATTACAGAAAAGCCCCAACCCATTCCCTTGACAGCATGATAGTCTTGCTCACATGCTCCCTGGTTGCTCTCTTCATCTTGCTGAGCAAAGAGGCCCCCTGAGTTAAAAATATACCCAACTTTGAAGACGAGTGTCCCTCCCTTTTTTACCCTCCAACCCCTTCTTTCAGCCTGGGTGATGACATGCTTTTGGTATCTCTCTGAAAAGGCCGGCGCATTAGAAAAGAGCAATCGATAGAGAGCCCATTTAATCTTTGCAGCTGAGCAGAACTGAGAGCGTTCTCGAGTATGACATGCAGAAAAAAATACTGAGAACACTGAGAATCAAGAAAAGAGAGATGAGAAGGGAGGCAAAGGTGAATTAATGTGTCATAGTCTGTTTGAGGAGGAAACAAGCACACAGCCAGTTACTTGGGGTGAAGCTAAGCTGTGCGTTTATGTCAGCCTTGGTGGACTGAGCCGCTGATGAATCTGCTGGCTCATGTTCCTGAAGAAGCTGTTTTACCAAAGCCCGGGGCTATCGAGGAATATGAGGAAATCAGGGGCATAACTAAAGCTGTGACAGAAGTAATGTGTAATTAAATACAGTGCCACTGGCTAATTTGCCTTGCATTTATCTCTATATATCTCTATTTCTTCTATGTTTTCTTATTGTGTATTCTCGCAGGAGGGTTGTACAACTCCCATTGTGGAGGTTATTAATCTTTCAGTGCACTGTTACAAACATAAACAAATTCCTAAGTCACCATAAGTTATTAGAGGGCCGTCTCCTTCGAGCTGTTTGAATTGGATTAATGCTCCTTCATGTGGAGCACTGAAAATGATCTCTGGCTCCCCTCTCCCTCATGTGTGAATGAGCTGCAAAAACAATTTTACTACTGTGCCACAAGCACACGCAGAGCACGTGGAGACTCCAGACATTCCTCATGCACAAATGTAACGTTGTAACTGTCGATAACCAGCAGCACAAAAACATGGAGAATCATTTATTTTTCAAGTGTGTTACACTTTACAGCAGAAAATACACTGGGAAACAAAGGGGTATCAAGACACTGTCTTCCTTAGACATAAATTGAGATTTTAATAATAGAACATGTGCAGCTGTGCGGATGTATTGCAGAGACTAGTAAAAATTAATGTGTATTGTTGCTCAAATGAAAGCTTATGCTATGCTGTATGAAATATTTCACAAAACTAACTGAAACTTTGAAGTAGAAGCAGAAGTATCCTCCTTTTAAGCCACATGCTAATGTAGACAGCTTCTTCAATCTCCATGCCATTCATTATTACTACTCAGCAAGTGAGTGAATGAATGTGTCACAGCCGGATCGCTTTTTAACTGATAATTTCTAACCTTTTTTACAAGCTGTCTCATTATCTTCACTCACTCCATACTGCATCGGCATCCACTTCATCCGCAAATGACCCGACAAAGCATTAGCCAGATGTTTATTTCCTGCATTTCAGCACGAGTCTGGAGTAAAGGATTAAAATCAACCCACCCCAGAGACGCAAGTTAACCTCCAGCAAGACATGATTGTGCCTGAGTCGGTACATTCAGATACTAAGAAAGAGAGAAAAAAAACTTTTTTAAACAGAGAGGAGATGATGGAGAAAATTAGGTGAATGTTTTGAAGGGGGAAAAAACTACCCTTTTTCACTCTTATGTAACTTTTCATCAATCTGCAATGCTGAGTGTGTTCCAGGACTTTTGTGGTGAAGTAATAGACTTGTTTTGGTGTACCCACTTTTCCACAATCTGACTCCTCTACTTCTATTAAACCCAGATTTTGTGTGGTTCCTAGACCCGCACTGTTAGAGCAAGTGAGTGATATCTAAGATGGAGAAAATATTACTTGTGTCCTTGAAACATTTTCATAACCTGCCTTGCAATCTTTTTTCTACTGAGGCTAACTGTTGGCTGAAATATCGGTCTCTTAGTCTATACTGAACTTTTCCCTGTAAAATTGATTGGCCTTGTTGCAAATTGGTAAGTCTAGACAGCACAGTTTGTACAGTTAACAGCTAAAAATGCTGTTAGCAACTTGTGTGTCACATCATGCTGAGCATGTTGTAGCAGCATTTAAAATTTCCCCAGAGGAAGAGGAGGATGTAAGAAGAGCAGCTGACACGAAGATGAAGATGTAAAACAAAGGAGAGCAAGTCAAAGCAGCAGCTCGTCCTCATTTGCTGAAGACCTTTTCTGACCTCACACCTCTAGCCTAATGTTTTACTTCCTCCTGAAGTTGTTAGCTGTACTTTTATTAGCGACTTTTTCTCACTTTAAGCCCTTATGCACTGAGCTGGACACATTGTCAGAATACAAATGAATTTCAATTCTTATCCCTCTCCATATTTCTGTCTATGTATTTCAATATGGATATAGGGATATACAAAAATATGTATATGGTTCTTTCACCCTGTCTGTGTGGATGACTGTCGTGTTGTTTGCCTTAGGGTACGTAGTTGATGTTTGCATAAAATGTTGTGAGCTTTCATGCAGAAGCCACACGTATTCATGGAGTGACAGATGACTGTTGGCTAAACCTCTCCTGCAAATAGTGATTGTCATATTGCTGTAATCATAGCTTAGTAACCACAATGTGTGTGTATTGTGTGTACTGGGGTTGTAGTATGAGTGAACTCTTTATTTAAAATGTTTGGAAGATGACGTCTCTTCTTCAGTCCAGTCCAAAAGTGTAAGAAATGAAATAGACAGTCTTTCTATTTGCTCTAACTTAAGTGGTTGCAGGTTATATAAAGAACCAAAATTACATCAATGTGGAAGTTGATCCTGGATGCTATTTTTTATTTTTTAGCAGCTCTCTCTGGCTCTTAACCAGATTTAGGGAAGTTTACCCTTCAGCACCACCAGCTAACTGGAGTTAGCATCACCTTTTTATACCAAAATGTGATGTAAAGTTATTAGTTAACTACTCATTTAGTCATGAATGTCTCTTCTGACAGTGATTGTGTCATCATTCTTCAGTATATGTGCTGAAGAAACTCACTGTTTCCCTCATTCTGTTCATGTTCAAAGAGGTTATGAGAAAGAGGTCAAAGGGCTGCATGTGGGTTGAATCTTTATGTAACTTTAAATGTGTTTATATGTATATATTTGTCTTGTGGTTTTTCCTATTGGTTGTAAATGACTGATATGTATTTTGACCAATCCGTGTTCATTTATTTGTCCCCTCCTCTTATTATTGTCCTGTAAAAGGGGTAGACAGACTTCTATTGCTGGGACAAGGAATGATTATATTTGCTAACTTTGTGTGAGCCTTGCCCCATTATTGATCAATAATATATATATTTTTTTCTAATTGTTGGTTCAATCAATGTCTTTCAGCAGAGAATCCACCACACTTCATCTGAAAAGCCTTTTATTTGCACCCCACTAAACGTGACCATGGACATTTTGAAAGTAGGCTATGTGAGCTAAGCAGCCAAACAAGCTTACGCCACACATTTTTACACATCATGCTTATATTATACAATACTAGAACTGTCTTGACACTGAAATAAGAGAATGATGTTGATATAATTTTGTCTTCATGGAACAGTCGGCAAATATGCAGATCTTTAGTCTAGGTATCTTTGCACAGCATCATATTTGTAGCCAACAAGTCTATGTTAAGATTTTGTTAGTCATACACACAGTTTTGTGCCTTCATGCTAGCTTGCTACAGCTGTTGAATTGCCAGCAACAGTATACAAATTTACTTTGCTGATCCACTCCTTCCTCATCTCAACCTAACCCGTCTCTTTTCTCTCGTATTGCCATCTTCTTTCAGTCCACCTCTCCTCATCTGCTCCCCCTCCCCACTTTCTTATCTTCTCACCTCCTTGCTCATCTCCTCGCCCCTGCCATGCCACAGCTGATCTTCTCCACCCTCTAATTCGGCAGCTTATCTGAGCATACAAGTTCCACAAAGCTCCATGATCCCTGTCACCTCACAGGCCTCGTGGGAATCTTGAGTCAGTGCTGCAGATGGATGATGGTGTAAGAGCTGGTTGAGGTGGCGGGTGGGGAGGATGAAAGAAGACGGGAGGTTGAGGAGGTGACAGACAGAGAGGGGGACGGGGAAGAAGCGCTGTCGGGGAAGGCTGAAGTCAGAGAACGAGGCGGGGGAAAGGTAAATACAATGGAGAGCAGAATAAAGGTCTAAGGTAATAAAAGGTTGAGGAGTCCTGGAAAAAAAAAAATAAGGCCTGAAAAGTGAAAGTGAGACAAAAACATTTTGTTGGACAGGCAGGACAAAACCCTCTGCTCATGAGTCTTTGGGTGCATGACCTCTGCTCCATATAATCTGCTTCTCCTATGCTTCCTGTCACTTATCGCTGCATGTTCTCTCAAATAAAGCAGAAATACCATGGAGTAATTTTGCACTGAAGCAAGAGAGAGACAGAGCTGAGGAAGGTAATGGATATAAATTTTAAAAAAATATGGCGAGAAACAGAAGAAAGCGAGAGACACGGCTCTCCAGATGAAGACACAGACAGACAGACAGACGTTGCTAGAGATTTAGTGCAGATGTGTCACACAAATCCTGATCTTTAGTCAGACTCTGACAGGCACAAAGAACATCTTGCTGCCACACAGAGCCCCCTAACCCCCCCCCCCAGTTAGTCCTCCTCCTCTTCGTCCTCATCATCTTCTCCCTACTTTGGTTCTCCTCTCTTCGAGCTCCTCTCTCCGTTGTCACTTCCTCTCTGCCTCATTTCTCCATTTGCTTCACTCCATTCCTCCAGTTTCTCTTTTGCTCTGCATCATCTCTCCCTTTTCTCTCATTTTCTCAGTTCACCTCAACCTTCTTGACTCAATTTTCACACTCTCAGTCCATTTCTTTCCCTCTGCTCTTTCTCTCTCGTCACCACTATTCTACATTCTTTTGAGGGAGATGTTTCATTAAAAAGCTTCAAAAGTCAGTTTCTGCTGCCGTGTCCACTCCTGCCCTCTCAGTCCCATTTCTGTCCCTCCCCATGTGTCAATCTCACAGTGGACTTTTTTTTTTTTTATGCTCCTCGTCTCCCTTGCCTTTCTCCACTAATGAATTTTGGGCACTTTGCAGCCACAGATGGTGCAGCAGGCAGCCGCTGGCGGCAGCGCTCTGGCTTAACAAAGAGGGAAAGGAAAGAGAGAGAAAGACAGAGTGCTGCAGCGCTACACCGTCTGCCATCGCCTCTTTTAAAAACTCACATCACTGAATATGCCCTCACCTAAACCTCTCTTCCTCCCATGTCGCATGGAAATACTGATGTACACACACCAGCCAGACAGCCAGTGTGCGCACACGTCACCTATTCACTTTTAATGTATTTTCTCTTTTTGCTCTTTTCTCCACCACTTTCTCTACCCACCACCCCCCCCTTTTTTTTATTGTTTTACAGTGGCTCTCTGGTTAATTGCAAAGCCTTGTCTCTTTCTGGCAAGCTTGAAACCTCTTTCCCTGCAAGGAAGCCTTCAGGCGAGGAAAACAACCCCGAAGTTGTGATTCTCTCCCCATCTTTTCAACCAGCACCACACTCTTATCTATGTTTTTTTCTTTCTTTTTTTTTTTAAATTCAACTCACATACATTACACGTTTCTTAATGTTTAATTCATTCTGCCCTTGGTCTCTAAGAGCCTTATGGGCATCAAAAAAGTGGGTGAAAACCCCAGCAATGGAAGGATATATAAGATGATGAATAAATGAAGGTTTGGAGCTATAATTTGTTCATATGTGAAAATATTTCAAAACCATTATTTTTCTTTCCAGCTTCAATCTCATTATGGTGGCTATACAGGTGAGGCTCTATAAGGGGTCAGCAGAGAAACCTGAGGGGTCATGAGATGCTTCACAGAATAGACAAGTATTGTATTTTTCCTGGCTTTTGCCTGCTTTGTATGAAACACTGGAGTCTTTCACCTCTTCACCTCACCTCAGGCCTCCAAGAATTATTCAAATGAAGCAGTCTGAGAAGGAAAATCTGTCTTTTCTGGAGTACTACTCACAATCCATTGTCATTTACAAAGTAAGAAGTTTGCAAGTTGCTTTACTTTTAAGGGATCAAAATGTTGGAACCACATTATTTGGAGGTAAAACCATACGTTTACCTTGTGGATGAGCTCACTTTCTGTTTTCCAGTCTCTTTACTTAAGTTGTTGAGAACATCATTTTTACTGCTATTACTTTCCCACACTGTGGCCAAACTAAAAAGGGAGCAGGCTCAATAAATCAAAATAAGACATGTTCCCTGCAGCCTGCTGCTGTACTGAGCACAGGTATAATCACCAGGTGAGGGCTCCGCGACCCTCAGCTCTAATTTCACACTGTAAATACTGACAATACTGTAAATACAGGGATATCAGAGGGAAGACTGTGCACTCCGTGTATCTTGTGTGGGCGTCCCTATATGGTCAGCACGTCCTGAGGTAACACTGAATGATTTATGAATTCTGGGAGATTTAGCATGCTCAAATAGCACTGCTCTACACTATTCTACAGTGACACAGAGCTATGTATAGCACCAATGGGCGTATAGGTTAATTGTGCCAACTCAAGGGCATCCCAGATGTGGTGCCCTTGAGAGTCGTACCATTATGCATTTTAAGGCCAAACAATCCTCCCCCACACCAAAGCTTTCCCCTCACCTTTTCGTCCATTTCCTCTCTCATTCAAACTCTCTCATGCCGTCCCTTTTCGCCTATCTCTCTCCCCTCTGCAAACAAACTGCCTCGTCATCATCATCATCTCCCTTGACAATGCTGGTTGCTTTCAGAGCCCCAGGTGAAAGCTGTTCCCACGCAGAGGTCAGAAGTGCAAGTCCTCTGTCTACTCATAAACTTTTTGGGAAAAGTGTGCAGCATCACCTTCCTGCGCTTTTGTGCTCTTGACATTTTAGATAAAGCACTTGTGATAAAATGGAGAGAAAATAATGCCTTAGACTCAGGGGTTTTCTGGCTGTTTGGGGAAACAACGCAGAGTATTGATGTAAGCTTGAAGTTAGATCTGCTCTCCCTGGTGTTACATGATTTTTTGTGGGCCTGCTGCATTCCATTTAAAATCTCACACCTTTTCTGGAGGTGTAATAGTTGGGTTACATGCTGAAACATTAACAAAGATATATATAATAACATGTTTAATTTATCATGTTTAATTCCAATAATTGTCCCTCATTTTTGCATCACATTGCCTGACATCACTGCATTGATTATATATATTGAGTATATAGTAGTATATTTTGCATAAATTCAATTGAGAAATAATTTAGATTCAAAATAACAATTAACTGAAATGTATTTATGTAGTTCTTTTCAAAAGTTACAAATGCTACGTAGGAAAAAGACAAAGGGAAAAAGAGGAGATGAATGAGACAAAGAAGAGCCACAGAACAAGGAGAATTGAGTGTGTAAGTGTAAAATACACAAAATAAAAGTAATAAAATCAAGAGAAATCCAAAGAAAACAACAGGGCTTTAAGATGTTTAATAAAGATGTGCAGTGATTTAGCTTCTATGAGACTTAATACCAGAAAGGACAGATGGGGATGTCTCTTTGGCTAATCCACTGCATTAAATAACTTAAATCAATGCACTTGATCCCATGGGTGTAAAAGTCCAAAATTTACACCACAGAGCCATTGAGGACTGCTTATTATGAGTAAACTATTTTTGATCAATAATAAACATATAGTCTATAAAATAAAAAATGTATTTTGTCTAACCAACTAACCCGACAATAACCACTTTATAACAATGGAACAAACACAGTCTTCACATTTATAAAGCTGAAACCTGATTTTCCTGATAAATGACTTGAACGATTGATTAATTATCAAATTATCAAATGCACAAAAAGAAGTGGTGCTCACTGATTTGCAACACTGGCCCAAATGGAGAATAAGCAGAGATTTTAAAGGATAGTTACCTCAGTAAAAAGGCTTTAGAGCATCTCTGACCAGTTGATAAATCTCTATCGCCTCAGGATATCTGTCTTCATATGGTCCTGACCTAAACTGTACTTCATCCAAACCTGAAGGCAGATGATGATTGTACTTCATCTCCTCTCTTCCCCATAATAACACATCACACTCTTCTCTTGCTCATACAGGCTTCATCCCTCCATATCTGTCCCAGGGGAATAAACAAAACACAGAACAAGTTTGCTCCAACTTTTTTTTCAATTCATCTCTCATCATTGCTCTTCCCTTCTCTCTTTCTCCTTCTGTCGTTTTCTCATTCTCCATCATTCCCTGAGGTAGGCGGCTGTGCGGGGGAAACTGACAGCCATCATTGCATCGTTTGTCGGCTCGGCTGCTAATCTGCATGGCGTTAATAATTGATTGAAGCCTGCAACCACAGATCTATGATGGACTCTTTCCCCCTCCATCTCTCTCTCTCTCATTCGTTCCATCTTTTCTCCTCCGCCTCTAAATATACACCCACTTCACATCCCCCATGCTATCAAAATGCATTTTTCTAGCATTTTTCTTCATTCTCTCTCTCTTGATGAATCTACTGAACCATTCCAATTCTTTTCTCACACTCTGTCTCTCTCATACATACACAAACACACTGTGCCCTCCTCTCCCTCCCTGTGAAACCTTTACATCTCTGTTTCAGCTTTTCATCCACCTGTTAAGTTTTTACAGATGAGCCTTTTTTCCCGTCGCTCAGCTGTCTCCACTGTCTGGAGGTGGCTTTATGCATCCATCCCTTCTCCAATAAACAACACCTGAACAATGCTGTGTCAATGCCTCGCCACCTGTCCTACCATAGGCAGCACCACATTAGACACATACTGGGGAGCGTATGTGCAGACACACACACACACACACGCACACACACACACACACACACACACACACACACACACACACACACACACACACACACCCAGAAGCACACACAATTTTTTACTTGACAACATAATCCTGCCATGCTACTGTCTGTGATTTATGAGACCCAGTTAAAAGGATGTGAGGGTTCTCTCTCCCCCCACCCTCACTCTCTCTCCCTTTCTTCCTTATATCTGCAAGAGATGTGTGTGTGTGTGTGTGTGTTTGTGAGGGTGTGGGTGCATCTATATGAGCCATGGGGTGAATCAAGTCACTTGTGTCCCCCCTGTGATTTCTAACCACAAGCTCTTGCACCAAAGCACTGCAGTGCTCATCACTCACCTGCCCAGTATGGGTGTGCACACCCATACTACACACCAACACACCAACACAATTGCATGTCCACTGAAAAACACACACTTTCCTCTTTATTCAAATGCATACTTCAGAATATCTTCTGAAATAAATGCAAATGAGCCAATTTTGTAGAACCAGACTATTTTAATAAAATCACTGAACAAAAGAAGAAGAAAAAAAACACAAAAACAAAACCTGGATAATACGAGAATAATACAAACACAAAATGTATCTTGGCCACAATTATTAGCACAAAAAAAATAAAACAACTTTGTTTCATTTTCAGTGTTCACGTGATTTTGAAGGAGCTAATTGTTTCCAGTTTCATTTCAATGCTATTATCGAAAAAAACATAACACTTTGAACACACTGAAGTTTCATAGCTACAAAACTGTTAAGACACTTGGCGTGGTGCTATAAGAAGAAACTCAGAGAGAAAATTGTGCAAAGGATGCTACAGATTGTGGAGGAGGAAAAAAAGTAGTATGCAAGACATTTAAAGAGCTTCAGGCTGACATGGAGCCACCATCTGCAGGGGCAGTTTCAGCCTGTACACCATACAACACACATTAAGCCAAGCAGTGCTCCATGGATGATGGCCAAGAGGGACATCGTGACTAAAAGGTATAAAATGGTTCTTGTTTGCAAGAACTTTCTTAAATAAACCAGTCCTTCTGGATTAATAATCTATGAACAGATGAATCCAATGTAGAGCTCTCTGGGAATGCATCACATCAGTTCGTTTATAGGTGACAAAATAAATCCCATAAGGAAAAGATCACTGTAGGACAGTAAAACACAGTGGAGGTTCTGTTATGCTGAGGGGCTGCAGTGCTGCCACTGGTACTGGAGGCAGTGTATGTATCAAAGTGATAATGAAATCAGAAGATTACCAAGGCATTTTAGAGCCAAATGTGTTACCCTCTGTCAGAAAACTAGGTTTCAGGCAAAGGTCTTGGTGCTTTCAGCAGGACAAACGACCCAAAGCTCACATCCAGCAGCATCACAAAAGAGTGGTTGAAAAGGAAAAGATGAAGTGTTTTAAACTGCCCAGCAATGAGTCCTGACTGAAATCCCATTGAAAACTGTTGGAGAGAGCTGAAATCTGCCATTGAAAAAATAATCATAATGCATAAGAGCTTGAATGTACAGCAATGGAAGAGTAGCAGAAACAGTTATTATTGATAAAGGTTCTGCAACCAAAAGTCAGTGAGTCAGTTTTTTCTTTTATTCAGTAATAGACATTTTATTAAAAAATATTCTGGTAGTGCAAAATTGGTTCATTTTCATTTATATCTGTAGATTTACTGAATTATTTACATAAAATTCCAGGACTCTACACACGCATATGAACACAAACAGAAGATTGTATTATTATATGCATATTTGCTGTATCTCCAGGCTGGCTTGCTGTTTTTTGAATACAATGGTTGCTACTCGTGGATTTAAGTCAAGAATTCCTACCATGAAGACAACAACCCTGGGGTACCTGCAGGGGTAAAGGCTTCAGGTTCACTTGTGGCATTTAGTTTGTGGACAAACTGCATGTACATTTCCCAGTGAACAAGCACATTTCAAGTATAATATCAATAAAAATGACAAGGGTCTCAAGGTGGCCTATTCTTAAAAGTAAAAAGGTAAAAGTCCAAGTTGTGGAGAGGCCCTTTCTCCTCTCTCTTTCTTTATTTCTAAGCTATCCCTAACCTTAATATAATACATAATATTTTTTGTATACATAACAATAACTAAATAAAAGTACCAGAAGAGAATCAGTGTTATAGTCTTGTTTACTTACTCTTGATCAATTCATTTCTGATTGAAGCGTTTAAATGTAGGAGCTAATTTTAGTTCTTGTACACCTGCTTGCGACTGGACAAACACTTCCTTTTTTTATTTCAAGTGGGAAAAATGGTTTTGCACAGTCACTCAAACACTTGTTTTCCCATTTTCTTCTCCACAGCACTTCAGACCACCACCACTTCAAAGGCAAATACTTTATGTATCGTACTCCACTACAGCTTCATTTACCAGGTTATTTGCAGATTCAGATCAACAATAAAAAATATCATCAACAAATAAATTATGATGAATGTTACTGGCTGAGATCAGACTTTAATGATCTCCAGGGTGAAATTCACCAGCACACTTATAAAGAAATTAATTAAAACTAACCTCACCAGCTCAAACATTAGAGTGACATAGGCAATGCTTTTTATTATATAATATTATTCTATATATGATATAATTAGTATATTAGTATGATAACAGCATTTTTACTTTCTGGTCTTTTGATGCAAATAATTTCTACTTACCTAAAAATGTATATGTAACAACAAAGGATTCTAAGACTGTGCCATTGTCACTTGTAGTTAGAAGAAGAATACTTCTTCCAACATTTTTAGAAATAAATAAATCTTAGAACATTTATTAGTTGTGCACCAACACATTTCAAAACATACACAGTCCTAATTATTTCATTTCTGCGGTGAGCCCCCTAGCAGCTTTATACAGCCTTGGATTAGCGTTGTCCTATGCCACACACATACATGTCTTTTCCTCCTCAATCAATCCCATCCTTCCATGTAGATGCACTCGACACAAACATGTTTGCTGCACTCACATACACATCTCTACCCGGTGGATGCATAAATTCATAATAACATCTTAAGGCAGCCATCCACAGGAACGTAAACACATTTAGAGAAATCGAAGCAGCAGGAGACACTGTGATATATTTGTATGTATGGGTGTTTTTCTGTGTGTGTGTGTGTGTGTGTGTGTGTGTGTCTGTGCATTGTACATAGGGGTTTGGCTGGGGCTGGGGCTTTGGCAGCAGCCAATCTGCCCAGGCTGTTAGTCACGATGCTGTGACACCCCCTGCTCCCAGGCACTGCACGGGTCATTAAGGAGTAGCAGCACAGCTGGAGGATGACCACACACGCGAGCGCACAAAGGCACACTGACACACATAAGCACACAAACACGCTCAAATGTCACATCACCAGAAAGAAGCTGCACCTCTCTTTTGCCATTAGGATGGTTACAGGGGACTGAGAGATAGATACAGCTCATACACCCACATTTCCACTACCTTCCATGGGGGGAGCTGGCATGGCATAAGCCAGACAAATGGGAATCATCTATTCAATTACTTAATTAAATCCTGAGCCCCAAAGGACCCAGGAGACTCCAAAGGAGCCTAATTGAGAGGACGGGATCCTTTCCACAACCTCAGAGTTGCTTTGGATCCTGACCCTTGCCTCTGCAGTTACTGAGGCCAAACAGGACAGCAAGGGGACAGGGCCCAAGATATGATCTCTAGGCAGGAAGAAATGAGAGCAAAGGGGGTCAGAGCTGGATGAATCGATGAGATAAGTGGATTAGAGTTGATTTCTGCTTCTGTGCACTTAACTTTGAACCTTAGGGTGGGGTAGCAGATAGTAGGGAATAGTTGATATTGGAATAAATTTCCATTTAGACCCCTGGAGAGCAGTTGTTTACCATTTCTAAGGCGAAAAAGACATTTTTATGAACCCTTTTCGGACTTTGATTGTGCTGATCTATAGGTGTAATAAAAGAAGCTGAGAAATAATTAGTGTCCCAGGGAGTGTTGAGTGGTTCCTCGGCCACCAAAGTGAGATGCTTCCCACCAGGAGGGGAAAGATGTTTCTGTTAAGGGCAATGAAGGAGGAGGGAAAAAGTTAAATGGCTTTTAATTAAATTTTAATCAAGAGATAATTTTCCCCTCCCCAAACTGGTTAGGAGGAAAAGATGGATAGAGTCGAGTAGGAAGGGAAGGATGGAGTGCCTTGGCCATGATGGATTGGATATTTAAAACCTGCAGAGTCCATCACTGGTGTCTTGTTAAAATTTAATCGATCAGTTGTTTCTCAATGAAGCTGCCAGATCTTTACAAAGATGAGGCTGCTATGAATGTGTAATTCTTCAATTTGGCTTGCCTTTCTCACCTGAGGATATTCTCTAAACCTCTAAGGCAAGAAAGTCTCAAAGGCAAACCCGTTATTGTTGCCTCAACATCGGGTCAAATTGAGGTCTTTGTAAATATATTTGTGCTCTGAAAATGAATGTAATTGTCCACTCTAGAATTCAGACATTACTCAGCCACTACCTCCTCTACACCTTTTCTTGGCCACGAAAAAACAATGACCCGACCTTTAAGCAAAGCCTGGGGCTCAGTACAACTTTACGACTTTATTGACTTGGCTGGCTTAACAGTGCTGGTGTTGCACAGTAGACATTTCATCCTGAATGTCAGACTGCTGATGTCACAGTTGCCCACAGAAGCTGGACCCATCTTCATGAAATCATAGAGCCATGTAATCATCTAATACCCTCAACTCCCCCTCACTTAGCTCCACTCTCTGCTCTTTATGAGGTGCTTGGTGGGATGGGCGGGCGGCATTCTGGCCTGAAGCCTGACCACAACATTACATTCTCCTCACTGATGTGCTGCAATATAAGAAAACACCACCAGTAATCACATTATCATATTCATGCAGCATCTGTGTGACTTATAGAGGAGCAGTGACTAGCTGTGAGCTGGATGTTGCATTGGATTACATTTCAGCTGAGTGTCTCCTGCCGTTACGGCTGGCTATTACTATTATCACTTTCCTTGCTAGGCCGGGTAGGAGTGAAGCGGCACATAAAGTGAAAATGTCACAGGGGTTTTAGTGGGTAGGAAGGTTTGGAGGGGGAGTGTAGTAAGAGGCTTCGGTGCACAGGGCAGAGTGTGTTTCTGACATGGTGTGTGACGAGGGGCATCACGCCGACCCCCGCTCATGAATAAGACATGGGCTGAGAGGGCCACTGGGGCGCCCGCTGTCCATTTGCCATTTGCACGCTTGGCCAAAGCCATGGAGGACGACTGGTGAGGGAGTGCTCTATGGAGTTGCTCTAGGAGCACGGCTTGGAGATACAGAGTACACAGAGGAGACCACTGCTTGCAGCTGTGCCATTTGTGGATGAGGACTACTACACTACCATAATTAATGACTGGATTTACTGATTACATGGACATGAACAGCATGTCAATTTGATTGTATTTTTAAGAGAAAGCATCTGGGCATTCTGATTTGTATGGCTCTGGGTCTCCGCACGTGGTAACAGTTGCAAAATGTTTGTGTTCAGTGCATGTCAAGCATGTGACAAGAGTCTCAGACACAATAAAAGTAGAGAAATAGCTGCAGGGGAAGATTTAGTGATGCAGTGCGGTACATCTTCAGTGCTTACTTTGGATACAGATATTTGCCTTAATCATTTCCTAAGCTGGCCTTGAGCTCACAAATTGATGTCCTCTAATGATTTCCAATAAAAAACCCACATCTCACAGTCACAGCATTTGCAAGTTCAATATGAAAGAAGACCGCTGAAAATTGCATATGAATCTGAATGGTGAGGTAGCTTTTGGAATAATAATAATATTAATAATTAAAATAAAGCCCAAATCATAAGCATTTTATTTTCTTAGCTCAGGCTGGCAAACCAGAAATGGTTAATGACTGAACCCCCCCAGGAGGTCAAGCTAACATTGATCCACCACCCTCCTCATTCTTCTTTTTCTTTTCTTTCTCCTTTTCCACCCGACTAAGGCAGATGGGAATCAATACAAAATCAAGGAAACGGCTGGAAAATAAGTTGGTCGTGAAATGTTCCAGACTTGAACTTTTACTTCAAAAGGAACTTCTGAAAAAGGGGGGAAGAGATAGACACACCAGTCACAAGAACTTTGAAGCCTGGTTCTTGTGGATGTGAAGCAGCAAATTGAGGTGAGGAGTCAGGGGGAGGATGCTGGCTGCTCAGATAGAGGATAAAGGGTCAAAAAGACTACAGATGAATAGGACAAATAAGTGCTCTGCTGTTAACACAATCTGACCACCTGGACAGAAAGGCTAAGTCTCGTTCAGCATGGCTGTTTTTGACTATTCTTTGAACAAAAGGGCTGTCAAAAGGGTCTGAGGGTTTTCAGCAGACTTTTCGGACAGGAATATAATGGGTGGAAACACAGCTCTAGTTAGCCTCTTCTGTCTTTTTCTAGAACTTCTGAATGGAGTCAGTACAGTCTTCTTATACAACAGTGTGGAACCTGCCTGCTGTCCTCAAGGCTTGCTCAAATGTAAACAACTCTAACTGGCTGGCAGAGCCTTTAACCTCCAAGCCCATGGGTCTCCTCAAGCTTTTAATACACCTTTCGATTGAAAAATGTTCAGGAGGCAGCAGGATAGTTCACGGGAGCTGTTAACCACTGACCTTGTGGCTCTCACTGCCTGTTAGCAGAGTGACATGTCTAACCCAGCTACACTAGGCAAAACAAATTAGGCAATAAACAAGGAAAAGAACTGGAGGCACCCAGCTGAAAGCCGCAACAGCTTCGACGAGGCATTCAATTTCCCATTGCTGCCACACCCATACCCCTGTGCAGAAGCTAGAAAAGCAGCTGGTGCCTCCTACTAAAATATCTCTTACATAATGAAGTGCTGAACTGGAGGGGAGGACTATTTGTAGGAAAACCCAAGACTGATTGGGTCTGTCTCGACAAAGCTGCAGAAAAACAAACTCCGAAGTACCACAGTCTACAAATCAAATGCCCAAAATTCACCACATCGGCAAGCTTTTTAACCAAAGTGTACAAGAAAAGAAAAACAAGTTCAGCTCTGTGTGAAAACGGTTGGATGAAAGAAAGGAACTCAAGTCTTTTAGCTTGAAACTGGGATTATTGCTCTAGTGTACTACAACATAGGGAGACATAAGACTAAATGACAGAGACTCCCATTAGCAAGCCCTAGGCCTTCATTATGTAACAGATATAGTGAGATCACACCACATAGAAGTTACACACTCAAGGAAGAGGACTCAGGGTTGTAGAAAATGGGTGTTCATATCAGAGAGCTTTTAATTAGAGCTGAGTGGAAAACATGTACAGGACCAGGGAGCTTGGTAAGCAGGGCATAGACAGGACAGATTCAAAAGCTGAGGAAAGAAATGAAAAATATCACAAAAAAAAAAAAAAAAAATTGGCACTTAATTAAATTAAAAAGCTGGAAATGGGTAAACTGCTCTTGGAGTATTGATGGAGTAGGTGGAGGTGTAAGACAATTAAGGGTTTTAGCCCTGTAAGAGGGAGAACTTTGGCACAGTGGGTTATTAAAGTTGATAAAAGCAGACGCCTCTAAGTGTGAAATGTAATGGGAGAAAGAAATGGACGGGAATAGATTGAGGCGCAGAGGCACACGGGAGCGCGCCAGGGACAGGTGGCAGGACTGGTGATGTGGTGTGGTAATTGGTTGGCAAGCAGCTATGCTCAGCCGATCTCTACACTATATGGCAGTTTGGGGCGTGTGTGTGTGTGTGTGTGTGTGTGTGTGTGCGTGCGCTGCAAAAGGGAGCGGGAATTGATCATCAGATTTGTTCATTCCTGTGGAAAGGCTGGAGGCAGGACAAGGTACCGAGGGTCAAAAACTGGGCTTGTATAAGTCCGATCAAGGGAGAACAAAGGTAAACAAGGGAGACACGGAACAGGAGAGAGAGCGAAAGTGGCAGAGGGAGTGTGGAGATGAACGCAGGGAGGGAAACAAGCCAAAAGAACACAGGGAGAGAAAAGGAAACAGTGACTCATGGGAGGATTAGGAGCCGAATGCAGTGGAGGAAAAATAAGAAAAACTAATTTATAGAGCCGGTCAGAGGCATCTTCAAAGTTCTGAAGTCTATCACAGAATTTCAAGTTAGCAAGCCACATTCCAGCTGACTCTCTCCAAATACTGGTCCGCTGAGAGAAAGACATCTCTTTCCAATCAGGTGGCCGAGACAGCGCAGGTGCATTATGTAGTTGTAGTTGCAAAAATTGTACGTCCAGGCCATCTGACTCCAATCTTTCCCATCTGAATATAGTTCCAAATCGCGCAGTGCTGCTCCTGTTGAGTTTCAACAGGAAGGGCAGGAAGATTGTCAGGAATTTTTTTTTTTTAACTTTCCTCCAGAAGGGCAGAATAAATGGAGCACTGTAACAGAGCTTACTGTATGATGAAGATTGAGGTGTAAATCCACAACGATAAGAGCTTTCTCTCCCTCTTAAAGCTGGCCACATGCATCTGTGGTCCTCACTCAATCCACTATGCTTACATAAACTGTCAGTGAGCAGCAATATCAAGTATCCTGAATGTCTAGCTTTGTTGCATGTACAATGTTTGAGCTCAACCTTCATAGGTATCATCATCAGTTCACACCTACACCACTCTGCACTTTATCTTGTGAACCACCTGATAAGTGTACAAACCTGTAAATCCATTGGGATCAAGTGGAGGGGAAATGCTGTGAATGAAATGTCTTTCAAGTGTGTATGTATTTCATTAATGTAAAAACTTCACTTTTTAAAGTCATGTGTGTAGTTGGATTGCGCTTGAATATGTCAGTCACAGTCATTTTTGAAGTGTAGACTGAAAGAAAGCTGCAGAAAGAAAAAGTATCACGATAGATGGAAGGGTAGGGATATGACGATGAGCAGGAAAAAAAAAACAGGAAGGTGAAAGAAAGAGACACTGCGAGGGTAAGCCAAAGCAACCGAGAGCAATGAAACAATGAAAAAACGAAACGCTTAGATGTTTGTCGCAGTCACATTGCACATCTCTCCAGAGAGGAAGTGAGGTGAAGGGAGAGGAGAGTATGACGATGAAGAAAGACATTAATATTGCACCAAGTCAAGCAAGACTTAGGTGTGAAAATGGCCTCAAGTTTGTTCGCCAGTTCTTTCTGCCAAGCTATCGGCCTGTCCCCTTCAGGCAAATTCTCCACAACACAAACAGACACTCATATTCAGGGAACAAAAAAAAAACTTTTCTCGCGGCAGATAATCAAGCTGCAGTTGCATGGTGCTGCATCTGTAATGTGTTTTTCCATGCTTAGGGTTATAATTCAGGACTGTGGGATTCTCAAGCACTTACATACCCTTGGTCACTCCGCTGTCAAGATTATAGGTGAGACATTGATAAATCTTCCATGAAACCAGTTCAAAAGTGAGCAGAATAATTCTATAAGCCCAGAGGGAGGAGGGAAGGGGACTCGTCTGGGAATTTGAATGGGAGAGAAGCAGACAGAAAGCAGCAGACACAGTAGAAGAAATGGCCAACAAGCTGTCTGTCTCCAGGCACTCTTGACCTACATGTCAGGGCTTCAGGCTGGGCCACAAAGCCCTCAACAGATGTCTTGTAGTCAATAAGGCATCCTTGATAAATTTAAACAAACTGGTTTCATTGAATAAGGACAAGCACAGGGCAGGAAAATGGATAAAGAGCCTACGCAAGAGCGATGGAATTAAAGGCTTCAAAGGAAGGATGAGACTAAATAATTGGTCATTATCAAGTCTGTAAACTCAACTTGCAGGCATCTCCCCTCTCTCCATCCTGTTGACCCCCAACTCTTTAGCACCACTCCCACATTCCTGACCCCAAACTCAGTCCTCCAACCATCCCCCAGGCCCACCCCCTGGAGGTCGCTCATACTTCCTGTAAGTTTCCACTTTTCAGTGCCAGAAACTGGAGCTTGTTGCCATAGAAACAGCCTTGTATAGGAGGGTAGGGGAAAAAAATCTGCCGCATTGCTCGAGTTGGGTGAGTGTTTTGTATGTGTGAGCGTGTGCATGTGTGTGTGTGTGTGTGTGTGTGTCTGTGCGTGTATGTGTTTGTCTGATAGAGACCTTATGAATGAATGTGTAATCAGACACTTGTGGAGTTGGGATGCTGTGTTTTTTAAGAGAGCAAAAAAAATAGTGCATGCTTATTAAATGTACAATGTACATTGTAAAGTAAAGCCAAATTTTTAACTGTCCATCATCCTACTTTGTATGCTCTGTATGTCTATGTGTGGTCGTGTGCATCAGTGGACGTGTCACTGTGTGTTACTGATCCAATTTCCTGCCCATTAATGTTTATCATTGATGTAAATGAGACAGGATGCTTGATTGGTGACATCACTTACATTTGCTGCATGCATGGCAGGCCCATTACACACCACTGCCTGTTTAAAGCCTCTCAGCCAATCCCTGGATTGCTGTGGTGGAATTGAATGTATTCAATTTGCTTCTGGATTCCAAAGACCTTAACAGCCTTTACTGTTGGCAGGCTCCTTCCCCCCCACTTTTCTCTGGCTCAGCCCCTCTGGTGACTGAGGTGACATATTGTATTAGACCATCAGAGGAAGGTTACGAAGCCTCGGTCCGTGCCCCCCCCCCCCATTTTCATTCAGGCCCAGCCTCGGCCTCTCTTGTCTCTCCAGCCGCTCAGCAGCCTCGCAGCCCCCATCCTCTATTGATCCAACAATCTCATCAAGCACGTTTCCTTGAAGATGCAATTTCCACCATATCAACACACGGGGCCGGAGCACTTTGTTCTAGCTGCATCGGCCGTGTCATTGATCTAGTTTGTCGCTTGCTTTGCAGGCTGCCCCATCTCCCTCCCTGTTCCGCCATCATCACACTGCTGCCAGCAGCACCTCCAGCCACAAGCCGACACCCCAGACAAAAACAGACACTCCCCACCCTCCGATGACCCGCAAAACACACACCTCTCCACTCTAGGAACGTTCACCCGCTGTTCGTTTTCCATCGTTGCCTGCGCCTTTTGACTGAATGAGGTTCAGGGGAGCAGTGAACCATAGTGCACCCACAGGCGCGCACACACAGCACGCATAAACACACACAAAATGCACAGACAAACACACATCACACACAGAGGTACGCACACAAGCGTAAGCATATGCCCCCCATCAAAGCTGAGGCAGCAAAGGCCATGAGGGACTGAATGGGGAGGTTGATGGCTACCCTTGTTCAAAAAAAGAAAAAAAAAGTCCTCTACTGAAAACAGAGTCACACTTGATCAAACAGTTACACTCGATCAAACCTTTGCATGGACATATAAACACCAAGCTCACTGTGTTTGTCTACTGTACAAAACCACCAACATAAACATTCTCTCTATATTTGCTTTATATTTCACCCTTAACCCCTTTTATCTCTCTTTGTTTCACACACATCCAAAACACTTTAGTGCACCCACACACATCTGTGCACAAAAATATCCACGTGTATACATAAATACACACATGCACACACACACCTCATCTGCTGGGCTTCAGCAGTGAGGTCATGGCGGTCTAAGTCTACACCTCAGGGCCTCTGAGAGCTCATCCAATTCGTGCCTCCTCCTACTCCTTCTCCCATTTCTCCTCCTCCTCCCCTTTCGGCCCTCTGTAATCCGCTTCTATTTTTCTTTATGTAATCTTGTCACAAACACGTTTCAGATATGACTAACACATCCTCCCGTCCATTCCCCTTTCCCTTTCTTCCACGCCTTTCTCGCCTTCTTTCTTTAATTACCGAGGCAATCGTATTTACCAATTCCCCCCACTTGTTTATCCCTCCCCGCGACTGTTTGAATATTGAAACTGCAATATTTATTTGTCTTCTCTGCGCCACATTCTTGGAGAAAAGGAAAAATGTAAGACAGAATCGCGGGGGATTTAATTGAGTGGGTCAGTGGCTTTGGGATGAATTATTAAATAAGCAACAAACATCGCAACCACACAGACGGTGGCAATGGCAAAACTGTGATTAAAAACACCTCATGCTCGTTCTGTCCCCTCCTTCAGCTCCTCATCTTCCCTTCCTACCACTTCTTCCCACCTCATCTGCTGTATTGGATGTCAGAGCTGCCTGTCAGAGTTCTTTTAACAGACAGACAAGACACAGAGTTTGCTGCGTGACCTTTGAGGCACTAATGTCAGTGTAATTATGCCGCTCGACATTTGATGACAGTGTCTCCTTGAGTGATACCACGAAAACAGGACGGGACACACATGAAAACAGGTGAGAACTTGAATAACTGCTGAATATTTTTAGGTATGCCCACAACATGTGGGTTCGCTGCATGTCTTTCTGATTAACCCTCTGCCGCTGGATGCCTCCCAACTGATCACGTAAAACTCCAAACGATACCATATCGATGGAGCTTTGCTAAAGCTCATCTATCTCTAGCTTTGATAGCCTCAGAGAGTGTTTTTCCTGAGGAATCAAGTACAAGCAGACCAATTATCACATCACTGTTCATACACAGGAGCGGCAGTACAGTGAAAACAACCAGCTAATGGTTTGAAAGACTGTGTACAGTAGTAAGCGTATAAAGTGAAAGACGATCTATTGGAGGGGTAAATAAAGATGACTGCTGCTTTGACGAGCAGCGAGCTGCGGCCAGAGTCTAAATTGAGAATCATTGGCCATGATGTTCATGTAACCGGACCATCATCAAAGACTGTCACTGTTGACACATTTGGCAGTCCGCTCAGCCCTCTGGAAGCTGGCCTGATTACTCCATAAGGGGTAATGACATTTGAGTGTAATTAATCACGTGTCAAGGACCACTTTCCTTGGCGGATGTGAATCATGTGTCGTGCGTATCAACGCCATTTCAGAAAAAAAAAATACACCTAGTTACTGCTTTTCCCAGCTTGTGTTCCATTTACATTCAATTACCTGGTGGTGGGAGTGACACACACAAGTGGGTTCTGTTTCCAAGAATACACTGACCTTGTATCTCCTTGCTTATGAAACAGAAATTAGAAAGGCTCCACTGTCTGACCAATCCCTCCAAGTGTCTCGTTGCAGCTCTCCTCTTGGTTTTAATCAGTAAAAGGATGGGACTTGCTGGCCTGTCTGAGGTAATCAACATCAGCGGCCATAAAGCGATGCTAATTGAATGGTCTCCTCATTGTCATGCACAGGGGGTATCTCTCCTCACTCCCATTCTCTCCCAATCCTTCTCTTTCCACTCTGACTCTCCCACCCTTTTTTTTTCCTCTTGTATGCCTCTCATACAAGTCCCTTGGCGACGCTCCATTGCTGGTGCTGGCTTTTCCCACCGACAGCTCTAAGAAAACGGGCCTTGTTTGAAGTGGATGGAAGAGCTGCTGAGAGAGTTTAGCCTCTGTTTGGATCCCAATTTGATGAGGGGGTGGAGGGGTGGTTGGAGGAAATGGTATAAACTTTCTGAAGGGATCAACAGAGCAAGTGAGGTGAACATGCACGAGAGGGTGTCGGTCAGTATGTGTCAGAAAGTGAGTATGTGTGTGTTAAGTTTTCAATGTGGTGCCTCAAAGAGAAAAAAAAGCACTGCCACATGAAGAGTTAGGATTGAATTTCACTTTTATTTCAGAGATTTATGAGAATGTCAATTGAACAAGTTGGTCATGTGAGGAATTCCATTTGGGCTCTGCTAAAACTATTGACTGTTTTAAGTATTCTTCCCTTGCAATGGCCCCTCGCTCAGAGCCACACTGTGAATACCCATAGAGACAAGCCAGAACCGTGACCGAGCACATTGGCTAGAACAAAAGGCCACTGATTTTATATCCAGCTTTGCAGATAAAAGGAATTACGGTTACATCACGTACCAGGGTATGATGGCACTTCAGTGACTCACAACGAAGCAAATATTGTGGGAGGATATGTTTTTTTTGTTCCCGACATTATTTGACAAATTCATGTGGTTGCATAAAAAGTCTGCGTAACTTGAACAAATGGTGTTTCTCACACTTAGATCACTGCCTCGTCCGCATATGGAGGCGATACCCCATTGAGGCTCTTCTCCTCCAGGCAACCATGGCAGAGGGATGTCATATGGGAAGGCACGCACTCCACTTCTAGAACCAGAGGCGCCGTTCTCCAGCGAGGACTCGACAAAGCCGATCCATCGACACAGCACCTCCGGCGACAGAGCGGAAACCACACAGCAGAGAGGATGCCTGTGTTTGTGTGTGTGTGTATGAGTGTCGCACAGCGGCTCAGCAGGCAGACCATAGCATGCCGCCGACAATTGATTTTCTTTTGTGTGTGCCCATTTTCACCTGGAAATGCAACAAAACTGTAATCATCCCCACGCTCCCCATCTTCCTCCCCGACAACCCCTACTCATCACCACCCACCCTCCCACCCCCCAGGCAGCTGCTGCTCAGGCTGCCATCTGGAGAGAGGCTGACCACCGCTTATCAGCCCCTGGCTCATCACACAGCTGGCACAGTGGAACACAGACAGAGAGAGAGCAAGAGAGGGGACAGAGACAGAGACGAAAGAGAGGAGGCGTTAATGAAACAGGGGAGGATGGCGAAAGAGATGTAGCTGTGGAGAGATAAAAAAGGGACAGAGGGAGATGAAAGGTGAAAGACGAAGGGGTGACAAAAAAACAAAACAAAACAGTGACACTAAAAGAACGAGGACTAGTCAGATAATATGGCTGCCAAATCGGGAGATAAGACAAGAGAATGAAAACCAAAGTGAAAAGAGGGAAATATCAGAGCTAGAAATGTGTGAAAAAGGTGAAAAATAGAATTAAAGAGAATCAGACAGAGGAATCTCAGGGGCTGCGGGTTTGGGCAGTTGGAGCTGAACCAATGTGCTTGTCCTTTATACCTCATAAATTGTCTTTCAGGGCATCATTGTGGGGGCTATTGATCTGAAAAAGACAAACACACCCCCCAAGGTCTGGGGAGATGGCTGCTTGTTGCCGCCATCAATGATGTTGTCGTTCAGTCACTCTTTCATTACAATTCATTCACCTCTCGAGCCCAGAGGAGGGATCTTTGGTCACTACCTCCTCTCCTGGCCTCTTAGCATCCTGGCCTATGCCTCCAGAAGTGCTGGGAGGGGGTAAGGCTCCCAGAATAGCCTTATGGGTCTCCTCATCTCCCCTACCTGTAATGAGACTTTGTGTTGCTGTGAGTCACTGTGTCAGTCAGCTCACCCTGTCGAGGCAGTGAGTCTGTCAGAGGCTGCATGAATCGGGGAGTGTGTCATGTGGGTTAAATGGTACACAGTCCACTGTATATCTCCCCATCAGCTGTCACAAAGTGCCTGACATTGATGCAGATTAAATCAAAGCCCCCTTCTTTCCTTTTCCGCCTAAATACCCCGGCCTTGTTTATGAATCTGAGGGCCTCTCTCTGTCGGATGGCGGACGCTGCTTGGAGCTGTGATTTCCCCGGAGGCCAGAAAACCTGCCTCCTGGTTTGGCTCTGTTGTGTTCCTTCTCCTTGTTACCCAACACGTATTTACATCAAGGCGCTGTTGGAGTGCTTGCATAGCACATCGAGACCCAGTTTCATTCCTGCAGGATTTCATGATGAGATCAGTGAGTAGGACTGGCGAGAAATTATGTGTTTTCATATGCTCAGCCAGTCTTATTTCCATGATTCAATCCAGCTTGGCTCTAAATTGGTCCTCTAGTGCCGGGGTCTCCTACTGGGCTTGCAGCTGTGGGAGCATGTTGAGACTGCGTGGGCTATAGCACCTCATAGGAGGAGGTTAGCCAGCACCAGGTGAGGTCCGACTGCCCCCTGAGAATCCAACTGGTTTGCTCATTTCCTCTCCTCTGCTAGCCTTAATTACCAAATTCAACCGGTCATTTGGATAATAACTCACCCTGGCGGTTTCATTCAGTTTTTAAGTCTTGAAGACATGTCCTAATGAGCTGATAATTAAACAGTACCTGAACTTGCATGTCCCCCAGAGGAGTGACATTATCCCTTCTCTTGGTTACACTAGATCAGAGAGATGCTGGTTGTCGCTGTCAGAGCTCCCTCCTGTCTTGGAGGCAGGGAGTAAACCCACTTGGTGAGAGACAGGCATAGCAACCTGATTAAATCAGCAGATTTATTTTTCTGTGTTGGTCCCCGTTGTCTCTTTGTTCCAGTTTGCTTCCTTTCCAGAGTGCTTCTGATGGGGAAGAGGGGAAACAAAAGGAGCAGCAGCAGTAGCTTTCTTTTTCTTTCCTCTAAAGAGATTATAAGTGCTTGTGAAATGACTTCAAGGAAAAGCGCATGGAATTGTCTTTTTTCACTTCATATCAGCCTGCAACCATGAGCTTGAGACGGCTTCTGGGGAGACAAAATGGCTTCAGACATCTTGCCACACACAGAGTTGCAGCAGACAATGGACCAGCTTTGTTTTAAGCCTGATCCCCCAGCCACCGTAACCATCTGGATGGTCTAATAGCTTGTTAGCCTGAATCCAGTGGACCAATCAGCGGGTTGGTGTAGTGAACAGAGTTGGCTGGTAAAGGCTAAAGGTCAGAGTGTTCGTCGGGACCGGCCCACTAGGCATCCACAGAAATGATTTACCGTGATCCATTTAATTAGTTCTTTTCAGGCGCAATAATGCTCCTGGCATGCAGACCAGAGCTGACTTATGCATGCATCATGCACTGGACAGGCAACAATGATAAACTGCAGACTTGGATTCTGGAGATTTGTAAGATTTGCTGGTGAGCTTCATTGAGATTCCTTCCCTTAATGCTTTTTATACCTCCATTTTCTCTCCCAGGTGAATATGGCCAGGGACAGGCGATGCTGCCTTGCCAGAAGTTAGTATTAGCGTGGGTCTAAAGCTCATCCATCAAAGCCGGTGTTTCGTGATGCTCCCTGCCTCTGATGCTACCTGTTTCTCGCCTGATCAGTCCGCCAAGCCTGCACCACCATGTTATAACGCTCTCCCTTGTGAATTGCTTCTCCAATCCAAAGTGACTGATCCAATTCCACATGTGATAAAGATTCTGGTTCTGTATCGATGTGCGGGCTCTGCTTTCTCAAATCTTTGAAAGTCAATTGTATCGCTTACTCCCTGTTCCCTCTGTCCCGTGACACTCATTTCTGCTCAGTGGAAGTTCTAATGAGTTTTTGGCACAGCCTGGGCTGATGCAGGAAGCGCTGATATTGGAGGAGACTTTGATGCCAGGTGGTGAATTGCTCTGTGAAAAAAAAAATACTTGGATATAGTTGTCCTCAGAAGAATCCTATCCAGCTGTATCAACCAATGAAAATATATGCCCGTGTAGTAAATTTAAAGAACACTATTTGAGTGATATCTAGGTTTTTCCTTTCTTCTGAAAGCCAGATGACAAGAAAAAATTTTTTTTCTTCCAGGTGGGAATCAACATCAAAATATTTTGTCTCCTAATATGAACTGTTAAAATTAATGATCAAATCCAGCAAATTAGAAACAACACATTTTTGAGGGTGGGTCTCATGAAAAATAATATCAGTGTGTTCATTTTTCTCTGTAAGGAGGTAATACACAGCTCCAGTGTGGATATGTGTTTCATGAAGTCAGTAATCATGAATCAAAGTTATTGATACTCTGATATTTGTAACTATTATAGTAGATAATTAGTTCTTCTGTGTAATTATTAGTCAATTTGTAAGAAATGAATAGATAGAGTATTGCTCTGATAAGCACTGCTATAGTTATATGGATAATGAGGATTTCCTACACAGCAAAGAAATACATTAGCTTGGACATAAATCTTGACACAACAATCATTTTTGCGTTCAGATGAACTCTAGTCAGAATGAGGGAAAAGGGGATATTGTTAATTATAGTTATTAAATGCATGCCTGTCAATATCAGCTTGCTGGGAGGAGAACATGATAGGCTTACTGACTTATATAGAGAAACCACTTCATTTGCTAATTATCTGAACAGCCCAGGCCACTTACACGGCTTCCAACATGAGTGCTGAAGCGAGAGGTTGTGTCCCTCGCTGTCAGAAGGAAGTCCTGTCCTGGCTTTTAAATACATCTTCCCTGCCGGGTCAAGTCACACTTTCTGATGTCATTCAGGGGAGGAAAAATATCAACACTCATTTCTGTTTGATGGAGGCATAAAAATGCATGGTGGCTTGCCGCTCAGCATGAGGATATGAAAAAAAAAAAAAAAACTGTCAACGTGAGCGACAGCCGGCAAGCCCTGAGCCGACGCATGATTGCACTCCGCAAACCACCTTCTGGGGGAAAGGGTCAAATGAGACTTAAATCTGACAGGATTCTTAGAGTCGGTAGGCTCATAACTCATAACTAAGTGTAATTTAAGGAGGACGACAAGTGATGTAGCTTAAAATAGCAGCTAATGAAACAAGCCCTGGAGTTGTGTTGTGGAAGGAGTGACAAAGTGACGCTAACGTGATCGGACGTTTGATGGGATGAGAGTTAAAACAGAAAGCAAGTGGGAGGAAAATGCCACTCATTTTCATTCTCTCTCTCTCTCTCTGCCTATCTTACTGTCTCTCGTACACACAAAAACACTGACACACACACCCCACAAGCACATATTGACCAAGTCAAGTAAAGTCGTCCCGGTTTTGCCCTGAGTGCCACCCATCAGGGACAATTAAACCCAGTGATCTGTGACCTCTTTGCCACTCCATGTCACTGGTCGCCTTTTCAGAGATATACAGAGACTCTTGTGTTCCCCAACCTTCAGTGGGAGCTACAGTCAAATCAAGGAAATCATAAATATCTGCAGTGACTCATAAATGTGTTTCATTTCACTTGTTTTCTCACTCATTGTCTCTTTTACTTACATTCAGAGTCTTGCAAAATGATTTCAATATCCGGAGTGTTCACCTCTTTTAGTTCAAGAGCATAATTTAAAATGCAACAGATCAGAACGGAAAAGGCATGTTTTCTGTGAATATAAGTCTGTAATTAGAGGTCCAGGCAGAGGAAAGCATGAGAGCTACTGAGCAGAACATGGAGAAGAAGAGCTGAAACCCCCCACAATGCTCCTGGGTGACAGCGAAGTGGAAATGATGCCGCTATTAGTTCATCTTGCAGTTGTGTTTATTTTTTTTTTTCTGTTTTTCTTTTTTTTTTTCTGCTGTCTATCAAGTCCATCATTCCACCGTCACCCTAAATGCGGCACCCTGACATGCATGCGAATTGGCTAATTTGTTGCCTGCTCTTATTTCCCCGCAGACTCATTTGTGAGACCTGGCGTCTGCCGAACACGAGCTGGATGCACACCAGCAGGTTCACAGTCAATTAAACAAAGCACAATGCTATGGTGATGAATAGAAAGCAAATGGATTTGACGATAATTTGCGCCCTTGTAACACCATTTGTGAAACTTCTGGGTCTGAAGCGATCTATGATGTTGTTATCACTATGGTAGGAAAGAGGCAGGAACAGAAGGAAAAGGAGAGATCCCATGGAGCAGCTACCATCAGCATTCAACTTGTATAACAGCCAACTAGATATGAAAAGCCTGGGTGCACGTGGGTGTTCTGCTTTTAGTCAAGTGCAAACATTTTAGCCTTAAGAGGGAAATCTGCTGAGTCCACTGCCAATATGAATGCACCATCAACACCCACGCCATTCCCAGTAACTCAAGTACACACCACATACATGCGAGCAGTGAGAATACACACAAAAACAGGCTCTTCACATACATTTACTCATATGTAAATACTTATATGCTTTTCATGTGCACTGACACATGCCTTCAACATGTGAAGTACACACATTATGATGAACAGTGTACTACAACACAGCATACAGTGAGGAGCCCGCAGGATAATCTGAAGCTCATCTAAGCTGAAATTTGTACTGAGGCCTGTTGCATCACCCCAGGCCAGATGAACCCGGCATCCGACTGTGTTTCTTGAGAATCTAACGGTCGATTTCCTAATAAAACTTCCGGATTTCAAACTTTTTAATGAGTTCCTTCTTCATATTTGACATATCCTCTTGCCCACAATGAAATAAGTAATTTCTCAGTGCATTAGAAAACCTTACAACACCCAAAAATGACTCATCAAGTATGAGCATATTCTGATTGTGCCAGCCCTATTATCGAACTGGTTATGTATAACTACAGAAGCAATTTGGTTCCAGTTAAGTCACATTCAAAGACTTTTTTTCCTGTGACATACAGTAGCTATATATAGACATATACTCCTTAACTGTAACTGCAGAGATAACTGCAATATGCGGCTTCTAAAGAAAAAAGCAAGCATAGGTTGACCTTTGAATAAACAACTAGAGCAGACAGTTGTTTTTCTGATGAGAACAATGGTGGATTTAGATATGGGCGACATAGGCAGCTGCCATGGACGGCATCTGGGATGCACAGGCGCTCTTAAAGAAAAAAGATTTAATTTAAAAAGGTTTAATTTGCACAATTGGTCGCTCATTTGTGCATCACATCAATGATATTATGTCACCGTGTAGGTCGGAGTGGGCGCCCTTTTTAGTTACTGCAGGCCTGGGGAGGGGGATTGAGGTAAGTTTGACCACAGGTATCACATCTGGAGCAGGAAATAGCAATCAAATAGAGCACTTCTATCTCTGTTCAGTGCTAATGCAATTAGTAATATCACAAAAAGCTATTAAATAAAATACAATTCATCATCTTATCATTTGAATACAGACCTGTATCACAGACATATCAAGCTTTACTGGCCTTGCAGTCACCAGTATTAACCATACAACTTCTGGGCAGATTTAATATGATGATGTAATTAATGACTAAATAAAGGTCAGGCTTTAGATGGCTGTGTAATTTAAAGGGTGTGTCTTGTTTGAAGTGTGCCATAGTTTAATAATTTAGAATCTCATCAGTATGTTAATCTATTTGTGGGATGAAAGATTGTAGGTATTTATTTGGTATAGAGTTGTACCTGGAGTACTTGACCTCACCCAGGGCACCATACAAGCTAGAACCACCACTGGCACCCTGACAGCTCTGGAGAGCCTGTTCCTTGGGCTTTCATCATTTTTCAGTCAACTTTGGATTATAATAAAAGAACAAGATTGCTGAAACATAACCTCTAAGATTTTTTAATAAACCCTTCTGTTCTGAGAGTCTTTCCAAGTCATAGCTCCAGGAGGCTCTGTCAATCAACATAAATCTCTTTCAATCAGACATCTTTGCAGCTCTCTGCTGGGTCAGTTATTTGCAGTAGACAGCATGTACAGCAAAAAGGAAGGTATTCTGCATTTTGCACCTAGACTTGCAAAATTATGTTTTTTTTTTATTCTGGGTACTTGTGAAGCCAAGAATATGTTCCATTTTTGGGGGTAACACTACATAATACATCTGACTGCTTAATCTAAACACAATGGAAAGATTCCTTTCATGCTCATGCTCCAATCCTTGTAGCTGACAGAGCAATCATGCAGAGGTCACTTGCAATATGTACGACAACAAAAGAAATTTCAACCATATTGCTCGGTAATGAGGGTTGTAGTGATTCTGGGCTGTCATGTGTGCGCTCTGTTGCTCCCCCATCTGTAGCAGTGAAGGTCACTGTGACATGGCGACAGAACCAGTAAAACCTCTCACCCCGTCACAGTGATGAGCAGGCGTTGCCGCTGGTTCCCATTACAGATCACCTCCTCACTGATTAATTAGGCTCATTCTGCTAATTGAAAGTCACCCCTCACCCACTGTTCCGCTGTGAGATTGAGGGCAGACGGGAGAGACTGCTACCGTCCCACTCCGGAATGGCGAGCCACTGAACTGCCACACTTTATTAAATCAACCAGCGACCGCCGCATTTTTCTCGTGGCACTTCCTCCTGTTCCCTCCCCTCTTTGTCTCTCATTGGTCGAGACAATTCCCCCTTTTTGATTGTTTGTGGAGGCCTCCGATGAATGACAGCCAACCCACACCGGCTGCCCTGGGAGCAATCGGCGTAACAAGCCAATTAACTAATTAAGACCTCGTTTGGAGGCCTAACAAGGAACACGGACACTCATTTGTGTAAACAAACAGATTTTTTTGACTGCATTTGGAGAGCTCAAATGCGTGTGCTCTTGAGCAGAGGTCAATAAATGAAAAACAAAATAACAGAGCGTGTACACAAGTTTCTGCCAATAGACGCCTCCTCCTGTATGCATGAAGCGAAGAAGCAGAGACAGTGCAATATGGTGATTCATTTATTCTAATGATGCTGCTGACATCAGCCAAGCGAAGGAGCGGATCAGATCTGTCTTATCACAGTAGGGAGGAGGGGGGGGGGGGCTCTTAGCCTTCTGACTGTCAACTCACTGGCAGCCGCCGTATCGTAATAGCATGGCTGCATACCAAACTGTAAACAGACACGAGCTGAATTGTTACTGATTCTCCTGTCGTCCAGTATCAATCCACATCAGGAGACATGAGGCCCATTGATCTTCAAGCTTGGCGGAGACTTTGATGAAAACACACTATAAATTAAATCTGTGTAATGGAAAACTGGATGTCTAATGTGCTCCCACCTCGTTTAGTAGACAATACCTATATGCAATGCATCAAATCGCTCTTCTTTATATTCCTTCTACACCTTCAATCTAGTTCCTGAACTTTAATTGATTTGGAAAAATGGAGCATATTGACTCACCAATCAGGGAAATTAGTGAGTCCTTCATTTTACCTTTCTTCTGGCTGAAAGATGAAATATTAGATATTCTAGGGCACATGTACACACTGTGCACAGCGGTGGCAGGGTTAACTCTCCTTGTATCTTCCATGAGGAAAAAAAAGAATTTGCGCTCTCTCTTTGAAATCCTTGATCGGTTAATATTTGAAAAGTTCTAAAGTGTTATCCATTTTGAATGAGAAAACAATTATCTGAAACTTATGAGAATATCTGCAAAATACCAAAGGGTACGATGTATTAAGGTGCTATCATCTTCAAAAACGCCTTGATTTGTTTCAGATTTGTTCCCTTAATAGATCTGTGATGATAGTTTTTTTTTTTTCCTAATGGCTGATATTTCTTTATTAATGATCCTATTGGCTAATTTTATTAACTTAAGTATTTTTTAACTTGCATCGACAAACTGGATTCATTGTAGGGCACCAGTCAATGAATTTGCAACTATTCGGGTTGAAAAGTTTCATTGGCGGAGACATGATCCATCTGTGCAAAACATCATCAAAAAAGGGACAGGATCGTATCAAGACGAGTATACAAAGAGCAGTCCAAGCTGCCCTGTAAAGCTGAAAACAGGCTCAGTGCTCAAGACCCCAACTTGTGTGTTATTAAGTGTCTGCTGTTAAATCTTCATGCCACATATTCAACCTTGGCAACTGCAGAGACTCTGATCAAGTCTGCGGCTAATCCCCTAAGACTGAGCCTTCAATATGGGCTACAAACAGCAGGGGGGAAGACAGAAAGAAATGGATGTGTGTGTGTGAGTGTTTGATCGTCTGTGTACACAGAGCAATAGATGTGCAGAGGGATGAGGAAAGGAGTAGATGCAAAGAGGAGAGGGCAAAAGATAGATGGGTGGGAGGTAGGAAAATAAAAGATTGGGAGGGGAATTGGAAAATTGGATCTTATGGATGGAAAAAAATGCTGAACAGGGGGGCAAACACAGGGGAGAGTCACATTTGACACGGGTGGGGGGACTGGGATGTTGGAAGAGAAAAGGGTGAGATGGAAAATGGCAGGTATGATCAGGTGGAAGGAAGAGGGACCAAAGAGCGCAGTGGTGACCTGTATCGTCGATGGCTGTGAAAACTGGGGTGGGGAGAGAAGAAAAGAGCTGAGGGTTGACTTTTTTTGTTTCCTTTTATTTTCTGCCAGGAGTCAGCAGGTTTGGGTGTGGACTGCAGGCGAGCAGATCGATGTGAGTTTCTATAGCCAGAATACTCTCTTCCATCTCTGACAACCGCCATGATGGCGTGATAGACCAATGGGATGGAGGAGAAAGATGGAGGCAGCAAAAAACAAGGGAATGAGAGAAATTGAGGGGGAAAAATGAGCAAAAGAGTAATGGACTGCAAACCCATTAAACCCTCTGCAAGCAGTATTAATAAATGCAGTTTATTTTTTTATTTCTTAATGTTTAAAAGGCCAGGTTTCACTGCTTTCCGGCTCCATGTGCCTCATAGCATGACAATTATGTAATCCTGAATACTGAATGGAAAGTAAGGTCTGGCCTTGGACAGGCAGCCCATAAGATAACAGCCTGCATTAAGTGAGCAAGGGAGAGGCTTAAGGCAAACATACATAAAACACTCACAGTTCATTATCTCTGTTCTCACAGATACTGTATTTAGCGATGTTAATGTTAAGCCACAACTCTGTCATTTACTAGATAGCATTGTGCATTGGCTCAGATGAGCCACTGAGAGATTTATGTTTGTCTTTATTTCCAGCACCACCACACTCTCGGCCTTTTATGCAGTGTGATATACTGTGCAGTCAATGAAATAGAAAAAAAAGTCATGAAAACAAAAGGCTGTATTTTGGAGATGAACCAGGCCATTCAAGCCTGCAAATGGTTTTGAGCCACCTATTGAGGAGCCCTAGTGTGAAGCAGCCCCTCCATCTAGTCTACACGGGGGCCGTGGGAGAAAGAGAGAGTAAAAGAAAGCGTATAAGTCCCGAGATGAGGGAGTGTATAACAGTGACAATGCCCTTCAGGAAGGTCCTGAACCTGGCCCATTCAGGCAGTACTAACTCGCTAATGTGCACTGTATGAAAAACGTAAGTGGCTTAAATTGCATTAGATTAAGTCAGCTATGAAGCGGATAAGTGACAGAATAAAACAATAAGTCTCAATGGGAGTAGCACCAGCAGGGAGAAAAAAAAAAAAGCGTGCGGCATGTCGCTTTAGTCCCCAGGCCTGCTGCTGTCGGCTCCACGCTGCCGACAGCCAGTTGGACACGCGCCACAGCCAGGTGTAGGGGATTTTATGCTTGTTACCTTGTCCTCTATGTGAATATTGAGTTAAATTACAATCCTATAACCTCCAATGTGGTCTGGCGACTTTGTTTTTTATTTATTTACTGTACTTCTACGGCAATTTATATCACAGTATCGCCATGTGGCTGCAGCGCACCTTAAAAAATGGATCAAAGTGCTGCATTGCATTTTCCTTCCCACTGCCTTTAGTTTTCTGCAGCGCCAGGTAGAACTGTGCTTGGTATGTATATAACACAGCAAATCATAGCCAGTGCAGTTTTTCTTCTTTGTCCCCTGCTGTGTCCCTTGATCCCAAGCTGCCATGCACCAGGTTGGGACAGGAAAGAACCTAGAGGGTAAGCACAGGATTTGGTTCTGAACAACTTTGAGCTTTTTTATACACTCCTCATTAACCCTGCACCCCTCAAAAACTGCACTTCTATCAGATAAATAATGACAAGTAAAATAATTTTTCACGCCTTCACTCAAAGCAGTATTGGTGTCTGTCTAGTCTACACAGATGCAAAGATGAGGCTCTTTGTCTGTGCACATGCTCTGCAGAACAAAGACGTCAGTGCGAGGAGAAACATCAGGACAAAACTCCACTGTACATAAATATATGACATTGTCTCACATGCAGCACCTGCGACCTGAGACACAGCTAGAGCTCATCAGCACAGTGTAGAATTAGACAGCTTTAAATAAGATCAAATGTATAAAATGTGCTAAGAGGATTTTAGAGCATCGACATTGATGCATAAATTCCACCACAGATGCAAATCCTGAGGTTGTGTGTGTCACAGTGTGACATAGTGTATGCTCACGTTTTGCTGATGAAAGACTGTGCAAAAATTCCTTCAAAAAAAATCACACCAGAACAGTGATAAACCTGCATATCCACAATTGTGCAGTATATTCACAACTTGAAATATACTTAACTGATGAACATGCCTATCATTTTGACTGATCTCTAGCTGTGACTAATGTTGCGGAAGAAAATAGAAAATGTTTTTTTCACAGCTTTAAGTGGCCTGTAAATGACAAGAATAATAAAGTTACTTCTTAAAATAGAGACTAGTAGGTTAGCTATTTAGAGCATGGACCCAAAAGTATCATTTACTGAACAGATAATATATCACTAATTGCTATTTCTCTGTACTATGGCTTGAAATGTGTTTTCCACCAGTTCACTCATCTCATACTACAAAATACCAAAATTTAACTCAGACAAGTTCTACGTGATACGTGATGCTGCTATGAATTTACAAGATAATTTTGTGCTGTTGGATATAGTAGGAAAAAAAATCCTTTGCCACTTGAAAACAGAAGAAACATCTAAACAGAAACATAGGAAGAATATATTAGAACAACGATCTGACGATGCAATGTTTAAGGTAAGAGAAATGTTGGCGATGGCGAACAAGGAGAAAGGGGAAAGTTCAGCTAAGTGGGCCAAGTATGGATGCTCTCGCTCAGCTTGGGGGCTCAAGTGTGTTTCGGTGGAAGCCTGTAAAACGGTGCAATCGAAGCCCGAGGCCTGCCAAAGATCCTCTATCGACAGACACAGAAGCAAAGCTTTGCAGTCACAACGCTTATGTAACATGTAAATAGTAATGCAGCAGGATAATGAGTGATACCTTGCAATTATACAGTATACATACTATGCAAAAAGGCAGACAGTGATTCCTAATTCTGAGCAAACTCTTGAATAATGTAACTAAAAATGAAAAATTCAATTAACATAATTATATTCCCTTTGGAACGCCGCTGCAGAGGTTGTTATTATCCTGATTTATCTCAATATTTACTTTACTGATAGCATCCCCTAAATATGTTATTACAGAGTGAAAATAATTGAATCTAATGAGTAAATATTAAAACAAAAAGTGATTCATCGAAGATATTTTGAGACACACATGCTCCCATTCATCTATATTCGGAGTTCTGTTTTTTAAGTCCTGCTGGTTGACTACGACAACGCGGTCAACAAATTAAGCAGACTACAATGAAAAAGAATCGGGCATTATCATTCATTTATTTCAGAGTGGAACGGCTTTGGCTTGGCTCATTGGCCAATTCCCCTTGATGATCTGATGGTCTGAAATGATCTTTTCCTAATGATCCCCTCATAATGATCTGAAAGGCAAAACTAATTATACATTGTCTCCTCTGGTGGATAGATTCAAATGCAGGGTTTCTGTGTTTAGGGTTTTAGAAGCTCAACACTGAACTTGAGAGCTTTAAAAAAGTTTAGGACAAAATCAGCTGTTCCCAGGAGAGGAAATTCATATAATCTACTACCCGCTGTCTCTCCCTTTGTTAATGGATCTCTCCGGTCCTTGCTATTGTCCATCTGTTTAACAGATGTTCTCGGACCTTCCCAGTCACCTGATCTCCACACCCACCTGCACACCTGCTTTTAATTTCCACATCAAGCCACACCTGTCCCTCATCAACCCCACTCAATATATACACCTGCCCACAAACGCCAGCCCTCCGCCAGCTTGTCTGTTATGCTACAGTAGAGCCAGTTCCCGCCCTTGGTCTTTTCTGTTCTGTTTTTGATCTCTGCTATGCCTGCATCCCTTTTTGGACTTGTTTGCCCTTGCCTGACTGACCTCCTGTTGCTGGCCTTTTTTTTTTTTTTTTGAACATTGACCAAGTAAACCTCAAAGTAACCTTATCTGCTCTGCCTCCGAGTTCTGCTTTTGAGTCCATGCTGCACCTGCCACAGCTATTACACTCTACAAATAGAGTCTTAATTGCTGCTGCTGCTGCTTTGGGTGATGAGGGCAGGGTATCGAGGCGCTGAGATGATTTTTGAAGTATTGAATGTTAGCATCCGATTTTTGGTCAAGTTCCTAGTCGCATTTATTCTTTGCACAAATGTTTCCTTAGCTACATGCAGAAATCTGAAAATGTTGCTGCTTTGAGAATACACTATATTATTTAGACAAATATTTGTGCAGTTATTAAACACAGGTACTTTGAAAGGGTTGGTATATTTTTGTACGATGAACAAAAAAACCTTTTTGGTAAAATATTTTTTGCCTTGGTTCCTCTGCAAATCATGGAAAATTATGGCTTGAGCCTCAGTCTGACCCAGAGTTTTTTTAAGAGTTTGTTGTGTACCAAAATCAGCGACTAGAAGATGTATCAGAACGATAAGTGCAGTTATTTGTTTATGTTGTTTGTTACCTTGCCACTGGTAGTGGCTGACACAGTGTTAGTGGCTGTTCTCTGTCCCTCTCTGTACTCACAAGGATTCAGTGCCTGGTGAAACAGCAAAAAATAACAAGATGGTTGGAGGAAACATTGGCAAGACCCAGCCTCATGGCTGTGCCTCAGTCAGACCCAGGCTCAAATGACAACTCTGTTGTGTACTTAAAATCAGCAACTTGCAGATGTACCAGAACAGTTAGCGCAGTTAGCATCTTTTCTTTACATTGATTGTTGCTTGTTTGTGGTTATGCTCACGCAAACTCTCACCTCCTGTACTGATAAGGTTTCAGGTCCTGGGCCACCCCGCATCCCTGCAAGTTGATGGGACTTGTTCCTTAGGTTTGTGACATATGAATCCCTGGCTGTCTGAATCTGTTTTTATCAGACTGTCATTGGTTGCAAGGTGGAAGTAGGCAGCCATGACATATTTTGCTCATGATGTGTCTTGCGTTATATAAAAGGCATAATATGGACATGTTGACATGAGCAAACACTTGATTTTTAGTATAAAACTCAGGTTGTTGACAAGATATAGAAACATTTCAAACATTATAGTCAGCCCTTGCAAAGCACATATTTCTAGTGACAAGAAACAAAGTGAAAAAAAAAATAGCTGAAAAATTGAGTCAAATATTTCCTCTTAGATTAAAACAACTCTGCTGAGTCAACTCAGGGTACAATGTTTCTAACAGTATTACAACCTTTTCAACAATGTATAAAACCACATCTCTCTGTTTCGCATCAGCACTACCACAAGCTGAGCACATCTCCCAGCACTCATCTAATTATGGGGGTCAGTCAGCACTGCAGAAGGAAGAGGGGAAAACTTGACAGATTTGCATTCATGTCATGAGTGGAGTTCAGATCATTTGCAAAGCCATCAACTGGATGTCCTTTCATATCCGAAGTCTCTGCTGTCCTATCACTCCTACACGCTGGGGATCTTAATGATGGCTCTCTTATTTGCAGTTATTTCAGGAAATTCAATGACTTACTTGCCAGGGTCATGAGCAAAATGAACAAGACAAGCATCTTTGAAGATTATGATAATGGAAACGGAGGGCAAAATTGGAATTGTTTTAAAATTCACCCGCACGTTCCACATCTTATTATCCTTCCACTTGGCAGCCACCCATTTTCAAAGGCGTGATAAAAATACACATTAGATACATTCACTGCCACTGCTATGTAGCAGAGAATTTTATGGCTTGTAAAGTTTGGCATTTCAGGATGAGAAAAATAAACACTTTTCACAGTAAAAGAGAAAAAATAAACTACACAAATCAGATCCATGACAGAGATGTTAGTCCATCCACAAAATGGTCATTAAGATTTACTCAGCACAGCAGAAGAAATATAATCCCACATTGTGTGATTTACACTGGTTTTAGACGTTCAGTGCTAAAGGCATCTATACTGAGAGGGAAATTAAAACCTTCCGTTCTTGGTGGGAGAATGACTATTCAGTGCTTGATACAGCACTGAACTGAGGACCAGATGGTGCAGACTAAAACATACTTTAAGAGGGAGGATGTTGTTTCAAAAGGCAAACTCATGCAAATCAGGTCCACAGTGAAGCTGTTGACTCATGCAATTTCACACTGTTTGCCAATAACAAATTGGAATGGAACATTAATAGTGCTTTCTGAGCAAAAACCCCGGATAAGGCTAAATGTTCAGAGAAATGCGTTATTACAGCTGACCTCAGGACGGAAATGCTACATTAGCAAATTATGAAAGGTTTAGTAGATGCCCTGCATAAAATGACTGGTGAGAAAAGGACACGGTGACCTCAAAAAATACACACACATTAGGAAAATTTTGTTTACGGCCTTTGATCCGCAGGAACTAAACAAGTAGTGACGAAAACATATGCAATTACATCAGCTGGGCAACCTCTGAGGCCACATGTTCAATATTGTCACAGGCGGTCTGCTTCACTGCAAAATTATTCACCTCATTGTGAACCTGCTGCTTCTTTGATTCATTTTTCCAGCCAGTAATTAGAATAACAGACTTTGCATTCTTGTGACAATGACTTTTGCAAGACATGATGAGAATTTTTGCAAAAGTGGAAATTATCTAACATCAAGGCATGTGGTTCTTGCAGGCTATAGTGTTGGATCTGATCAAGTCTTGCAGCTGGTACTTGAATGACTTGACAATATTTACAAAATGTTTTTTTTTTCCCCCCCACAACCACCCCCACCTCCCCCATCCTGTTTACCTGTGTTGGACATCTGGAGTGCAGCAGTAGCTGGAGGAGTTTGGAAGGACACAGCAGACTGCGGGGAGAGACAGGTAGGTATACAGTATGCAGGGGCGTGAGGCAACCAGGTGCAGCTCTGCCCTCCCAGCTGATGATCAAAGACAAGCATAACTGCCACTGATGACCATGGCTGCTGGCCAGACGAAATGCACGGCGTGGACTGTGATGTCAGCAGAGATGAAACATATCAAGGCAATGCCACCTGGATAAATACTATTATTGCTGGCATCGCAACAACGCAATGGGACCCATAGAGAAACAAAAAATGAATAATGTCCTATCAATCATCTATGAAATCCTTTTGTCTGCTTTTTCTAACCTTGAGTTCCCTCATTTAGTGGGTAATGAGTGCACTTTGGTCCCATATTTTAAAGAGGGTTTTGTGACTGGGGATTACTCAGGACGTTGTGGTGGAATTATAGGAAGATCTGTCCCTGCAGCCACTCAGCCAAGATAATGTTAATGATGTCTTGTGGGATCCTCCACTAGAAGGATTCCTGATCTAGATCCAGGGGGATCCACTGTCTTCTGGCACCACTCTGGAACTGCTGTTATTCATTCCTCTTTAATAGAATTAAATACTTGATAAAAAAAAAAAGTAAAAAAGAAAACTAAAACCTTTTCATAAAATGATTATCTATCATGTCAAGTTATGTGAGGATAGGTCTTCCTGGGTATGCAGAGAGAGAACCTTTTCCCTATTGGCAGTTACTGAGAGAGCTTTGTCTGAGGGATCTTGTAGTAGAAGAAGAGAAAAAAATGACTGAATGGGAGATAGCTGTTAGGGTGTCCCAGTGCTCTGCTGTGAAAAAGTGGCCCTATGGACCACATAAGAATGTATGTGGCATGATCTGTCTTCCTCAACACTTTCACATAAAGGAACATTATATTACATCAGGCCTCAACACAAAACTAGAACTGCCTTGTGAGTGGATGGGGGAATATACTTTCAAAGCAATTCAAATGCAGTTCAGAGCGCTTTATGTGAAAGAAAATAAATAAAGAAAAGAGGAATAAGAAATACAACATAAGGCATTTAAAACACAAAGGGCTGGTGAGACCTGAGAATTGCTGCCTGATGTGAGTACAGTGCACTATCTTTGACCATTAAATTCCATTCGTGAGCAGTCAGCATTTCCTGCAGTAATAGTTTGACATAAAGATGGATTGACAGGAATGCCGTATATTTTGTTAACAGCCTCCACTGTGTGGTTACAGTGCACCATGTCTTATAGCCATGCCTGCATGTACTCCATTGTCACAGATGACATTCCCTATAGTAAAAGCACTGAGATCAATGCACGCAGGGGCACCACCTGTGCTGCCTGGAGCCCCACTAAAAGCCTCTGTGTCTCGTCTGAAGACAGAGCTGGCATCCCCGGGGACTCGCCTTAGAGCAAAAAGAGGGAAGCCTCCACCACCCACCCACATCCACCCCTTTGCATCATAGCCGTGGAAAGCTACATCGTACATTCATACACTGCTGGGAAATTAGTGTGACTACAAGTAGCTACACCGTCTTTTCTCCTTTTTTTTCACTAATGTGGTTCAAGCAGGCCTAATTAACTTCCTGTAACAAAGGGCTCTACCGCCGCTGATCTACAGCCTTATTGGGCGAGCTAGCAGCGCGATAGTACGAGCTGAATGTCATGCTCTCCTTGGGCCGATCAATCCAGGCGATCAGATATCAGACACCTAAGGGATGGCTCTAGCCACAGATCACTCATGCGCAGGCTCACGCAGGCGCGCACACACACAAACACAATCAAAACACATCGCCGGACACAATTTCAGTGCATGCACAGACACACAATCACAGTGAATCAACACACACACGCACACATGCATTAAAAACCATGGCTGGGGCCAAGGATGAGAGCTCGTCTGCAGACAGATGTGCTGAGCCGAAAGCTTTTCTTCCCCAAACATTTTGTCTTTCTCGTATTTCAGCCATATTATTATCTCCATGTCAGCTTGATGAGATGACTCCCATGTTGATAAGACTTCCTGTTCAATGCAATTGCTGCACTTGTCACATGCTCACCGACTGAAAATTGCGTACCTTGCTCAAGGTCACAGACAGTGGTTTTCCACCCTGGGAGGCGAGAGAGCCAGACGTGCAACGCCCTCTATACACATGTCTACTTCTTTGCTCGATTTCTAATTGCCTCAGTGAGAGGTTGTGGCCTGTGGGGGGTGGTGGTGGTGGTGGGGATATGGTACAGACAACAACAACCATTTTGTATTTGCCTGTATTAGTCATTCAAAAAACAATCAGCAATGGTAAACATGCACTGTGCCCTCCCTGGGAGTGTTGATGACAATCATTCTGTTAGCAGATCATCTGCCTCTAACCTAGAGGGATAACAAGGACTCCCTTATGTAAACCTATGAAAGGATGTTGTTTACAAAGTTAGGATAAGCTATATATACTGCTTCAAATGCTCACTAGGCTCTAGGATGTTGTTCACTGTGGAGAACCAATGCCTCATTCGTCTAAATAACACTATTGTCATCCTCCCATCCATTGCTCCCATCCATCAGTACTTGGTTTCAAGACAGTCAGTAGGTCTGTTTTTTTACTTCTGCCTTCCCGGCTAAATCAATATGGTCAGCAATAATACACGAATTGAGCTTGCCTCTGTGTATGTAGCTCACCTTTTCTTCGTCTCATTCAATGATTCTTTCTCATCCCCGCTGTACAATGTGTGGCTGTCTTTTCAACTCTGACCACCTCATTATCCCCCTGCATGAATCCCCCCAACCCTTCCATAACTTTCATTTGCACTACTCTCTACCAAGGCTAATAATACTCTTCAGTGTTTCCATGCTCAGCAAAGTGTTTTCTCTTGACACTGCCATGACTTCTCGTCTCCATTACAACAAATACTCCTATTATTCCCCATCTATCTTACTTTCTCCTCATTCTCAGGCTCTCTCTCACTCTCTTATTTTTTCTATTCTTCTTTAGGGGAGTTGAGGAGACACCAGCCTTTCTCTGTGGCACATCCATGACCCCTCTCAGCACCAAATGAAGGCTTCGTGGACAGGATTCTGTCTCACACTGAGCTACGGCGCCGATCCACCTGGGAAATCATATTAAACAGAACTGCCTTATGTGTCATTTGTATGTAATGAGAAAAAAAAGAAGAAAGATAGCCCCTGCAGATCTACTTCCTGTTGGAGGTTCACAATAATTAAATGGCGTAGCCGACTGCGACTACGATACCTCTGAGAATTCCACCACATGTCACCATGGATGATGCATGTGTTGGGCAGTGCTGCATAAAGACACTCTTCAGACTGATATTAGGGGTAATGCGCTTGGGTTTTCGGGATGATTTGGCAATTGGGGAAACACTGAGCATCAGTGCATCAGTGATGTGGGATACCAAATCAATCCCAATCTGAGCATGTCCACTCACTCTCCTCTCACTGCACCACCAACATATTGAGCAGGCATCTTCCTGGATACTGGAGTAATCAAATAAATAATGCATCATGGGGATACCATTATGCACTCATTTGCAGAGATACAAAGCATTCCCTTCGAGGTAATATCAATCAACACATCAATACCCTGCCCTCTCTCAGCTCTTCCCTTTAAAAAAAAAAAAAAAAAAAGACAAAACAAAACTCCAAATTGGGTTTATGGAGGAAATTAAATGAGAGTTTTGTTTTAAGTCTCACAGCTGGAAAAGAAGGGGATCCTACTGATGCTAAGTACAACAGCAGAGTGAATAAGAAGGTCATATCATTCAATCTGAGCTTGGGATTCTGTTACACAGTTAAATTGGGAAGACACTGAAAACCAGAAGATAGTCTTGGAGCGCCTGCGAGATGCATAATTTTTGCTTTCTCTTGTTTCCTTTCTGAAAGGAAATGGGCTTAGGAATTCAATCAGCTTTGGAGAGCCAAAGCTGTATATGATCCAGCTCCGCCTTGGTGTCTGTGTCCTGCGTATGTGAATGAAAAGAAAAGAAAACAAACAACAACAAAAAAAATAAATAAATAAAAAAAAATAGATCAAACAGAGGGGGGTGAAAAAAAAGCAGAAGACATTCAACCAAACTGCAGCAGAGCGTAAACATAATGCAGTACCATTTCAAAAAAGACAAGGAAGTCCTGGCTGTGAGCACCTAAATTACTCTTTCAGGAAATGGAAAGAAAATTAAACCCACAAAACTTTTTTACAAGACGCTGTCTTCTTGCCATCTGGCTCAAACGCTTCAATCTCTGTTACACCTTTATGCTGTTGGCTGAACACAAGTGAACACACCAAGCGCTGCGGTATTGATCCAGTCGTATACCCCTTTTTATTATCTCTTCTCCCATCCAAAGGCAGCTTTCCGCTTTGATAGCACCACTGTCGTAAAAAAGCATAAATTCTCAAGCCCATTTGCTGTGAGGAGGTGGATAAATGGATGTGAAATCAAGCCTTGAAAAGCCAACATGGCATGGTGGGGAATTTCATCCTGAGCTCATTAGGAAAAGCATGTTTTCTTCTTCTTCTATGGCAATGTTGCACAATATGCTGATAGAATATTTTTTTCTCTCTGGCTATCACATTTTCATGAATGCGTTTTTAATTGGGAATGTTTGTTTGGGCTTTTGTTCTGTGGATATTCTTTGGCACTCTAGCCGTGGGAGAAATCAAGCCTGGCTTCAGCTTGTCAAGCTAACAGTGGGCCATAGAGGAGGTGAGGAAGAGGGTCCTGAAGCTTCTCCGTGCTTTGTGACAATAGGGCAGCTGTGTGTCAGGGAGACCAGAGTAAATAGGGCTGTGTGGAGTCACAGAGCTGCCCTGATCAAAGCCGTCTCTCTCAGTTTGCTGTCACAGTTTCTAACGTTGCCTGTGTTGCTTCTCTGCCCAGGCTGCATGGCTGACTGACTGGCAGATGCAGTGGGCGATCGTGAATGGAAACATGAATCTGAAAACACTGTCTGCAACACAAACTATTATATGTAATCAGTTCGGGTGTGAGTCTGGAGATGCAATGGGTTGGAATTTACTATCCTCCCTGCACAATGTTGCCTTTAAGCTCCACTGTTGTCTTTTAAATTCAGCAGTACAGGTAAGAGTGGGTCCAGTAGGGGAACAGCAACCGTTATTTTCTTTGACCTGTACAAACACCCACCCGACTCCATCTCTTCCCTCCTCCATGTCTGAGAAAACTGCACACGTGAAAAAAAGGCCCTAAGGTGTGTTGTTCCAACAGGTATGCTAATAAGATTCACTAGAAGAAGGAATTTCTCTCTTAGCTTTCTTTCCTCATGGATGTGCCATGCCTCAGGGGACTGCTATGCATATATTACATTACTGCACATGGATTAGCATGAGTTTGTGGAAGGATATGTATGTGTATGTGCTTTTGCATCAGTATGTTTGTGCAGAAGCTCTATGTTGCATGCCCTCAGAGAAACACATACCCGCGAAAGATGCTCTGAGGTCTTGATCTTCCACCTGCCCATGTTATATTCCCTCCTCCTCCTCTGTACATATTTTACCAGAGCTGCAGGCCATCTCCAATTAGGAGAACTACACTTCTCTCCCACTGCAGCTTGAGCCCAGTGTGCATATCTTGCCCTCTCTGCCACATGGTGCGATCGCAGTGTGGTGATGCGTGACTGCTCATGATTGAGCCCTCTTTAGCTAACAGGTGCTATCATCTCAGCAAACCTTCGGCAGCACCTTACACTCATCGCCCCTACAAAAAGTGTAAAAGATGAACAAATGTATAAATTATCTGATCACAAAGAGAGGCGCAGCATGAAATCCTACACTGAATGAACATTGACAGTGGGCTTTTGGACTTCAGGATAAGAGCTAAAAAAAAAAAAAGAGTGCTGAATTTCAGAGGCTGGGGTGGTGTCCTGGATTTTGTGTAGGCAAACCCTGATGATTGCAGCTGTTGGCCTGTACGGAGTCAGTCTGAATAAAGTAGCTCTGCGTTTAAAAAATGCTGTCCCTGAATTAGGACGGGTGTTGGGAGTGTTTGCCTGACACACTCTTTTTTTAAAAAGCCCAGAAATGACCAAAAGCCCTCTTCATTCATCAGAATGACACATCACTTTTAGCCTATAATTTGGGTGGGGTGGACTGAGTGCTTGATAAATCTTTTAAGACGTCTGGTGAGAGCTGGGCTCCGTTACCTGTACAAGGTCTAAAAGCTCGGTCTCTCAACCTCCTTATTTCTCTCTCCACTCCGCTACAACATCCTCCTCCAGGTTGGGCCTTCACTTCCCTCCCTCCAAATCACAGTCTTTGCACCTGTAACCCCTGGGTGAGAGATGATTATACCTTCTGAAGCAGAAATTGAACTGAAACTTGGCCCTGACCTCGCTCTCACATCTCCACCTCCACCCACCTTAACTAACACTGCAACAACAACCATTTAACAGTGATGCAACCAGTAAATGGGATGAAAGTTGGCTGTTATGACATACATATAAATTAAACACCATGTTGGTACATCTTAACAGACATACACCTGTGTTTTGTTAATTGAAGAGCTCATGCTACACATCACCTGCCTCCAGCTCCCCAACCCCCAAAGCTGTTTGGAGCTAGCAGGATGGCGGACCAAAGGCTGCAATTTCTAATTCACTAAGCCCCGAGGCTAAATGACAGGTAGTCAATGGCCTGCTTCTCTGCATGCTATATCTCCCATGGAGTCAGCAACAAACTCATTTTCCCCACTAGACTAGGACCACAAAGACTTCCCCAGCCTCCCATAGTTCGGTTGGTGAACTGAGAGAGTGGAGAAAGGGGAAAGAGAGAAGTAGGTATAAACAGCAAGTGGAGATTGAGGTTGAGGGCAAGAGAAAAAAAAAATGGGGAAGATGTGATGGATTGAAAAGAAGGGGGAGCGGTTTGAAGTGAGACGAGATAGTGTCGAGGCGGGGGGCTGGGGGTGGTTTTTTTGGGGCTGGGGGGGTTACTAAGAAAGCGGCACACTTTCCGGGCTTATTTACACGTAGCTGCCAGTATGACAGGTAATTTGAGCAAATTCTCCACAGAGCCTGCAGCAGACGGCGGAGGGATAAAGACGAAAGAAGAGAGCAAAAGAGAGAAAAAAGAGAAGGGAGGAGAGAGGGAAGGGAACGAGGGAACAAGCACTGAGGGGGGACGTGCGCAGACTGCCTGACACGGCCTGAGTTGGGTCTGAGAGCAAGACAGCAAATGGGTTTCCAGATTCCAATCAGAGGAGAGGGGTGGGATAGGAGGTGGTGGTGAAGGGGTGGAGGAATGAGGGTGTGTTCAGGGGAGGAGGAGAGTGAAACAGGGGCGGAAGTCATCCTGTTGACAGTCTGATCATTTTATTTATCTGCAGCAAGGAAGAGATATCAAAAGCATTTTTTAATTCAATTTCTCTCTTCCTGTTGAGGCTGAAAGATCAAGCAGAAGGCAGGAACAGATGAGGCAAAAGAAAAGACGGAGTAAAAAAAAAAATCCAGATCTACGGATTTATTCAGGCTATGATTTATCCACTTGTTTGTCTAACTCCTGCTTCATGTGTGCACATATGTGTGCTTGTGTGAAGACAGGTGTGCGTGCATGATTCGGTGCGCATTCCTCTCAGTGCACTTCACGTTGCAGCAAAGAAAGCCCGTTCGACTGTATTTATAGAAAGCTCTTGTTCTTCTTCGGCACATGGCTGTCTGTCAGTGCTCAGAGCCAATTAGAAAACACTTGTTAATGGAGCAAGCGCTCCCCTTCCCGCTACCGTGTGTGTGGGTGTGATGACTTTATTCTCCTTCGCAGTGACAGCAACAGAGGTGTGGACGACAGTAACAGAGATAACGATGAAGGAGATAACGAGGCGTTTGTCCCTGTGGGTGGAGGTCCCCTCAGGAGGCTGTGCACACAGCGCTGGACCCTCTGCTGGCTTCCACTTCCTGTGGTGACTCAGGCTTTATAGGCAGAGGAGCGCTTACCCTGTGCTGACCTTTTCACCCCGCCTCCTTATGCGCTCAAAGCCTCAGGCATCACAGACGTGACCCATCCTTCTCTTACACATGCACGTGCCAACACAGCCACAAGCATGTGCGACACACACATACAATAACACTGCAGTGCGCATGTACCAGCACGATTTGTTTTCAAGGAGTCTAGATTCACTTACAATCACACTGAGAATAGACCTGGTAAACAAATATGCACAAGTACATATGACAGCTATTTGCACACAAGGACACAGACACAGACACACACTCAATCCTTCCAATCCAAGCGCCCGTACGCCTGTTACACACCACCTGCACCAAAAAACAGCTACCCAGTAATCTCACAGTTTATGACACAGTAAGAGGAGAATGGCAACAGAGATTGGGGCACATAAGAATGAAGATGTGGAGAAGGGTCAATTGACAGATGGGTTGAGTGAGGAACACCCAATGAAACTGAGAGATTTCACAAGAGGACCTAACAAGGAAATTGGTTTTCAGGAAGATATACACTAATGTAGACAAAGTGGTAAGTAAGAGAACCTAGGGTTAAAAACAGAATGACAAAAAAGAGCAGGAAGTCCAGATGTCCACATCTGATTCAAGATTCAAGAGGAGGGTGGGCATGTGTGTGTATGTGTGTGTATGTGTGTGTGTGTGTGTGTGTGTGTGTGTGTGTGTGTGTGTGTGTGTGTGTGGTGGTGTGTGGGGGGGGGGGTCTAGAAGAATGAGTGCAATGAAATATAATCAAAGACAGTGAAAGAAAGGATTACCTCCTTTGCTTCAGTGGAGTATGTAATTGTGGTTAAAAAAAAAAAACACAGTGACTCGCTGCGACAACAAAGCACAAATGTGCCACAGAGAGCAGAGTGTGATGCTGGGAATTAGCAACAGTGATAAAGATGGAGATAACAGTGCGGAGATGGGGAGGAAAGATTCAGCTGATTATCAGTGTTGATGATAACAGTGTGTTGGTGGCTATCATAATGAAGGTGGTGAGGATCAAATGTGGCATAATGTCTTCATGAGATGACAAAAAAAAAGATGACTTGATTAAAATTGCTACTGATGTCAGTGGTGATAGTGATATTTTGTGGGCACAATTTTAATCACAGAGAATCCATGTTTTAAATATTCTGCTGTAATTCAGTATAGCAGGACGGCTTTTTTGCGCCAATTCCCTTGGTTCTTTGCATTTTAGAACACAATGCCCCATATGACTTCATGAATATTCAACCAACGATACTGCCCTTGGGTATCAACACTGGTGTCACTCACTTGCTTTTATTTTAAATCTAGTATGACTGCTAACCCAAGAAATTAAATTAGGCCTACATGGCCGCTTTATACCCACGGAAGCGAATTATTACTTTAAGCTTTTAAGCTTTTCCACCTGTCTTCCCCTTAGTCAGCGAAGGTCCCACCCCAACTCTTGTCACCCATACAGATGAGCTGTCCACTATCTAGCCTTAAGTTGAGGTAACCGGCATCCAAAAAGGCCAGAAAGATTGTGGAAGAAGGGGATAATTGTGCATTTATGAACAAGTTTAAGCCAAAAAAGTGTTTGACTTTTTTAAACTAATGCCACCTAGTGGTCAGTCCCAGGACGCCTCCTGTGCCACAGCCAGCACAGGCTGATTAGAGGAAGAATCTTTACTTGTGTCCCTGCGTATTATTACAGGAGGCTTATTACATTGTGTTGGATCAAGAGCATCAGGTGCTGTGAGTGTTGAGGAACTTCTGTCTGAGTCACTGCATGATTATTTGATGCAGGAAATCAAATCAAGCTATATGTAAGTCTTTTTTCACAACCTGAAGCTACACCATTAGAGGTGGGGGAGGGCCGGTGGTAGACACAATTTAATAACCATCAGAGGGTGTCGTGAACACTTCATCCACAATTACATCTTACAAAAAATGTACTCTTCCTTACTTGTACTAAAATTTTCTCTATATAAAGAACTTGTATTATTATCATTATTCCCATGATTGATAACTGCACCAGTTGTGCCCTATCCAAACAATATATACCTCAAAACATTTTGGACCTTACAATTTTTAAACTTTGCACATGCAGAGGCAGAGTAAGAAACAGATTAATAAGGTACCAAAATGTATTATTAGTAGTATCATTTTAATGTCAAAATTTGCATAATGTAGGTTTCAGGTACTCATGTACCAGTCTGATTGTGTTGTCTTGCTACCGCTAACTGGAAGCTCTGTATGTTGAGGACCGTGCTTGCATCAACAAAGCTTTGATTAACTGGTCTTGACTCTGACCCCAATCTTAGAAAAGCCCGGATATGCCCTAACTCTGCATTGCTTTACACAGGTAATGTATGGCAAGGTCATCCGTCAACCCTGTGTAATTAACTGGATGGCCTGAAAATGCGCCTTTAGGATACCATTAACCCACGATAGCCTAACAAGGCTGTGCAAACACAGACTAAATACACCAGCAAACACACATCTGTGGCCAGACTGAGTCGGAGAGTAGAAAGGAAAATCCATTTCATGAATATTGGATTTCATTATGAGGGTGAAAAAACAGCTTTGCTGTGGATCATTCTTTAATGACCCAAAGTCCACAAGCATGAATCTTTTAGTAGAGGCTGTCTGTTTGATATGGGGGAAGGAATAAGAGAAAAAAGAAAGAGGAGAGCTATTTCCCAAGTGTGTCTTGATGGACCATGAGACGAGACTAGTGTTGAGCACCTGGATCATGGACTCAGACAATCTTTTGGATAGCTAGGTCATCTTGTTGCTGACAGAAAAAGAGGCCAAGAGGGGATTCAGTTGTCAGACACACTTGTCACAGATTCTCTTATTTATGGAAACCTGAAAAGGGGAAACAAATCATGTTTCAAATCTTAACGGCACAACTTATCCCTTTTTAATGTTTATGGCTGGTCGAATTTTTTTTGTTCGGAAACTGTTTTGAACAAAAGAGAAAAAGCTTCTGGCTGAGAGACTTTCCTAGCCTCCAAACCAATTCTCACTGATTGGCCAAGGGGTCAGACTCCTCACTTTACTCCTCTACTCTCTCAAGCCACCAGACTCCGCCACCCTTCAGCTTGGTTTGTCGCTAGCAATTAACAAACAACTCACCTTCCTGCCAAGGCTGAATTTTCACAGACCCAATTTTCTGAGGATGTGCCACAACAGACGTGAATCTGATTTGTATGCAACTCAAATCCAAGTCCAGGATATTTTCTTTGTGTCTTTTTTTTTTTGGAAATGGAGAGTTGCCATGTTCGATATATTTAGTCCGAAAATATTTTTATTTTCAGTCGAACAAATTCTCCTTCAATCAATCAGTGATTGAGAACTGGTTGACATTATGAGTAACTGCAGGGAGCACTGGTGAGAAATGAAAATAAAGCTAACATGCTAGGGAACATGATGTAAACCATCATTATTAGTCATTGAAGGACTGCTGAGCTGATCTGTCAGCTTCAGTTACACTGTGATGATGCTGTTTGAATTGTGATTTTGGGGTTATAACAAAGCACATCTGTATTCAATGATACAACCCAGAATATCTGAAAGGGAATACATGAAATCCAAAGCCGAGTGTGCTCACAAGATCAAAAGCTTAAAGCTAATATTGAAAAATTAAACATTATTAATCACTTGTAATCACAATATATGCCATATTGGTGTTGCTTTATTTATAATTTTTTTTCTGCAGTTTGAGAGAAAACTAATGTTCACCTGTTATGGAATTAACAGCTCCAACTGAAGATGCAGGTGGAGTAACACAGGCATGAAATGACTGTGGCAACCAACCTGGCAGAGCTAATAAATAAAACAAGCAGCCACAGCCAGACACGGTGCTCCATATGGTGATGTTCTTTCTTTAACCAACTCTTTCTGGCTCATCCATCCTTTGTGCAAAGCACAGTGCATCCCAGGAGTGGCCTTACGCTTTCCAGCCCAGCCAATTACCTCATGTGTCGCAGGATTCTTCTCACCTTCCACTTCCTTATGTGCAGGATCCATTACAGGTGACCCACCCACCCACCCAACCTTCTTACAAAAAGGATTAATCAATTCCCCAGACTTTATGCATGACGGATCCATTCAATGTCACCCTAAAGTCAGTGGTTTGCAACACAGAGTCCAGAGCCCCTGTGGAGTGTGTGTGTGTGCATGAAACTGTAGAATGAAAAATATTATTTATGCAGTTTTTGGAAAGGCATATTGTCCTTGTTCTACAGTACTTATCACTGCCAATACCATGTTTTGTTGAAGGGAAGGTGGGTCCTCTAATACACATGGATCCCTCCCTGGCTTCCCATCAGCCAACACTTAAATCTGTTCAATGGAGTGCCCAGCCAAGCTGGAATCAGGGATCAAACCTGCATCTTTGAAATTGTTGGCAAAAGTTTTTCGTCTATGCTAAGCCAGAATCCCTTGGATAGATTAATAAATAAACACTTTCACATACTTTTGTTTGTTACCAAATGTCTGCAGAATGTGTCAAATTTTATAAAAATAAATATCTGATATATCCCCTTTGTGATAGTACAATTTTTATTTTTATTGATCTATTTAAGGCATTAATTTTATCTGTGAAGCTAGTTCCTGGTTTTATTGAGTGAGGTACCCATCATATCATTGTTGTTTGTTGTTGTATATGAGTGGCGTAAGAATGAGCAGTAACTAGACATTATAATATCTCAACTTTTGGCGGTGTTTTGGTTTGGTGGAGTTCAAACGGCGGAGTCTTTCTGTGTGGAGTTACCATGTTCTACCTGTGCCTGTGTGGGTTCTCCTCCCATGTTTAAGTCAATCGTGACTCTAAATGTGACTTCTATATGTCAGCCCTCTGACAGACTGGTGACCTGTCCAGGGTGTACCCCGCCGTTGTCCAATGTCAACCTGGATTGACTCCAGGTTGACATTGGACAACTTCTCTGCAACCCTATTAGGACAAGTGGTATAGATAATGGATGGATGGGTGGATGGATGAATTTTTGGTAGATTTGGATTGTGACAATACGATCATGTCAAAATTTTTACTAGTTTTACTGAAATGTCAAGGTTTTTGTTTCCATGAAGCATTTTGTCCGATGTGATGCAATAAAGTGAAATTCAATTTGATTCATTTACTGAACAAATGTTGCAAACAAGTTCCATATTAAAACATATATAAATATTGTTAAAAGATTATCATTATGACAGTGATAACAGCCATGTTGTCCTGCCCTGGAGCAAAGTCACACTGTGATCATGGAGAGTATATTCACCAACATCTGCTGTGATTTACCTCTGGATTGGATGGTGTCATTCTAACGAGCATGACATGAATGAAGTTATTAATATCTGCACACATTAAAATAAAACTTGCTACAAAGGGAGTATGTTACAGAGGGCACCACAGCAGGGGAGGCACAGCTTTTATTACAAGTTGCAAAGATGTGGTGTTCCCCAGATAATCAGGGCAGACACGTAAGGTTGACAACTCTGAAGGTACTGCTTATCACCTACGTCCATATCCCTTGTAGGCATCAAATGTGAGCTGAAAGCAGGAAGTAGCAATGGGTGAATGGGCACAGCGAGAAAGCCGGGGGTCCCCAGGGCTGAGCACCAAAGCATAACTTACAGAACACAAACTGCCTGGCTTTTACATTATAACAAATGCGCCGCTACTGTAATGTAATTCTATCCACTTCCATGTCTGACTGTGTAATTGCTGTCCTCTGAATTGAAATGTTGCATTTTCAAACACGCAGCATTTCAAAGGCATCCAGTCTATATGGCTTGACAAGTCGTGTTGTGCCATCATTGCTTTCAGCCTGTTCGGCACACTTGTATGAAAGAGAATCTCGGCTCATTTAGAAATCCTTGCTTTAAAAAACATCACTGCGCTACATCAAACCACACTGTCAAAATGCTGACAACAGACATCTATATACTTGAGAATAAAATCCTCACTGTGATGCAGGGAGCAGAAATAAGGCATTCAATGACAGGCATCGGCTAAAGAACTTCTTTTTCAGTACATGGTATCAAACATATTTGCTTAAGCGCATCACATTCAGCACTTATTGGCAACTTTTAATGACATGTTTTAATAAAGTAAAACCCATTATATATAGTATATGATGTCATTGTTTTTCAGTCTGAAATAATTGAACCTTAAGGCGAGTTGTGTGCCACCATCATAACTCTTCACATTAATTCACCACACAAAACCAAAAAAGAAAGAAAATCTAATTAAGGGAAAATCAATAGCACCAGCAGAATTCCTTCCAACATCTTTCGATTTATAAATGCTCTGTAGAGCTGAATTGAAATGCATGTTTTTGCTGAAAGTTTTTGCACTGTAGTCGATCAACTGTCTTGTTTTTTTTTTTTTTCTGTGCCACCATAAAGAAAAATCTTAATAGAAGCCCGTCGTCAATAAGATTTGATCATGATGGATTTCTGAGAGGATGAATCACATCGGTCTGATTGAGAAAACACCTGCACTGTCTGCCCCACATTTGTCATGTCTGATTTAGCTGCCTCCCAGCAGTATCCAAATCAATTCTGATTACAGCTGTCAAACCCCAAATAACAAACAAAGGTAAGTGAAGGTTTGATAAAGCAGATATTTACGAGAAATAGGGCAACATGAAGCCTAATAACAAGTGTTGAATTGGGCCGTTTATCTTCTGTGCTTCAGATATCTGATTTAAATCTTCAATATTGTGAGTCCTGCTCTGACATCAGCCTGATAACAATTTTGTTTTGTTGTTTGGCAAATCTTGAACCCTCACGTTTTATTTTGTATTGGTGGCCTGTAAAGACATTGTCACCCAGTCTATGAACAGATTTTTTATTTTATAGTGCCATAATAAAGACATCTCTTTCACAGATTATTTATTTTTTTGTTTGTTTGTTTTTGTTCCCAACCTGTCTATCGCACCTGAAATATTTTAGTTTTTAACTCAGCAGAGCCTAAATCAAGAAATTCATTTCTATAACGTCAACAAGTCCAATAACCCTTATCGCGTCTCGGAGTACAGCAGCTGCTGTCAGGTACAGATATTGACTTGTCAGCAAAAGTGTTATATTAGAGTACTGTTGCCAAACATTAAGCAGCTAATTGCCCTTTTCTGACACCTTCATTATTTCGTAATGGAATTGGAGGTCGGCTGGCCAGATAAAGGTCACATCGATACAGCCGGCAACCCCACGATGGGGAGAGTATGATGTTCACTGTGACAAAATGATTTCACAGAGTCATTTCTAAAGGGAGGGTGGCAAAAATGTTTTTTTAATGTTCTAAAGCTACTTCCTGGCGCTCCCAGTGCCATACATTTGATTAGTTTATCAAACACAGCATTAACCCAAAACACTAGATGACAGGGGATATCAGCTTCAGGCAATGATAATTTATTGATACATTTACATTTCCTCTAGTATTGTAATAACTGCTGCATCTAGGACACCATGATGAGAAATCTTAATTGGAAATTTGACTTGCATCTCTGGAATGATATTATGCATTTTAATGAGAACAATTTGGCCAGATTCCTTCATATTTAGTGCTGCTCCAACACAAGAGGGAAAAAAAGTAATTGACATATGTTTTTGAAGTGTCACAGCCTTGAAAAGTCCAAAGTAAAGGATTTTTGAACAGAATTTGGAAATCACACTGGCACCCCAGGAATTACATTACACAACAAATCAGATAGCATTATTCAGCCACATCCCTCATTAAATAAAAGAATGAAATGTAATTGAAGCACTATTTAAAAGCACACCAGATTCTTGAAATGTCTTAAATAATGTGTGAGTTGAATATTGTGCTTACATCCAACCCCAATGCAGGTCCAAGCACTAATGGAATTTCACTTACTGCATTACAGAGCTGGGGAGGGCAGCACAGGCTTTTAGCGCTATCTGAGCCTGCATCTAATTAGTGAAATATCATAACACAATAACACACAGCAGCATCTTCTCCCAAACCAATTAATGGTCTATTTCAGCAAAAATGTTTGATGAAATCTCACCTAACATCCCATTTACTACAATACCACCACAGTATCACAAATATGATATTTTGTTCAAAAAAAAAGTCTCTCTGATCTTTTGCTTCAAAATGTGTGCAGTAAATTTTAACACTCAAATACCCAGAGGGCACGGAGAAAGGAATCAAAATCTTTCAAGACACTGTGGAGCATTTCCTGTAAGTCCATTTATGGGGCTGTCACAGGCAAATCCTTGGTGAAATTCTGCCTAACTGAGTCTTTACTGTCAGGATGTCGCACTAATGTGGATACTATTACAAGAAAATCCCACCGGCACCTTCACAGCTGGAGCCGGAGCCACGTGTCGGCCTTTAATGTCAGGGGAATCGTGGCATATCTCTAAATCTCAGCCAAAGCTCTGAGTGGAGGGTAAATGCACCGAGCACTGTCTACCACTGGGCATGGTGTGCTTTCCTAATTATTTCCAAACAGCAACAACAGACCACGTTTTGTTGGTATTTGATTGCCGTATATGCTGACAATTCTGAGGAGAATCTCAATATAACATTTTATGTAACCTGTGGATTCCTGACAAGCTCCAAACCACTTATTATGATGTGGGTGCACTGCATGAGCATCTTATTAGAGGTGTGCTGCCTTGCTGGAATGACTCCCTAACCAGTAGCATATCACATTAGCACCAGCTCCTTAACACTGCAATATCACACAAGTGACCCTGAAACAATTTTACTACTCCCACTCACAGCAATATCACCCAAACAGTTTTCATTGGCAGGATAAACCTGCCATGTTTTTTTATCCCACCTAATCATCTGCCTGCAAAATCAATCCATCTCGATCACTGCCTGTTGCGGGTCTTTGAGTCCCTCCTCCCCTTCCTCCCTCACACCATCTGTCTCTCTTCCCTCGCTCCCTCCCAGCAGCCCTCCTTCAATCATTTTTTCATAACTCCTCCATCTCTCCGGCCTGTCCACCCTCATAAGCTCCCACTGTCTTTTCCCTCCTGCTGCTTTAGTATTAAACATACATCTCACGTTACGCGCACCGCATGTAATGTGCATCTTGTGTGAGCAAATTTCATGGCAATGTGGGAACATATCAGCTGATGATTGGAGTGCGGTGGCACTGACGCTGGCCACGCCTGATTCACAGCAACACGTTCGTCGTCTCAGCTGCTGGCCTGCTCATTATCATTTAGAACTGCTCGCTGCACAAACTACACACCCACACGGTCTGCCGCTAACTCCTGACAGGAATTAGAATTATGTGAAAGTCAGGAAGAGAGAGACTCTTACAGTCACTATTATGTAGTGCCAAAGTCCGGGGGCCCAGCCTCTCGTGTGCCTTTTTTTTTGTTCCCATAGGAGACAATGTTGGTATGTGGTGCTCATTAGCACACCCTGTGTCGCTTCTCCACCCTTCACTCATGCCTTCGCTCTCTGTCTATTAAAGTCCGGGACACAATTATCCCCATTCTCTTTCTCTCTCTTTCACCCTCCATCTCTCTCGCTCACTGTGAATGAGAGTCTGGAACACAATTACCCCTGTTCTCTCTCTCTCTCGCTCTCTCTCTTCCTCTCTCTCTCTCTCTCCTCCGTACACTTTATCCATCCCTCCCTCTCTCCATCTTTCTCTCCACCTCTTATGGCTTCAGGAGGAGTCTGTGAAGGGAGCAGCTGCTGAAATATTTATTGATCTGTTTTCCTCAGTTTTATTTATTTCCCTCTCTTCCCTCTTGCCCTCCCTTCCCCTCCACACAGACCCAGAAACACCTCCAGCACCACGAGATGTCAGAGGCGGCGGAGGGGATGAAAATCCACAACATGAAACCATTATTTAGCATTTGTTGCACCCAGTAGTTTTACCTGTGTAAACAAAACAAGAGGCGCGAGGGTGGGATGAAGGCAAATGTGAGAGCAACAACAGCATAGCTACAGCGAGAACAGATGCGGCACAGATTGAGCCGTGAGACAGGTGGATTGTTCGGCATATTTTGATGCTGGCATCCGCTGCAGGGGGTTGTTGACAGGAAACACCAAGGTGCTGCTTTTATTTTTATTTTTTTGTGTCAGTGTAAAGGAAGTTGTACACAACTGCAGGGTGTTGAAGTAGTAGTAGTAGTAGTCATGGCAACAATGCCCTGAGCAATTACAATTACAATGATAACAGTGTCAGTACTGGACTAAACGGATTCACTGATCAATCTGACGTTATCTCTGCGTAGTTAAAGGGCTTCTATGATGTCGTATGTGTCCCTGTGGTAAATATCAGGCCGGTTAACCAGGAGTTTTGTGGTTACTCCAATGGTGAGCAATTCAGCGGCCGTTTTAAACTAATGTTTTTCTCTAGCTTTATGTTGTCACACAAATGATTAAACTTCTACACACACGCTCACACAAGGGATGGATCACACACATATACACATGCACACACTGAGACACAAAACACACACATACACAAAGCTAAGTCCCATCACCAGGCAGGGCCTGCATTAGTGCCTAAGCCTTTTCCATTGATTCGCCGGCGAGCTCCTTGTCTTTTGGTAATGAGGACAGGGAGAGAAGCGGGACCCTCGTCCCTCCCGGCTCCCCTAGGACAAGCAGCCAGCACTAATCTGAATTGGGTTTCCAATGATGCTAACTCCCTGGCACAAAAAAAGACTAGAAGGAAGAGGAATAGAGAGAAGAAAATCACACAGTGCGCTCTCTCTCTCCCCTCTAACTGTATTCATTTCTCTTAAATGTGAAACATCTGCACATCACCAAACAAGAAAACATCTCTTTTTCTCCCTCTCTTTTTCCCTGCAGACAGCTCAATCTGCAGTGTGAACTGAAGCCTCGAAAACCAAAGGGAAGAAATTTCCACTCTGCTGAGGCGTATTCGATTTTCCCTATATGAACACTATTGAAAAGAAATCAATGAGAGATTTTAATATCCATGCTGAGGTGTATATGTAGAGAGATGTCCCCTCGTCTCCCTCGTGGCTTGGCTCCATTGGCTTTCCATTGATTTACAGCTCACACCTTCAGCGGGCAAATAGTTGAAATCCATCTTCCCAGTGGCCCGAGTAAAGGAGCTATCCCACAGTGTCTGCATGCATACGTTTATTTCTCCATAAGAGTACGTGAGGGTGTGCATGTGTGTGTGTGTGTGTGTCCCTGCGTGGGCACTGGTTGATGTGAGTACATGAACCACCACTTATCCCTCCTTCTACAGCCACTCTGCTCCCTCTTGAACGATCCTTCCCTTACACTAAATAAAACATAACCCTTTTTCATTTGTTACACTGAGAACCCACAGCTCATATTCATATTCACACCCGGACCGACACAGGTCTTTAAGCTGGGACTGGGACACAGAGAGGACGAGGGGAGGTTGTAACGAAGCAAATTACTACAGTAATTAAACACAGTATAACTACCTGTCCCGAGTTGAAAGCAGTCCCAGTTCCTTTCCATTACACTGAACTCCATATATTATAACTGTAATTATAATTGCAAACAAGCCTTGCTGTAATCATTATTTATGACACTGACACTGTGTGTAATTGCCAAACCCCCGAACCAATATGTGTGGCCCAGTGAAGTGTTTATCAAAACCGACAGGAGAAATCTCAAGGGCAACACATCGGTCCTGCACCCGCCTATCGTCCACGGCAACACCGTGGCTAACCATCCTCCAAGGATTTGGACCTGTGACCTTTCGGTCACCGTTCTTGCCAGAGAGCTGCTAACACAACGAGATGCAGAGTTCAGCTGCAGCCTGGCCGGCTGTGGGGTCATCAGCTCACAGGGTTATAGATCTTTGTCTCGCCTGTAATTGGAAATGCTGTAAAACCCACGCACTGAGAGCGCAATAATGAATTGAGCTCAAAATAATTTCTAAAATTAATTCTCTGGGTTCTTTGGTATATGCTGCTGACAACCGCCACCCCTAAATAAACAGTTTGATGTGCTTATTTCAGGTTGGAGGTAAAGACTTCCCAGAGCCAGGTACAATAGTTTCAAACATTTATTTTTTTATTATGTGCAACAGGATCCTTTCACTCGCACTCTCTGCAGATAACAAAAACACAATCCCAGTTTTATTGTCTATGTGTCTACCTGGGCTGTAGTGTCATTGTTTTTGTCATGCCGCAAGTCAATTTCTCCTCTGGGATAATAAAAACTTAACCAAACTGGTTGTATTTTACAGTCCTTGATGTGGATCCTTAACACCTTAGAATTGAAATAAACATGATGTTGTAATGCAAACATGTAAATAAAAAAAAAAAAACACAAAAATAAAATATAGTGTGTGTGTGTGTGTGTGTGTGTATATATATATATATATATATATATATTTATATATACACACACATATATACTTTTCAGACTATTTGACAAAGCAAGAAATGAAAGCATTTTTTTCACATTCAAGTTGTGGCGCCTGCTGTATCGTGCCTCAGGGAGCCAGTTCCAACAGAGAGGGAGGTGGCTGGAAATCCATCACCAGGTTTAATTGGAATGATATCGCGAGAGTAGAAAACCCAGCTTTATAAGCACAATATAACTGAAACACAAACCATTCGCAATTGTTTTTTTGTCAAGTTTGTAAAGTCGTATATGATTCTTTGCACTGGCTCAAGCCATGGTGCAAATAGCTAAATGAACCAGAGTTGTAATTTAAGTCTTTAAGTAACTGAAATGATTCTGCAAAATCTTCAGTGGGTTGTATTTTACTTTTTCATTAACTCCTGGTATATTTCCAAAACTGTTACAGCTGCTTTAAGGTTGGAGAATATCAAGTTTAATCCCACTCTGTAATACCTTTACCATGACAGAACTTCTTAACACTGGAGTATATAAAAAGAAATTAAAACCATCTCTCAGCGCTTCTGCAGTACACCTTTATTCACCAAACATTTTTGGCCAATCTGTCTTCAGTGGCATGTTTTAACTTTCAATACTCAATCATTAATTAACTTTAGGTTCTGCACAACAACAAACTCATCTAACCTAATCTTTTTCCATCAAAGCTAAGTCCTAGGTCAAAGCAGAGCTGCATTTTTGTGAGGAACTACGAGGAGGAATAGACTCAGTGGAAGATGTTGAATGCACTGCACTATAGGCCACCACACACCTCACGGGAGAAAGAGAATAAAGTGAAGCCCAAGGGAAAAACATTCACACCACAGATGCAGGCTGGTTAAACCTCCAACCCTTGTCCCTGAGGCTCTTGAGACCAAATCCAGGCCCTCTCACTCCAACACTTGCAGATAAATAAAACCTGCCAAAATGGCAGAGCATTTCTAAGCCAAACATGGAGAACAACAGCACACAGAAACCACGGATTTCAAAGGGAGGGAGAAAAAGCAGAGGCCCCTCCAGAATAGGAGCGCAAGGCATCTGTTGATGCTGGCATCTCCCTTCTCTTCATCCCCAAGCCAAAAATGGCGATCCAGTTGAGTGTGTGTGTGTGTGTGTCTGTGAGGGGGCAGGGAAGAAGGAGGGTGGCTACATGCTAACATGTGCAATGCGCATTGACCCCACTTGCCCCCCATATGCTGCTGAAACAAGAAGGATAGTGGTCTACAAAGCAACCCCGCCTGTCTCAGCCCTGTACATTTCCTCTTCCAGAACCTCTATCACAGCCGCACATGTTGGTGGGAAGGCCCATCTGCAGGACTGAACACTAGTGACATATACTGTATGTAGTACAGTGTGAAAATGGAATTTCCTGCAATAGGATTGCAATAATGGATACCTGTAGGGCAGAAATCTGTTTCTTAGCTATCTAAATATAGCATTCAAATAAACCCGCTGAGACATAACCTTAAATGTCCTCTGCTGTGACCTAGCAAGCAGAGACAATTTCTCTTGTCATCTTCATTTTTCACTGAATCAATGACAACATCATCCTTATGATCAGATCTTGCAGGTTTGTGTCATAACAGAAATCCTCTGAGCGAAAGGTAAATTGTTTAATTCCTAGCGGAGGTGTGCGGATCCATCATCAGGAACACAGCAAAGCCTCACAGTGTCTGGTCTCATAGATGAGACAGGTTTTGATTAATTGTAGACAGCTTGTGTGCCAGGAATACGTAGATATTTTACTGTATGAGTGGGCACTTGGCGAACCACCTTTCCAGAGCTAAGACACTCAGACATTTTAAATAAAATAAAAAAAGTCAGAGAGTATAGGGAAAGGTATAATGGCATGCCAGCAGCTGACCGTCACACCCATTGTGGTGTGGTTGTGTTCTGTGTATTCAAACGCGAAGCCAGTAGGAAACCTCTGAATAGCCTAATGGTGTTCTGCAGCAAAGAAAAAAAGACCCTTTTCAACCTGGTTTCCATACTATTGTAAAGGTATGAAACACATTGCTGTGTGTGGGTATTAAAAGATAAAATGACACTCTTAATAAACAGTTGTCACGCATAATGTGAATGGCTAAATGAGTGATTATCACTGTGAAGAGTAAGAAATATCTTCAGATGAATGAAGTGCTGTAGAAGCAGTATGGTCATTCAGAGGCATTTGTATTATACATCATTAAACAGGCAATAATAACTCATACACAATCTGCTGAGCAGTAGTGAGGAAGCATTTATGCAACCACATACCACACTAGCCTGACGCTCAGAGGCACAGATACAAAGGATTATTCCACTGCTGCATGATTTATCAAACAGCGGACGGTGCCCTTTTACCAGTCATGTTCTTCTTTTATAATGCATGCTTTCCACCTTAAAAGACGAATGCGTTGTGGACCTACAGCAACTACGAGCGGCAGGCGGGATCTCCCTCCAAGATGAATCTGATTCACATTTGCTGCAATGTGGCACAACTCACATCAATATCCAATCATTCCTCAACATGATTGGACATAGCTTCACATCACAAAACCCACAGGTTCCAAACTCGGAGGGACGATCGCCGAAATGAGTCTCAATATGGTTGTAGGGTTGGTTAGTGTGGTTCTGAGCCCATTGTGTTTGTGTGCTTTGTGCGTCCTGCAGGGCCGTCCGTCTGCTCTCTGCCTGGTGTGGAAGGGGCTTGCTGTGGCAACCCAACCATGACCAGCTGGCTCTCCTGCCCACAAGGAGCTCAGGAGCAGGAGGCTATAGCCCGTCTGCATCTGCAGGCTGTTAACCTCACATCTTATTGCACTGACACATCAATTATTGTTATTAAGGGCCGGAGTAATTTATTTATATACTGATTTCCCACAGGATGAAGGCAGGACTAATTGAGCCAGGTGTGTGTATGTGTGTTCATGCTAGATGAGCTGGGGGAAATTAGAGTGCACGGTGAGAGTGCCATGCACAACTAATATATGGTGGGACATCCCACAGCATGGATGGCATGATGAAAAACGCAAAAGGATTTTAAATATCCCCTGGTCAGTTTTCCCTGCGGACGACGACAACAACAACAACAACATCAACATAACTGCACCGACTGTTTGTGTTATACACACTGAAGGAGCTGAGAATCCCATCTGAATCTTATGGTTGTGCAAGTTGTGTCAACACTGTTTTGGTTTTAATTTTTTGGAGCAGATTAATGCAATTAAAGAATAAAAGACAACTGAGGCTTCAGCCAGTTAATGTTAGACCCCCACCTCCCACCCCCGACCCCCCACCGTTTGTCCATCCTTCACCATTTATATCTCTGTCTCTCTCGACCTTGGTATTGAAGACAGAGAACAAAACACTGCCTCTCTCTCTTGAGTCTCTCTGCATCGCTTCTGTTTCTACTGACATTACCCCCCCCTTCCCTCCACCCCCCCACTCTTTGCTCTGGTGGTGCGTCGTGTGCGTGGGATACCGGGCAATTCACGTCACGTAAAGGAATGTTCACAGAAGACTGGGGACGGGAGTCTATTTTTTTTTTTTCCCTCCATAGTAAACATCTTAACATGCATCACTCGTTGCTTACACCGAACCACGAGGTTGGCTTGTAGATGAACCTGCTGCTGCTGCTGCTGCGCTCGCACGCACGCGCGCGCGCTCGCGCATACGCACGCACACATGGACACGGCGTCTCTCGCCACATTTCTATCTATCTCTGTGCGAGGAATTGGAAAGCGGGAGCGCAGTGGCACAGCAGACACGCGTGATTCACAGGCAGGTAGACATCACCCCCCCCCCCCCTCCAAACCCCCCTCATCATTAGTATTCACCTCCACAACCGTTTTCAGAAAATGAAAGGCGAGGATACATGCGTAGAGACGCAGCAGCGCAGCCGTTCAGCAAAGTAGCTCGTAAGAACTTACCTTTCGACAGCAGAACCAGGATCAAGGCAGCAAACGCGTTCCACAAGAGGGGGCAGCCCATGATGGAGTTCTGATTGATTCTCTGCTTGTTTTTGCAGTCAAATGCCTTGGTATTCCTCCTTAATCGCACCGTTGCGGGGAATCTGTGCAGCCTATTAAAAAAAAAAACAAAAAAAAAAAAAAAAAAAAAACGACCCAGTGGATAAATGTCAACAGCAATAGTCCAACGCTTCTACATGTGACTGGACGAAAACATCAGTCTTATCCACTTGACTTTTCCTTTTGATGACCCCCGTCGGAGAGAGAGGCGGAGGAGGAGGTGGGGGGTGGGGGGGGGGCTGTATTTCTTTTCCTGTGTAGAATCTCTCAACCAGAAAAATATTAGAGCAAGAAAAAACAAATATCCCAGACACTTAGTTTGGCTCTCAGTGCCTTGAAGAAAAGAGAAAATATTTTAGCAAATGCATGGGAAGAGAAGGTAGAATCTGAACTGTCCAATGACTTTACATCAATGTTTTTCTTTTTCTTTGACAGAGAATAGGATGTGATCTGTGCGTCCAGGTCAGTCGCGAGTCGCCACTTCAGCGTTAATTAGCCTGCTCCCGGATGTCTCTGTTGGTATGCAGCGCGTCTCGTGGCTCCGCACTCAGTGCGTCGCAGGCAGCAGCACTGAGAGCGGGGCGCACAAGAAAGAGCATGATTGACAGTTCAAGGAGAGCTCCTTTCTCCCAATCACCGGCCCCAAGGAAGGAGGCGGGATTTACGATTGCACCGATGTCCCGCTCGCAGAGGCCGGCCAAGGAGCATCGCTGGCCAATCGGAGGCACGCGGTGGGCGGGCAAAGCGCGAGGCGAAGCACGGCGCGGTGATAATGCAATGTGATTTATAGCCAGTTCGGTGTTGCTGCAGTACTCAGAGAAAACAGTTCACAGGGGGACAGGCGGGCATAATAACTACAGGGACAGTGGCAGGGGGCGAGTGGGGGGCAGGTGAAGCCATATGGGTTTCGGAGACGCTGAATGAAAAGAGAATGACAGGTTGTGCAGCTGATGAGCAGATGTTACTCAATTGCTGAAAATCAATATTGTCAGGCCAGTGGAGGAGAAGCTTGTAAAGTGAGCGAGAAAACTGGCCTCATATACAGAGTCTAGGTTTTTCTTAGACTGGGTGGACTGGGTAGAGGGTAGATGGTGAGCAGATTGTAACAGCACTGCAGAAAACACACCATCTGATCACGCTGCTGACTTAATGGAAGGCAACATAACCCATTTAGGAAGACACTTTATATTTAAGCACAAGTACTAATGAGCCATTTATAAACATGTTAGTCTCTTAGTCTTGGTGCTGCGTAAGGTACTAAAAGCGCGAGAAGCAGTTGCCTCTAGTAAAGATCTAATTCACATGGTGAGCTAATCATCTTGCTTGAAAGCTCAAAGCCTGACACAGACACTGGCAACAAGGACTGCGTAGAAATACTTCCCTAAGATTTTGTAGTTCATTTCATTCATATTGCATCATATCAATTGACCCCCTCAGTCAAAAACAAATAACATACATCTCACACAGAGCCCACTGGGTTCATTATTTTTTGCAATATTTGCTGTATTCCTAAAATTCTTCTTTCCATATTAGCTGATGTTTTATTCTATTTTTGACCAATACACTTGTCTCCTTATTCCCAGAATAACCAATTAATTCTTTATTGCTGCTGAGTGCATAAGTAATAAAGCTGATTGCTGATCTACAGTATTCGGACAGAATTAAAATAAATACAGTGGGGGATGAACTGACTTCTTATCTGCCCCAGATGAAAAATGGAGGAAGAAGAACAAGGCGAATTCTAAGAAAAAGCCAGGCCTGATTAATGAGTCAGCTAATCAAAGCCCAGCATTAGTTATTTACAGTGTGTGGTTTGTTTGTAAATAAATATTATTCACTATTAATTGGATTTGACACAGTGGCGTGAAGCAGGAGTCAGTCATGTTCACAGTGGTAACCACTGGCACATGACTAGATGAATAGTTAGATTTTCAGATAGATATTCAGATATTCAGATAGATAGATAGATAGATAGATAGATAGATAGATAGATAGATAGATAGATAGATAGATACTTATGATCACATCTTGCAGGTTTGTGTCATAACAGAAATCCTCTGAGCGAAAGGTAAATTGTTACAATTATGTTACAGTGTTCCTCTAATCAGCATGTCTGCATCATGTTCCTCTTCCTTTGAACATACAATAATTGCCGGAGGACAACAATGTACAACTTCCACACTGACATAGAAACATTGCCTCTGTGTGACACTCAAGACTGATCTAAACAAGAGATACTGTAAATGCTGTTGCAAAGCTTCATTAATGATATTCATGGTTGCAAGTTGTAATTCAGCTGGGTTTCCATGTACTTACAGATATTATTTATAGACCTGTCATGAGTTGCAGTTTGTTTGTACTCTGTTGTTCCAAGTTATTAGATAAAAGTAGAAACACCTGCAAAAATGTTGACACAAATTTGCATTTTGACTCAGATTTTACAAAGCCAATTACCCTCAGACCTCGCAGCTCCCATCATACTGTCTGACATCCTCAGCACAGTGGAAGTGGGTTTGCAGGGAGGCTGAGATGGAGGATTATTTCTTACTCTGGATCCAAACGTCCCCGCAGACTCGTAGATTGAGCCCTAACAGACTTTGGTTGTACATATAGTGACGTCTTAACCATCATTAGGTCAAGTTTGTGAGAGTGCAGGACAATAAGGAAATGAAATGTGTTATATCTGTCCATGAAGGTTAACTGAAATTTCTGAACCTGTATCTTGTTTCAAAGTTTTTTTTCAATAGTTCTTAACAGTATTGATATTAGCAAGAAATTTCATTTTAAGTTTAAGGAGGACTGCATAAAGTCCACTTGAGGCTACTTGCGGATATGAGGAATTGTGGATTCAGACTGCCCTCAGCACACAAAGACTCTCCAGGAATGGCTCCATTAATGTTACAAATCTGCAGGTGTAGTGAAGTTTGTACGTTTGGATTCAACCATCATTTTGGATAGATGTTGCATCGGCAGAAGGAAACAGGAGAAAGGAATGTTCGTTCCTCACATGGGCATTATTACTTTGGCTCTGTCACAATATTGACTCTGGTTTGTTACTGTAAGAGGAGCACATACTGTTTACTGAGTAAGCACATGATGTCACATGACCAATTACCATGTAGGTCATGACAGTTTGCATTGCACAAGTGATTAACTTTGCTTGATTAAAATGGCCAGACTTTGCTGACCTGTGGAAATATGATCCTGGTAATGGCAGCTGTCACTGACGTTGTGTTTACAACTGACTTTAGAATCTCGTGTGATCCAATCACAAGTGGACACCTCTACGTATACATGTGAACTATGTATGAGTCACTGAGGACAGATTTGAAATCAAATTTGAAATCGACCACATTCGGAGGTGGTCTGGGCCACCAATGGCCACGTTCTTTTCTCAGGCTGAAATTTCGTCCTTTGGCCACAAAGAAGGACCTCCTACTCAACTGATGTCCTTGCCGTCAAATGATTCCCGCCTCAGTAAAGTATTTTACCACTTCAAATGACTCAGACCCTATTTTGTGGTAGAGCTGTGCACACCACAAGGATTCGCTCAACCCCTCCTTCCCCAACTCTCTGTCTTGCTTTCACACACAGACAAACAGGCCTATGTCAGATTGGTTAAAACAACAATGCGGATCACTCAAGACATATGTTCATGCTTAGTCTGAACAGGGCCAGAACAGTGGAATCGGAAATTATTACAGGCTACTATAGGAGTGCCTCCTTTGCTTCATTTTTGTTGTCCCCCCTCTGATTCTACCCATCTCATATATCTAGGATGCCCATATGTCAGGGTGTATAATCACCTTCAAGTTCAGTGAACCAGGCTTGATTTGCAGAAATCTAATATGAAGAAGGTTGAATTTTGGTTGTTGATTTTTGGCAACACTAATTTTCCTATTTTGGCCCAGAAAACAAGTCTATGTATCCAGAGTACCACAACATTTTAAAAATTCATTTAGAAATCCAAAGTGTCCAATCTTCAAAAATGTAATTTTTTCATCTGCTTTCCCCTGAACTCCACAGTAATTTGGTCCAATTCAGTGCCACAGATAATCCTATGAGTTGAGTGCTGGGATAAACAAGAATAGACAAGTACCAGTTATTATCTATCTATATCCTTTGACTCTTGAGTTTAGAGACATCTTGGCTGTTAAGTCTGGTGCAATGTTTTCAAATATTCATTGATTTATTTATTCATTTATTTATTTATTTTTATCTAAGAGCACGATGCCTCCGTGTCTGGTTTTGTCCCTGAGGACAACACAGCCAAGAAGAACATGAACAATCATATTAATGCTGCATCAATTCAGCATTACATGAGCATTGAACTGTGCCGGAAGGTCTCCTGGAGACTCACAACACAGACACAACTTGCAAGACAAACTTATAGTGCAACCCTCAAAAAAGACCACATGCCGGAAGAAGACGCTTATTGGTGCAATGGCCAAATAGAGAGAACGAAAATGTAAATATAATTAGCAAAGGTGAGTGGATAGTAGGAGAAGGAAAGTACATTTAAGGTTGGGCGTGTGTGATTGCTCAGCAATTTAAAATGTTGGCTGAAGGCAAAGTAATGCAAGAGCGCAGGCAAGTGGATCTGTCCCGCAATATACATGGACTAAGGCCTCTTATGTCTGGTAAAAGAAAATGTTACAATACTGTGCGATAAGCCAAGGAAATCTTGGGCTTAGAGCTTTTTCAGAACTTTGCCCCCCTCCTCCACACAAGAGCAGGAACAGGAAGACCTCCTCTTCTTCGAAGGTAACTCTAATTAGAGTAGTCATCCTAGAGCCCTGACCTTTTCTGCTTTTACCTTCAGTCTTTAATTTCTTTCTAAGTGAAGGTTCTCTTGGCTGCAGCAACCAGTACTTATTGATCCCAATCATTTCTGCAAAAATGTTACACTCTCATCATCCCTCTATGTTTAATGACTTGGGTGAGTGAGCATTTACTTGTAGTCCGTCTTGTGCTGACCTAACAAGCTTCAGGGGCTGTCATAGTGCAGTCAGAACAAAGCAGAATGATTATTACATTGAGTACGAAATGATTTTTGAGTCACAGTGATCAGGCTTTGTTGTAGCTCATGATGCATGGTGGAGTGCAACTTACTGTCCACAATGTCAGAGAGTGCATCATTACTTATTAGGGGGAGGAAGAGTGAGGCTAGTTAGATGGATTGTAACTTAACCATACTTGGCAGCAAGCTATTTGAAACACTGCAAGATGCATTGCAGCATAGGTGTGCACATTTGTGCACACACTTGTTTGTTTGTACAGGTCTATACTCATACGGGTAAGGTATAAAGGCATATGCCTGAGCCTTTGTACTTGTCAATCACAGCCAGAGACACTGAGACTCCTTGAGTGCCTGGGTTGAAATGACAGACAGTCATTTCACACCCAATTAACAGAGTATAAAACAAACCCATACTATAATGTCAGATGATGACACTTTGACTGTAAGGACAAACACAGAAGGACACCTCGCCAGGCTTGTTAGGGGAGCAGGGCAGTTTATGCAAACATGTTTGACTAGGAGTACATCAGGCTGTGGTAACTTGTCCCTGAAGTGTCTGCTGTAGAGCAACCAGTTGGGCTGAGACACCCCACCAGTCTGTTTAGTATGATAATTTATGGAGATGCGGGCACGGGCACTTTTTCCCTCTTTCCCCTTTTTCCGTCTTTAAGCCCCCCACATTAATTGGCATGGCAGAGGCGGCAGTCACTTGGTTGTAATCACTGTCCCTCGAAGAACCCCGCTGAGAAAGATTTAAAGGAGAGAGGAACAGAGGGAGAGTGAGCGAGAGCCTATGGTCTCGAAAGGCTTGTCCTCTGAATTACGTTCTCTCGAGAGGTGCAAGGAAGCAGAAAGACAGGGAGGGTAAAAGCTAGAGAGGAAGATATGGAACAAGAAGGGAAAAGAAAGGGAGAAGCTTGAGAGGAAATTGTGATGAGAGCTACCTTGCTCCTGGAGAAATGGACCGCAGATCGGGAGAGAGGGGAATTGGATGGGAGATTCATGTAGGGGATTACGGATGGAGATTGATAGCTGGATCAGTAGGGAAAAGGGTAGGGGGGATGGGGATTAGGATCTTGATCGACATGAAAAAGATGAGAAGGAAAAGGAGGGAGTGGTGGGTTAGAAGAAGATGACAGGGGTCAATTGACATTAAATCCTCCTCCTGTTGTAATGTAATCAGTTTTCACCCTCTGTAAACTTTCTCGACTGAGAGAAAGTGTCAGGAAGGAAAAGGCTTCACATTTCCAATTCAAGAAAATTGATTTATTAGCCATAACCTATTAATTTGGTTCATTTCCACTCCTGATATCACCCTTGCTGTTAGCGCCTCACAAGTTGATGTTGTTACATCGACTTTAAGCACACAATTGTTTTCACTGCTGATTGCTGCTGCTGCAACATGCCACGCTTGTAAAGTACCTTGAAATTGAGGAACTGCATCTGAATCTGAAGGGGAGATGACAAAGACAGCTTGCCAAGAAAAGTAGGCAGAGAGGTGTTGAAGAAAAGGAGAGGGAAAAAAAAGGTTTCTCAATTTGAGGGTCAAAATATTAATGTTGTACTCCATCTTGGTCATGGCTGCTAATTGCTTTAAGCCAAGGATGAGTGTGCGTAAGTGTGTGTGGGCATACCAAGGCCTATGTACATGGATGTGTTTCCCCATAGGCAGAGAATGATGGATTGTAAATGAATGATGAAACAGTGCAGGGAGAGTCACCTTTTAAGAAGCGAATGGAGCCTGAGCACGTCAGAGAGTGTGGCCTTGAAGCCAGATCAAAGCCATGAGCAGAGCAGTAATAGATGATGGAATTTAATCATGTCCTCTCTCTCTCTCTCTCTCTCTCTCTCTCTCTCTCTCTCTCTCGCTCACTCACTCTCTCTATTTTATGGCTTTCAAAATACAACTGCCATTTTCTGTTGATTTTAATTCGCCACTCAATCAAATTTCAATAAAAAAAACTGCAACACTCTGACTCTCTAGATGCAAGTCACTGAGTCATTGACATGGGCTATTGAAGTACAATGACACAAAAAATACATCAGCATAATTACTTTATTAGCGCAGACTGATGTTGGATCGACTGGTCGTGTTTCATGTCACAGTGCCTTAGTTAGAGTCCACTGGTTGCCTTCTGGCCACAAGGAAGCCTTTGCTGCTGAGCTCTGTTGTTTTCCCTCAGTCTGGGAACAAGTGCTGCGTCTCACTCCACAAACCATCCCCTACTAATTAAAAAATTCTTAATGATAGTACTTCAAGAGCATTCCTTATACCATTAATCATCCACATATCCCACAGATCTGGAAATAAATGGGCAGCAAAAAGAACTTTTCAGTGGTGGAAGAGGGAAAAAACGGTGTGCTTCATTATCATCAAGAGCACTTTTGCATCCATTTGTATCCATAACTGTTGCACTTTAAGGAGCAACTCATTAATTCAGGATACTTTTGTAAGGATTATTGAACTCCGACTCAGCCATAAGGCAGCAGAGATGGGGCCCACAAAATCAGTTCAGCCCAGTCAGACTGTAGAACAGATAGAAGAGGCTAAGAGCCTCAAAGGGGTGTCCTGCAGCCAACAGAAATGTGGCATTGATAAATGACTGGTTTCTCAAAGTATATATCTATCATGGATAACCATACCAAGTGCCATAGTTTTAAGTCTGCTTATGACTGGCTCACACATCATCTTAGCCCACTACCGAGTTCCCTAATGGATTCTCTGCCCCTGTCGTCCCTCTCTCTCTGCCTCTTTTGTCGTTTTTTTCATTTAACCACACTAAAGCAAATCACTCCTTTTATCTGCCTTTCTTTGATTTTTTTTTTTTCAGTTGTTGTCTCTCTCCTCCTTTTTATTTCCCTGTGTGTCACCCATTATGACAGTCTTCCCTCTCCAGCTGACTATTTGTCTATCCCCTTCTTACTGTCTCTGCTTCCCACCTTCAGTTGCTGTCTCCCCAGCTTGATGCAGCAGTAATGAGAGCAGCTTACGGTGTGGCTGGCCTGAGGTGAGCTGGAGAGAGGCAGGGAGGTTAATGAGGATAGCAACCTCGCTTTTTGCCTGAGGTGTAAAAAGAGAGTAAGTGGATGAGTGAAGGAAAGCGAGAGAGAGAGAGAGAGAGCGTGCAAGGGCCAGGGAGAGACAGACAAACTGACAGAGAACTAACGCTGGCAATAATAAATTTAGCTGATTCACATATGCACTCATGTCTGAATGTGTGACCATCAACTGAGGTCAAAAAGTGCACACAAGAGTGACGATGGGCACTTTAAAATTCAGGACCATACATTAAGTATATTTCTTTTTTAGAAATGTATCTATACAGCTTTAAGATTAAAAAAATGAATAGGCTAATGGCTATTTACAATTAATCATAACATATTAATAAATATATTAATAATTTCAATATAATAAAGTATTTAGCCATCTGAGAGCTTCAGAGGTTCCCACGTTTAAGAAAATTAAAAATCAAACAAGGACATGCGGTTGTCAAATACATGCAGCAGCCCACACAGTTCAGCAGCTCTGCCAAGAAAATAAATAATAAAAGTAAATGGTGCTGCTTCTTCTACAGGCTTTCTCATTCATCCGAAGAACCACTGGGAACAGATCGTTTTACTATGAGTTGGTAACTAAGAAAGGAAATAAACAGATGAATAAAACAATGAATAAATAAATTAACAAATGAATTAATAAATCATGGCAGTTTTGCAGATCTCCAAATATGAATTAGGCTGAAAAAACAAACAAACAAAAAAAAAAAACAGTAAATCAATTTTAAACTGAAGCTGAACTAAAATGCAAAAAAAAATCCACCAGAGAAATAAAAGATAAATCTTGGAAAATGACTTCTGCATAATATTCATGATTGACACATTAAATATCTGCACATAAAGTGTTCTTCAGTTTTAGCATTCTTTTGATGGCCTGTTACTTCCCCCCGTGGCTTCGAGTCACCTACAAGTGACATCTCTTCTTCTGTCATCTTTCCATCTTTCCCTCCTTCTCCTTCCCTCCTTCCTCACATACCTGCCCTTGTCACTACTTCCTTTGTTTCACTGGCAAATCAATCTTTCTCATTTCGTCCAGAATTGATCTCACCATCTCTTATCATTGACGCAATCCTGCAATCTGCTCTCACTACCCCATCCAGTCCTACCTCACTCTATCTTTTTGCTCTTTTTCTCCTTCTCTATCTCGTTTTCTATCTTTCTCTGAGTTCCACTGCCAGTCATTACAAATGGGGCTCCTTTGGTCTATCCCCTTACTTGGTAACCTCTGTGGAGCTGTGGAACAATGTCTTGATTGGATGTGGCTGGCATTAGCAAGCGTTCTGTGCTGAGGAATTGGTGCCATGCATGAGACATTATGTTGGCAGCCAGTGGTACATCATCATCACAGCGCTGATATACAGCACTGTGAAGACTGATTATCAATCAGTCAGGATGCTGGGGTGGGATGGGTGATAGTGTACCTGTGTACTGCACTTTTTTTTTATCTCCAAAATATTTCAATTTCTTGTCTCCAAATGATTCTGTGTTCACATCTATCATAAAATCAAACATTTGAATACTTGGTATTTTAACAGCTCAAGTCCTGTAATTAATATCTCTAAACCATGTAGTTTGCAGATGTCAGCAACAATTTTTATCAGCTCTCGCTGGTTCATTAACATGCGTACAGAATGCACACATATACTACAGATTGCAATTTCAGTGATGCAAACACTCCCAGAAACAGAGCAGCTCTGGCAGCAGAATAATCACATTTGTCGAATGGGCAGAGCCAAAGAACCGTGGCCCTGGGGACAGAGCAGAACTGTGGTGATTCTGGCAGAGTGGGCAAAATCACAAGGTGCACATGCAAGTCATGTGATGCCCCGAGGCATCTAAGAGACTTCTCCACATAAAACTGTTGAAAAGAAGCAGCTGGGAAAGAATTGACAAACAGCTTTTATAAAAAAACAAAAAAAAACAAAAACACCAAGGGCAATATTTTTTTGTTTTTTTAGTTTCATAGTCTTTTCATTAGATTTAATAAAATTCACCTTGTAATAAACTGTCTTACTGCCCAGTCAATTCTAATTCTTTCATTTTCACTAGATGTAGTATTTGTCCACCAGCATCTCAATCATTATTTATACCACTTAATTGATACACGGTCCCGGGGCGGGGAACTATCACAGGACTGAAGAATCACCTAACACCTAACAATCTTATGTCATTGGAAAGAACATGGAAACACCTCACAGAGGCCCGAGGTCCGGGGTTTGAACCAAGAGCCTTCTTGCTATAAAGCAACAGTACTAACCACTGTTCCACCATGCATTTCCCAAAATATTGGACCAAAACAAAATACAAAACAGAAACACTGTTTTCTGTCAGCAACATAAAGACCAGTAAAGATTTTCTTTGTACTCAAGAACCCACAACAAACCACCCACAACCGTTAGCCTGTGCCTGCATTACCGTTATATGCAAAACATTGGTAACAGCTAACATCAGCTAACATCATCAATACCTCCGTATCCAGTCACTCATGAAGACAGGCATGTCCTCCACTTTGGTACAACCAGACCTGTGTTAGCGCCACGGTTGGACTGGGAAAGAAACTCGGAACTGGAAGCACAGGAGACACTGATAGAGCCGGTAAAAATTTTTAAAAGCTTTCTCTAAGTTTTAACTGTCAAGAAGCCGACTGGGATTTGAGCCAGTAATCCCCACGGCTGGTCCGGCCTTTTGAACAGAAGTGGTTTCCTTAAGGATGCAGACTGTGGAAGGTGCTTCTCACCTGAATGCTGTTTAAAACACTGTACCTCGCATGTGTCGTTCCTGTGTACAGCTGACATTTTAATGGCAGGGATTCATTCAGGGCTGCGTTCAAAAAGTCTAAATAATTTCCTTTCCTATATTCTTTTGACCTTGATGGACAACGCCAAAGGGTCAAAGGAAAGATGTAAAGCAGAAATCATTAGGTTTTTCAAAATCTGACTGCACTTTAACTAGCTTTTTTCTTTTTCAAACAACTTTATTTATAATGCACATGGAACAATAAATACTCCTTTCCTAACCATGGAAACAAAACAAAAAGGATTTAAATGTTGAAAGAAAATAATATAAATACACAAGGAGAGAAAGTTGAGCCATTAAATGAAGTAAGTTAAAAAGAGCAGGAGGTCAGAGTAAATGATATTCAGATATAAGTATATGTTGTTCATGGAGTAGGTGCTTTTGACATTTTTTTTTACATTTGTTAAGTCAAGAAGTTTTAGTGCAATACAAAATGGGAGGGGATTTGGTGGAATGATATTTATGTAGGCCGACTGTATTTTGTTATGATAATAGACTGTTATCTTGAATCTGGACAGATTTAAAAGAGAAGACATTTATATTTATAGATTTGGAGCTCAGTCAATCATAAAAGAATCTCTATAAATCTTGATCGTTTCACACGCGTAAGACAGGTGCTCTGTTTCCACACTTAAATGGGTCTGCTGGGATGAAACCATAATGGTGTGTTGCCTTAAATGTTGCCCTAAATGTGGGACAGGATTCTCTCCTTTCCCTTCATGAAGGAAGGTTTTTCTAATGCTAAAGTAGATAAGACAGGAAGCACTGAAGCTCCTTTCCTTACCATTTAAAGAATTCAAACAGCTCTCATCATGGCTGATGCCTCGATACTTCCGGGTCATTTCACTCAGTTAGGAACCTTCCTAAGCAAAAAAAAGACTTTTTCGACAAAAGCCAGGTAACCAAAACAAAGAACAGAGAAACTCAGATTAAAGTGCAGATACAGGGATGTGACTTTGTTCTCTGCTCAGGTCGCCATTAGTAAACCATATCCTTACCTAGAGAATAGTTTTTTACTGTCACACTAATAACCATCACCATAGATCTACAGACTTTGTAGAGAGCAACTCTATCAACTCTGTCAATAGTCTCTATCCAAACTAAATTGGATTCTTTCATTGTTAAAGCTAACAATTCCAATCAGTAAATGAAATGAAAAGCTTTAACTAACTTTACTACCAACTGTAGTGTTGAACTCTGATCTGATATTTATTGTATAGTGTAAGTGTATCTGTACAGACTTACACATCAAGTGTAGTAAACTAGCTGAAGGTTGCAAAAATTACAGTATAATCCTTGAATGAGGTAATAAAATATGCATGGGTGGAGAGAGAGTATGAATCCATTGAATCCATCCACAGCAGTCCAGTAACACACTGAGCAAGTTTCAAAGCAGAATGACAACTTGCTAAACATGTAATATTGACTTCTGTTCATGACTTGATGAAAAATTCAATGTCTTTCAGACGATGAATATTGGCCTATAGTATTTCTGTCAGAAATAATATGTAGCTACCCCTGGTGGCCTTTCGAATTCATGAAAGCCAGGATTTTAAAAAATGTTTCTTTGTTCTGTGTAATCCAAGCAAAGAGATGATTTCTACCACTTGAAAATGCTTGTAGTCCTAAAGGTCTGATCTGTAGACATCCACTAAATGATGAATCAGGCTTTTAGCACTACAAAGGCACGCTAAACACGTACTCACTTGTTTCGTACCATTAACTTCAGTACTGCTTCATTGTATAACAAAGACCCATGCAAGTATGGGATAGGGCAGGTATTGATTGCTCCAACTTAACCCTCAAACTATGTTCAAGAAGCAGCTAAATGGCCCAGCTTGTGAATGAGTTGTGATTCCATTCTGTCTCTTTGATAGTTGTCTCTCAGCAAGCTGTTGCTGTTGCAGCAGTTGCTTGGAAACATTTTTTCCCCCTGAAGTACTACTGCAGTGTTGGGTGTGTGATTGATGGAAAAATGAAAGAGAATTGATAATCAGCTTTTGGATTGACAGCCAGAGATATATACAAAAACATATGCACTCATCATCACATACAAACTCCTCATCAGTTTGTAGATTGGAAAAACATTTCATGACTTTATTCAGATTTTCCTGAAAGTAAGGCGGAAAAAGAGGCTACGGTCAGCTGTTTGTACAGTGCAACCAGCCAAGCTTATGCTGGTAGATTTATTCATTTCCCCCTCAACTCTGAGCAACATCTGTACAACGTGGCAGTCTCTGATGTATTAGCAAAGACCTATAATCAATCTGTGCCATACTGTATTTTCTCAGAAGGTTTCCGCTGAACCATTCTCTCCTCCTGAAAAAAAGAGAGAGAGACAAAGGCTCAGAGAAAAAGAAAGAGAGGAAAAAACAAAGCAGGAAATGAGGGAGGCGAGGGAAGATATGGAGTTTTAGAAATGTAATCATTTTTGTGTACAGTTGAAGTATTAAGGGTTTCAACATGATGGTGTCTACAGCGCGTTAAATTTATCCAATTTGGCACTCCTGAGACTTAACTCAGTGGCTTTTAAAATTGATTATTCTCAGCCAACCAAGTTGCTAAGTGGAATGGAATGTACAATTTAAATGTTTGATTGTTTATGGCGCTGCCGTTCATTTTGCCGCCTGTCTTTTAACCCATTTAGCACGGTCCATCAATACACATTTAAACAGTCATAGACCGGATACGCTACGCTGTTAATGTCACGGTTCTGCCGCCCTTGCTTGGACTGATTCCCGGTAAAATCGTTAATCAAAGTGGGACTGTCGACAACATCTCTGCATGATTATCACACACTTCCAAAATTAATGTATTGATTGTAGACATTGCTTCAGAGCCAGCTTCAGAGCCACAACTTTGCCCATCCCCTCTGCCCATCCCCTGCTTAATCCTCTAACATATATGCTTGTTTTGCCCATTAATTAAACACATCCTCCCCTACCCAGGCACATGGGAAGATTTGTCAATATACTTTGATTCAAACACTTCAGGGTTGGTGTGGAATCTGTCCTGGCTCTATGAAAGTGCCAATCAATGACGCATCGCTAGCTCGTCAACTTGTCTATCCTGGTTGCTCTGCATCTCAATCACTCAGCTGATATCATCTTTCTCTCAGCCCCTCCAGGCTCTTATTCCATCTCTTTTAACCTCCCTCGAAATATCTCTGCTCAATACACATTGATCACGTTTAATCAGATGATGTGTCCCAAGTTTTAGGTTGTACTTTTTAAACTGTAACGTCATTACTCATACAGCGTGGAGCAAAAATGGATGCTGAGACAGAATGCTTTGTCTTGTTTGATAGAGTTGTCATGACAGGTCAGCAGCTGTTGTTGTAATGTAGTTCACTGACATTTCTGAAGCAAACAGATTTGCAACACAGCATGAATCTCATTCTCATGCATTTGCAGACTTGCATCACCTTTCAATATAATCTATTTTGGCACCCTGACCATGGCAGGATGCCACCTGTTTGGGGAAGAGGCCACCTTCTCTAGAAAGCATGGTTTGTATTATTATTATTATGTATTATTACAAAATCATTGAGTAAAAGGATAACAGTTGCTGTTATTACAGCACTACCATTATCAACCCAAAGCTATTGGTGATCTTAATCAAACCCACCCTAAAGTTACTCATATCATGTATGAAAGTCACAAGTAACTAGCTAACTGTCCCACCTGTCATGTATTCAGCTGTCATATATATTAGTTAGGAGAGGCCCTACTTTGGAGGGTTTTGATCAGCAGCGCACTGTACAGTGATGTGTCTGTATGGTAGGTTTGAGGGGGTTTGTAATTCACATTGCAAAATGTTCCAATTTGTGCGGCTATTGGGCCAAGAAGAAAAGATGAGGTCATTTTCTAAGGGGACAGACCGTCTGAGTTACATGAGCGCAGCAGTTGCAGAACGTCTTATATTAAAAGGTTAGAGCAGCTGCGGCGCATCATCCAGAGTGTCAGTGTCTGGCCTATATTTCACAATAGACAGTGAAAAGACCATTACACAAAACACATAATATGATACAGATGTGAAAAAAAATAAACATTATATTTTTTACCTATTTTAGCGACTGCACGTAGAGTCAATGAAGGCCACATGCACCATATGGTCATAGCAGAAACCCAGTGTAGGAAATCATTATATTATGTCAATAATTTGACAGGTGAAGGGCAGTATATGTGGACGCACACACATGTGTGAGCCCCAGCAGTTCAGAGAGCCATCGCACACATGCATCGCAGCCAATGTGTCCTGGGGTAGAACAGCTAACTATGTGTCTTTAAAGATGGCGGTGCTGGTTCAGACTGAATATCCACACAAATATTGAATAGATTGCAATGAAATGTTGTACAGACATTCATGTCCCCCATAATGAATTTAAAAACAATCATAGTAACATTATACCTGCTAAACAACAGCACTGACATTTAGATCAAAGCAGCACTGTGTCCAATTCACAGAGCTGTTGGCACAGTTGTAGAGTCTTAGACAAACATTACCTCAGCGGAAGAGGAATTTACTGTAGAAGGATTGTGTTTGTGACTGTGAGGGATCTGGAAAGCATCCCCCTCACTAAGGCAAAGAAATACAGGAAATTAATTCTTGTTATGTCGTGCTTTTAATTTGGGAACTCATACAAATCAGTGTCTTTGAGGTTTACTACTCGAGCAGATTTCAAGCTGTAGAGGGGAGTGGGTTAAGGTTTTTTTTTATGGTTAGTTTGGCTTTTGTTTGGTATTTCAATTCAAATTCAATTCAAATTTATTGTATCTCATAGTAAAGCTTTTTTAGTTTTATTGTATCTCATACTAAAGCTTTTTTATTTTTATGTAAAGAATAAATGCTTTACATAAAAATAAAAGACCAGCAAAAACTACACACAAACATCCATGCATACATATAAATACACACACACATTCATACATACATTCATATTTATAAAATGAATAGATACAGTGTAAACAATAACGTTATTTCAGACTAGAAGAATAGCAGCAGGTCCAAGATCAGCAGAGAGCCTGAAAACTATCTCTCCAGACTTTGAAAGTGTGAGGAAATTTCCACCTTGTGACTGGAGAGATCTGCTGGGATGGTATACTGACAGCGTGTCTGATATATACTGAGGAGCCAGACCATGAAGTGCTTTGTAAAGCAAGAGGAGAATTTTAAACTGTAAACAACAGGTAGACAGTGAGGGCTCCAGAGAACTGCAGTTATGTGGTCTGCTCTGTTTGTCCTGGTTAGAACTCATACATCTGAGTCTAAATCAGTTTCTCCTGGAAATAGATATAATCTATAAATTCATAAAAGTGCTGGTAGAGAGCATAGGTATATGTGCCAGATGGGAAAGTGATGCAGGGCGCCGAGGGGCAATGAGGTTGCCACTTGTGCTGCTGAAATCTGCTGCACCTGTGAGACTGCTTTTGTTGTCCACCAGTCTGCTACATTTGTGAGAGCTGTTGAACTTTTTGTACCTTGCTATGGTCACTGGTAAAAACCAGAGCTCTGCAATAATGAAAAAAAAAGAAAAAAAAACCCTGCTTGACTGATGCTGCTCATTTCTCCATCACCTCTTTACACCTCAAAACTGCTGGCTTTCATCCTGTTTGTAAGGGTTCACCACCATCAAAGCCTAACAGTGACACTGCCTCAAAATAAAAATTATTGTGTTGATGTTTATCATGTCACCCAGTGCAACAGTGTAGCTTGCTGATGTGTTTTTAATAGCTTTTAGAGAACAGGTCTATGGCAGAGGAATAGGCTGTTTGGGGGTTTGGCTGCACAGGTAGTAGGCTACTATCGGCTCTATTGGTTGTAAGTTTTGGTCTTTTTTTTAAATTGGATTTTGTTGACTGAAAGAAAATATAGACTATTCCCAGGCTTGCTACTAGATCGTTCATGACAATTTATTTGCTGCGTATGCCAGAAAAAAAACCTAACTTTGCTGTTAGTCACTCGCCACCTGTTGGGCATAATTTTCATATTCATGGGCCCATGTGTGTGTTATGTATATATTCAGCTGACTGCAGTGCACATGAAAGTCTAATATCCAGTATCCTGGGAAAACAAATGAAGCAGGGGAAAAGAGGACACATACTGTAGGTGCCTCCCCAAGCAAAACAGAGGTTAACTCTGATTGAGTCATTAGAGTAATTATTCGCTTTACCCCAACTAAACTAGTGAGCATTGACATATTAATTAGACAAATAGCTCCACAATGTTGAAACACTGACTGACCAAATACATGTCAAGTACAATTTATCTTCCTTCTTTATTTATTTATTTTGTCAGGGCTTTCAAGTGACCGCTGGGATTCACAGCCTGATTCTTTGTGAAATGTGCTGCGCTTTGATCTACATCAAATGCGAACTAAACTTGGGGAGGGAAAAGCAAACGGTATCTAACGGCACAAAGAGACACATCAGGAAAACGCTTCTACTGCAGCTTTTGTTGCCACTGTGCTCATTTGAAAAGGGGTTTTGAGATTTTTTTTTTTCTTGATGCTGGATTCAGGCCTTGGTTGATTTATGGCAGGGTTTCTGGGCAAAACTCCTGGTGCATAAACAACTGTGGAGAGTGCTGATCAATGTAAATTGGTGTGTGAATGGGCACTGTGACCTTTGGAAAACTCCTGCCTGGGAAAGTGCAGGCTGTTCACTGATCTTGTTCTGTGTCCTCTTCCCCCCCCCCTAGTGCTTTCACAAAACTCCTGCCACAGCAGAAACACTCTGCAGCACTGTCTTCCGAGTGACTGAATAAAAGCAGAGGATCTGACTTCTCCAGGACTTCTCTTGGTCTTTGTCTTTGAAGTAACACGATGCACGGCCTTGATGCTCTAAAAATACTGCTTAGAATTTGACTGTATACCCAAAAGAGGATGTGCTAAGCTCCATTGGTGAAAAGTGGCTCTGGCAGAAGGTGTCCGTGAATGATGGCCCTCATGTTCAGGCCCAAGCACTTAACACTCCCTGTGAAAATCTCCTCACAGTCAAGGCAGGCAATGAAAAAGCTGCCTTGAAAATTTTTCTCTCAAGGTTCTGCAGTAAGATATGTTCTTTTAGAGGTATTGAGTTTATCACTGCGCTCTGTCAATTGTATTCCGACACAAATCTCAAGACTGAAATGCAAATGTACTTGTACCAGGATATAAGAGAGAGTAAGTCAATTTCTCATCATAGTGTAAAAGAGTAGTTTTACACTTTTTAGTGCTGCTCTATTTAGTCTTTATGTCAATGGCAAATCTTTTAAAAATATCTTGTATTTCTTGCTTTTAGGACTTATCAAAGCGTATTGTATGTCAAACACAATTCCTAACAACCGCTAATCTGATGACATGTATCCTCCTCTACCTAGACTCTATCAGATAACTCGACATCCATTTGCTTCCTGTCTCTCCCAGGCCCTATGTCTGGAAGACGGCCTGAGCTGCTAACTAATGCCCTGAAGGGACAGCATGCACCTGTAACCCAGGACTGCAGCAGGTGTCGGATGCTGAGTCTGCTTAAGGGGGCCAAAAGTGCCCGTTTCCCCACAGTTAAGATTGACTCAGAGAGAGGAGAGGTATAATTCTAGCTTCAGGCACCACTTCTGGGTGGCTGTTTCCAAAAGCTTAGCTTTGAGATGCACTGCTGGTCTTCCATCCAAGTGGGATGCATTTCTCCACCAGGCCTAGTTCGCTGGTAATTCTGTCTTCATGAAAAGACTACAGACTCAGTATGCTCAGAGGCAGCTGGTGAGGCAACCACTGTTCAACTTTAATATTTTATTTCACATTATATGTTCCACTATCTATACTGGATTTCATTATATAAAACTAAAAAAAAAAAAAACATACAATATAACTTACATTTAAAGTTTTTGAATTCAGTCCATACATATCTGACAATAACCTAACTTTTTCAATTCTCAGCTGTTGTGCATACTTTTATATTTTTCAAAAGGAGTAGAAAACCATTAGTGAATAACAGCATCTGAGCTTTGGGAGATGTGTTTTCCAGGGCAGCAGTTGACAGCCATTTGATGTTGTGCTACTGACAGTTTAGCCTATGAACACTGATACAAGACATTATTTGCTCCTTTTCTCAACAAGCCCAGACAGCACTGTTCATGTGCCATTCGTGATATAAGACATCTGTCCCTTTACAGCATTTAACAGAGGACCCATCATGTTGTTTAGCTTGTATATCACTGGGAGAGTGAAAGGAAGCCAACCAGGCTAGCCAGCCTTTGACAGAGGAATCTGTGATTCTCACATTTTTTCTAGCTGCCATTAACCTCTCTCATCATCCTCCAGACAGATCTTCTGAACTATTAGTGTTTATCTGTACTTATTTTGCATCAGTCAAAGAACCAGTTATATACCCTTTTTTGATAATTATACTTTTGATTAACTAAGTAGGCCTATGTCAAAACAAAGACCGGGAATGATCTAACAGTTTTTGTATTGTTACTATATCAGGATCTCAGTTTGACTTTAAAGCACCAAAAAAGTGGATTTATTATCATTGACCAGTGCCAGAAGTCTTATGTATTGATATATTTTTAAATCATCTCTGATGTCTGCAAATCAAAAGCAATGCACAGCAGGAGAGCTGTGGGTAAAGTGCCAGCTCATCTGACTTATCCTCAGATTTGGTTATTTGACTAAAGCTCGACACTCTCATATGACAGATAACTTTGCACACATTAGAGCATATGCAGAAGATGTGGATCTCAGCCTGATAATGAATAAGTGACCTGTGAGGCCACTGCACACTTACATAAATCATCACACAATACCTGCTCTGCACAACAACATACTATGCCCTGCAGCAAAAGAGAAGAAAACAAGTTAAATAAAAGAAAAATAAGCAGAGAGGTGCGATAGAGAGGTAAGAGCCTCTGTATCTCCACACTCAGCGATGGAGGTGAGGAGAGGTCTTTTTAAAACTGAGAGGGAAACAGATTAAGTAGCATCTTTGACCAAACTCCCCAAACAGAAACATACTGTGTGTTTGAAAGTGACCCACGGACCCAACACATTTTATAATTCACAAATTCTTCAATGTTTTGGATTTTAATGTTTCAGCAGCATAAATGTTTAAGTGTACACTTTCTCTTTGATCAAGTTTCAATGGTCACTACAAAATTTTGCAAAATGCATGTTGGAGAGTGAGTGAAGGAGAAAGGGCCTGGGTGGGAAAGGTGTTTATTCAGATCGAAATCAAAGCCAAGTCTATGGAAAACCTGCAAAGATCAACATCTCACATGGCAAAGGAGCCTCAGTGGGCTGCAGAAATATCAAACATTGACTCCTAACTCCTACTCTTTTTTTTTTGTGCTGTGAGATGTTGTTTGATTAAATTACAAAACATTTACAGCTATAAAGCATGATCTCAGTGTCAAGAACTCCCCCTCCAGGAGTCAAATGATTACTTTTGGCAAGGTAAATACATCAAGCGCTCCTCCCTGGGAAGACACTGCCCTCCTCAGGTGCCACCACTTCCCCTGATTATAACCTACATACTTTCCTCCTCTATTGTTCTTCCCTTTTGACCCCAGCCAACCTGAGTTTGATTATACTAATTTTGTTTCCCTTTGTAAAGAAAAAAAAAAACCTACACAGAAACAAAAGAGCACATGTAACCAAATGTTGAAAGGAAAATGAAAGTTCTGCCTACCTGAATCTTCGGCTCCTGCCTCCTCCATGGGTTTCCCCTCACATTCACTCAGCCAACCCATGAACAACAGATTTTTTTCAATCCAACACACACACAAATTTTTACTTTTTGTATTGTTTCATGTGAAGTCAAGTAATTTTTCTCAACTCACCTATTCAGAAAGAAAAACATGTCAGCCCCAGATCATCAGTTATTCCAGTACATCTTTCTGTACTCTAAAGCAAATACAGACTTCCAGTGAATTAAAGTATTTAGACCCCTTCTCTTTTTCACATTGATATGTTTTTTTTTTTTTCCACAAAAGTTGTTTGATTTTTTTCCCCTCATTCCCCTTACTCACTATTTAGTTGAAGAACCTTTGGCAGCAGGTGTCTTCTTCTTGGGCTTGATGCAACAAGCTTTGCCTATCTGGGTGTCATGGCTTTTTTTTTTTTTTTTTTTTTTAAATGACAAACTGTGTTTGGATGTCAGTTTATTTCCTGTTTTATTTTGAAGTCATTTTCCTTGTGAGTCCACTGTTGATTTACTTCCTGCCTTTGTCTCATTCTCCCTTCAGTGCGAGTGTTGCATCTGTTAATGTTATCTGCTCCCAGTGTGTGTACTTAGTCTGTTCAGCTGTTGTTAGGTTCACCAATGTTTTCCTCGTCTTTCTGTTGACATTGTGGAGTATTTGCCTTTTTGGGTTTTGGTATTCTCATTGCAGTGGTTGGGACTTTGCTTCTTCTCAAAAATAAGACTATGTTTTTCCTTTGTTACAAATCTTTTAACCTGCTCCTCCACTGCGGTCTGCATTTGGGTCCAGCAATCCTTAGACATTACACTGGGTTAGGGGATTTCCCCCGTTCTTCTCTGCAGAGCCTCTCAAGCTCTGCCAGGTTGGATGGGAAGCATCAGCCATTTTCAGGCATAGATATTTGATTGTGTCACTCGAGGACATTCACAGAGTTGTCTTTTAGCCTCTCCTTTGCTGTCTTGGCTGTGTGCCCAGGGTCATTGTCCTTCAGCCCAGTCTGAGGTCCTGAGCGCTCTGGATCTGGTTTTAATAGAGAATATCTCTATATTTTCCTCCCACTCCTGAAAACACCCCCACAGCATTACACAGCCACCACCATGCTACACTGTTGGGATGTATTGAATAGGTGATGAGCGGTGCCTGGTTTCCTCCGGACATGATGCTTAGAACCGAGGCCAAATAGATCAATCTTAGATTCATCAGACCGGAGAATCGTGTTTCTCACAGTCTGAGTCCTTTAGGTGCTTTTTTTTTTTTTTTTTGCTAACTCACCAAGAAGAGGCTTCTCTGGCCACTCTAGCATAAAACCCAGTTCAATGGAGTGTTGCAGTGATAGTCATCCTTCTAGAAATATCTCCCATCTCCATACAGGATCCCCAGAGCTCAGTCAGTCACCATCAAGTCACAGTTTGCCTGGGAGGTCAGTTCAAGGAAGAGTCCTAGTTGCTCCAAACTTTTTTCATTGAAGAATCAAAGAGGCCACTGTGCTTTCGGGAACCTTCACTGAAGCACTTTTTTTTTTGTGGCCTCCCTCAGATATGTGTCTCAACTACAATCCTGCCTCTGAGCTCTGCAGACAGGTCCTCTCTCCTCATGGCTTGTTTTTTTCTCTGATCTGCATAGTCAGCTGTGAGGCCTTGTATAGACGAGTATGTGCCTTTCCAAATTGGTCCAAGCAACTTAATTTGGACTTCAATCAAGGTGGAAAAGGGAGGCACCTGAGCTGCATTTGTCATGAATACTTATGTCAATGTGATGTATCAGTTTTTCCTTTTTAACACATTTGCAAACATTTCAGTTTTCAAGTTGTCATGATGGGGTATTGAGTGTAGATTGCTGAGGGGAAAAAATGCCTCTGTTTAGTCTCTGCCAGGTTTTCCGCCCTCTTCCTTTTTCCTCATATTCTTTTCCCTCCTCACCCTGCTGAGCACCTACACACATACGCACACTAACACACATACTTTCCTTTGGTGACAGATGACACTGAAGGCAGGGGGTCTGCTGCACCACTCTCACCCCTCTAGTTTGGCATATGCCAGCCTGAGCGCCGCCGCAACACTCACCTGCTCGACTAACCATTAATGGATCAGGCAGACAGAGCACCAGCCCCAAACTACAAACTACTTTCACTAAACTGCTTGACTTTCACTCAGCATCCCAGGGCTATCCATTTCAGGGATTCAGTCGGCAGCCTCCGCCTTTGTCTCTGTCTGAGCGCATTTAGGGGAAGCAAGGAAGACACTTCCACTGATACAGCTTGCTAGCGCATCGCCAGCCAGTCAGGCTGTCACACCTCAGTGCCTCCTCTCACTTCTGTATGGCATTTAAGTTCTCTTAAGGCTCATATGGGTGCACATAGTCCAAGGCTGCAATGTGGTCATCGACGGTGAAGGCTGGGACTAAAGTGGCATTGTCTCTTGTATCAGAGACCATGAAATATGCAAGAGGAGGAAGAAATGATGTGATTAAGGGCTGCTGTGTGTTGTTTCAATTTTTAACAAGTTAATGAAATTAAAGTTGCATAAAGCATTTTTGGATCATTGGAGGGCAGAAAAACTAGGCTACAAAACAGGATCACAGTAACAAAGCTCAATAAACTATCAATTTATCACAGGACTATTGTGTTAGCAAACAATTACCAAACATTGCTTACACATCCAGACATTCAGTTGGAGCTCCCTTTCTCACCACCTGTTGAATGAAGTCCAATATTCACTTGCGCTTTCTCTCTGGTATTGTCTGCCAACTCCTGAGAAAAACATCTGGCTCTCTCTGGCTTCCTGGATGTTCAACTGTGTTCACCAGCCACTCAGCTACTTTGGCGTTCCACCACTTCACGCTGGGCCGGACGCCTACAATCAGCTTGTGTGTGCATGAGAGCTGGAAGCGGCTGCCCACGGTTTAATGCATGTGAGCCGCTGAGAGCCGGAGTGACTCAACAGCAGGAACGAGCAAACCAAAACAGTGGCTGAAAAATACCAGGAGCTGCAGAGGATATTGAATCCAAGCTTAATGTGCAACCGTTATTAGCCTTTCTCATTAATGAGTCATTTGATTTATTTTAATTTAAAAATTATTTTGTAAAATACCTTTAAATCTAATACCTTGTGCTCTAAATGTTGGCTCTCCAGATTTTACCTTTTGTCATGTTCTGATTCAGCAAAGCAAAGACGCCGTATTGATTCCACCACTAGCTGCCTCTATTTTTTTAAGCCATGGTGAAGGTTGAAACAGTAGACGAAGCAGATTCCCTGTGGATTTAAACCACCATCGAGCACTGCAATTATTACAAACCACTCGATACGCCCGAGCAAAATTAGTCCCAAGTGAATAGGAGTTTTTTTCCTCCTTTGAATCTGTCTTTGTTATATATTTCATATTTTCTCGTTATTCTCACTTTTATATCTCAGTTTGGAACATGTGCAGCTGTTGGTTTTTTGTTTTTGTGTCTATGCTCTGTGACTGATTTTTTATTTTTTTTTTGTTTTGTCAGTGCCTGAATCTGTAAATTGCAGGAATCAATACAGGACTTTAAATAACAATCTCTTACAATTTTATCGAAATAAATAGTTACTGACCTACTCGTTGCAGCTTATTTATTTAACACATCAATGATTCAAACTAAAACCAAACTCTAGAAGCTGGCAGTAGGAGTTTTTTTTATTTTTTGGGTATATTGGCTGGTCTAAGATAGCTGGAATAAATAGTATTGGAATTGGCAAGTAAAAGATGACACTCAACAAAAACTCTAACTTAATTAACAGAAAGAGTTCAGTGTTTAGTGATGCTTTTAAAGGTGTGTTTACATGTAATATTTTGTTCAGTCCAGTGAAACATCTATCTCTAAAACATCACGTTTTATTGACGAAGATGGCCTTGAAATGATCTTTGTGAGAAGAATTTTGTATTTTTTTTTTTTTTCAAACCACTTCAGTTTATCTGAAAAGCTCAAAATAGCTGTTAGGACATTGTCAAATTGTAAATACAGAAAGAAAATGGGCCTATACTTTATTATGATTCATTTTTCTCTGTAGGTCAAACCTCAACTATATAGATAAATGTTGCTGCAAAAAACGCAGATCAGGTCTGAGAATTAATTCAAGTGCAGTGCAAAACAGCACTGCTCACCATAAATGACACCACTTAAACAGAGAAAACTGAGCATTTTGCAGATGAGCACTTAAAACATCTTCCTTCCAGCGTCTCCCATCAGTGCAGATCCAAACTGCTGCTCTTCCCCGAGCGATCCTGGTTAGCCACTATCGCTGAGTTAATGGGCCTTGTCTGTCTCTTCTCTTTCCCTTTAGCTGGCTCTATAGACCCTGCCTGCCACCACCGCTGCTCCCACAGCCCACTCCTCTCCCTGACCCAGTCGCACATATCCCCAGGACACACTCCAGTGGGCCCCCCTGGCTCTATTCATTTCATGCCCTTCACTCCCTGGGCCACAAATCTCTCTCTTTCATTCTTTTGCCATCTTTCCCTGTGTACACTATCTCGATCTGCTTGACGTATGCTGTCCCATTTGTCGTACCTGTGATGTCAATTTCTGCCTGTCAGTGGTTTGTTTTGTGTCCCCTTCCCCTGCTCCTCCTCTCATATCAGTTCTTCTCTTTTTTCTTTCTTTGTCTATCTGTTTCTCCCTCTCTCATCTTTCATTAATTCCTTCCTGCACAGTTCTCCTATGTGTTTACCCTTCCCCTTTCCTTCCAAATCCCCCAGTGTTTTATTGGCACAATGTGCAATTCATTGCCAACACATTTCTCATGGCTGAGGTGTAGCACCACATTCAAATATATTATAGAATCTGTCGTGCAGAAACATTACAGGACATAAATATTTATTCTCCACTCTTCATTGCTGCTGCCTCTATCTTCATCTTATCCTCTCCAGAACTCTCTCTCTCTCCATCTCTCTCCCCCTCTCTCCCCCTCTTTATTTTCACCATTATTCCTTTCACTGCTCCTGTTCCAACCTGCACTGGGTTAGGTCCAAGCCTGTGCCTGTGCTCACTGGGTGAGGAAAAAGGCCTTGTTTATCAAAGAAAAACACTTCTGAAAAATTGATCCACCATATCAAAGACCTCACCTCTTAATGAAAAAAAAATCCATTTCTGTGGTGCAAGCCAGACCAAACAACCATAAAGCTGATGTGTTTTTGGCAGTCCCTGTGGGACTGGTAGACACAGAGCATTTAAGCAGATAAAAAATAATTCTGCGCAGGTAAGAAATGATGAAACGCTGAGAGAATGCAATCATCCCTTTACATGTATTATTTCACATATCTCTCTAATTATCTCCTCTATTTCATCATGGCCTTTGAGAGACAACACCCTGGCAGAGGATTTCAGTGAAAATATAAATTATGTTCACAAACAATAAGACAGAATTGGTCTCCTTGATTACATTTTGCCCACTTGCTTCCATTTTTTCCCGGGGAAAAATCGAAAACACTTCATTGCCCTGGAAAAACTAAAATTCAGTATTGAGATAATTTGCTCATTAAGCCAGAAACCCACAAACAAAGCAACCAGAACAATTATAACAGAGTCCCACCAGCAAAGGGCTTTGTGTAGCTGGTGTAATTAGATCGCTCACACTTTATCTTGTGCTCATTGTGTTGATGCTACAGTAATTGACTTTTTATGATTTACCTGTTCTTTGATCCTATTTTTTGTACTTTCGCTATCTCTCTTTCATTTACTGCATTCACCAAAGCCTTTACACATTAATTCCCTGACCTTCAGAGGTCACATGACCCCATTTCTGTTGACCAGGCTGCACCCTTTGAACCCCAGTTGTATGAACACTGTAACTCTGACAAGTCCATGCGTCTCACTCATCGGATCAGCTGGTTGACACCATGTGCAGGCCCTGAGTGACAGGGAGACACTACCTGGTAGGAATAAAAACCAGTGAGGTAAAGAGTTGGTTCCCATAATGCCTAGAGCTCTGAATCAGCACAAGGACAAGCGAGACAGGGCATCAATCATGGTGCTAGTCTCATGTCAGCCTTTTCCTCCTTTCCATGTAGTTCTCTGCAGGATAAGTGTGGGTATTACAAATGAATCAGTGGAGCGATAGAGGCAGAGCGACTGTAGGTTTTTAGGTCGTACAGGATGTTGTATTTTTAGTGAAAGACTGGTTGATCATGCTGCTCACTTTGACGAGAGGGGGAAATGTGATTCATGTCCATGTAGTATGCACATGCTGGGTTTGACTGTTTATGTGTGCTTATGCATTTCTGGTGTTTCCACACGAGTGACTGATTTTCTCTCCTATAAATATGTGCAGCAGACTTTCTTTTCTTTTTTTTTTCTACCTGGCATACACACTCGGGGCCCATCCATGTCTGCACGATATATGGGCACATGAAATGCAAGGTATTTATGGTGCTGCCTGATGTACATATGCGTGAGAGTAAATGTATCTGCAAGGTTTTTGCTCTGGTGCATCCGCGTCAGCCTGAGCGTTTTTCTCCTACCTGTCCTTGTTACATGACTGCTGCCTGTAGCTGGCACCACCAACAAGCCTGCAGTAATTAAAGTGTTTGATCTCCTTTCCCTCCCTGCCGAGACACACATTTCCAGACCGGCAAACACTACGCTATTGCCACTGTGATCAATGACTGAAGGAGAGGCGAGAGCCACAAACTGACAGTGCAGAGATTGAACAAGGGGGTGTGAGGATGGCGAGGAGGGGTGGCGTGCAAAGGAGAGAGGAGAGGCAGGGAAAGTTAGCAAAGAGGAAGAGTGAATGGGACAGGGGTGAAGTGAGGGCTGATGAAATCATTTTAGGAATGTACAGGCGCTATGCTGGACTGCATGTTTGGAAAAACGTCAAATTCTCATTACTGGCAGCTGTTGTACAAGAGGCTGTGGGTTCCCCACATTTCACAAAGCAAGAGAACAAATCTACTAGCTTTACATTCACTTCCACTTTTCACCATGGCATTGTTTCAGGAGACAAAAAAAAATTTAAAAAAAATCACATTTTAATTTTAATAAAAGCAGCTTCTAAGCAGTAGAAAAAGATAAATCAGAAAGAGCTATGTCCACATGTATTGCAATTTTTATTTCAACTGCATTATTCAGCAAAAAAAATGCTACATGATTTGCAGGCCAAGCTTTGAGTCTAAAGCCCAGCTAACACTTTTTTTAAAATAAAAAAAAATGTTATGTGGTTTTATGTTACCCTTATGGGTCACAAAATTGATTTTTCTGAGCTATACTTACTCAACCGTATCCACAAAGAGATGATCTAGTGACATTTATACAGTACACTCATGAGGCTCATATACACACACACCCCACACAAATGCAAACACATAGATTCTACAGCCAGATACTAGACACACACACACACATTGTACACAAACACTCAGTCCTAAACATGTGGGTGTAGAGATCAACAGTCGCAAGCAAGTGTTTTTCTTTTCTTTTTCCCACAATCTGGAAAATAAAGATTTGATTTCAGGTAATGGAGGAAAAACTAAGTCGCCACCAAACATCAAAAATGGCGCCCACAACAAAACACTGCAGTGTATTCTGGTTTATTAGAGCTACTGTAGGTTAGGAAAATGCATCATCTTTCTCTTTCATGCCTAGACAGAAGCGTTTGCTCTTTGATTCTGAACAAAAAACCCAAATCTTGTAAGCCAGACGTGTCTCCCAGGTCTCTCACACTGCGAGTCACGTCCGGTCCTCCTCCCTCAGCTCAGAGACAGTAGGAATAAGGTGTCTCGAGCCACAAAGTAAAAAGAGAATTATCTGAAGGGGTCAGTATGAGCCACAGGTGACACAGAAGTGAGAATAACAATGGCAGTGTGTGAGTAAGGCAGCATTAGCTGTGCTGATTCAAATTGTCCTAGAAATGTCACAGCAGTGCAGCAAATATGCACTTGCAGCAACTGAGGCAGTGATGAATGTTTAGCTACTCACAGCACTTGGCTCAGATTAGTTAAAGATTCTGGTCTTGATTAAATGTTGAAAAAGTCAATGATGACTTGAAACATTTACTGTATAAACCTTTAACCAAAACTACAATCTTTGCTTCGCCCTGGATTTCGTATTCCCATTTGTACTCCCATTCACCAAACCACCCCCCCATGACTTGCGTGTGGTTCCAAAATGTTTTGTTGTCCCAATGATTGGTTACATTTTCCTTAAAATGTAGTAAACTTGAAGTATATGAACATTATTTTTGAATAGAAAGTAATCTGGGATTTTGCTAATTTCTCCAGTGCCTATCTTCTGACTGGTAGGAGGGTTCGTACAGAAGAACACATCCTTCAGGTTTTAGAAAGAAGAATTAAATTGGTTTTCACAATGGTATAAGAAAAAGAACGTATGTTGACAGAAAAACACACACAGTCTATGTGTTCGTTCCTTTGACCTGTCCATCAATGTTGATAATGATATGTCTTCAAACAGCAGCGTTGCGTAAACACTGCAAGTTGGCCCTGGTTTCATTCCACGTAGCTTTGGAAACCAAAGCGAAACCAACACACTTAACCGCAGGTGGGCCGAGCAAACTGCATGTTGGCAGCCTCCGTCTCAGCAGCATGCTGATGGCGTTTGATGTATTTCTCACATCTTTTATTCCTTGGCACACACAAAAATTTACACATACACACTAAAAAACATACAGGACACACAGAGGGCATTTGCAGACCTGCTCAGACCCAAGTCATGTACTTTGCTCGTAGACTCCCCGACATCTGTCTTCACTCTCTCTCCCACACTAATATAAACCTTCCTCCCACCTCTGCCTCTGTCTCCATCCACCTCTTTCTCCCCTCCCAAGTTACATTCCCATTCTCCACGACTCTGCGGCTGACTGACCTTGGAGCAGCCAGGACGGATCAGAGACAGACAGGCCGGGAGAAAGAGCCGCTATTCATCTTATGTCGGCATGCCAGCCCTGCCAAACAAGCTTGGGGAAACAATCCCTAGCAAGGGAGAGCTGCAAGCATCACCAGCCTGAGTGGCACGATCCGTCAAATTACCTGAGCTCTCTGGACTGTGGCCCGGCCCCCATATCGAGAGACCAGCTGCAGGCTTATGGCTGAGCACACAAACACACAGACACACACACAGACGTAAGACTCCTCCTGCAACATGGGATCACAGTATTTTCCATGACATTTACTTTTGACAATGTGTTGCTCTTCTGATACCTTTATGCTTTTGACTTTGTTTCACCTCTGTGTACCTATATGTTTATGATGTCTCCTTTCTTCAGATGACTTGAAGCTCTCTCACCCCCACCCTCTCCCTTTTAGCCTGTCTAAAAGCAGCTAATCCCATCTTCTTCTGTCACTCGCCATTTTCTCCCCATCTTGTGGGATGCACCATCCCAATCAGTGCTTGTATTGTAGCCGTCTTTTCTCCTTCTCCTCTTCACCCTCTTTCCTTTCTTTTTCCTCTCCTCTTCTCTCCTAGTCTCTGCTTCTTCCTCTCTTTCTGTTATTTGCTTCTTTTTTTAGATTAAAAAAACTGACACCTCTTCAGATCCACTGCAGTGTTTTTTTTTTTTCTAACATGGTAATCAGTTTGCAAATCAGTGCAGTGTCAGGGAGAGTGTTGCCAAGTTGTTTGGATCACTCTGCCTTAATCTGCGAGACGGCGGAATCGTTGCGGACTGCGGAGCACGCAAGTCTGGAGTGGATTTATGTTTTAAGGGAGGCTCAGAAGGCGGAGAAGAAAGAGATATTACATTTGAGAAATGAAGTGCTCTATAAAAATACCCCAAGCACCCAGGATGCGACAGAATAAAGAGGCTCAGAGTCATAATACTGTTCTTTATGATTCATTGATGAATTATATTTCAAAAAGAACTAGTTGGATGGTTAGGAATCCATTTACTGCTGTCCCATGCTGGCTGATGAGTTTCACTCTGCAAAAATGGCAAAACTTCCTAAAACCTAAAGAAAAGGCTGACGTTGATGCTTGATCGGTAACTGGTGATGGTGGTTCTCAGAATGATATTAAGCATAATAGAAGTGAAATCCTTCGATGTTTCCAATGCATATTTTATGGTTATGTTCTGGGATAGACTGGGAGTAAATAGTCAGTAGTAAATTGTCAGTGGCTTTGTTTTGTCTTGCCATGATAGTCTACAGAAAAACAGCTAAAGGTCATAATGGTTTACAAGCTCAGAAGTCGATACTTTATCAGCCCTGCTAGAATAATGGGAGGCATAAAACAGGAAAGAGCAGGACGTGAGTTTTTATACAAGTTACCCCCAGGGACCTTATCTTACCACAAACTGTTTCTACAGGAGATGAGAAAAGGGCTCTCTAAGCGTGGCAGGTTTTCCTCTTAGAGTTAGTCAGTGTTTTGGTTTAGGTCTTGACAGATTCAGCGTAATCCATGACCAGCGATGAGTGCAGAAAAATTGGGGGCAGACAAGGGCACAGATTCAAAAAAGTGGATACCTTGTAAAATGTGTTAAATAAACATTATGCTATTAATAGTCATATTGTTTATTTAGTAAAGCAAAAGAATACCAAACAACTTTAAATAATCTTTTTTGAAACAACATCAATAAATAGAAACTATTTGTCATGGAACATGGGTCCCTAGACACAGACATGTAGAAGGTCCCCTTCCCCATCTACACACATTTACATTCACTCGTTTAACAGTTGCTTTTATGCAAAGCACTTACAAGTGAGGGACATTATTAAAGCTTCATCGCAGTAAGAGACCTTGGAGTAAATAGGCCTACCACATGTATTCAACAAATGCAAGGAGATCAGGGAAAGAGGTGTCCAGAAGTGCATAGAAAGTGCTGGTTAGATGTGTTAACATGGTGATTTTAGAATAGGAGGTGCACTCAGAAGTGCAGGAGGAGCATGAGTCTGTATGATTGAGTTCAAGCAGGTGGGTGCTGACCCAGAAGTCACTCTCAAGGCAAGCATTAGTGACTTGAATTTGATTCGGGAGGCCACAGGTAGCTGGTGTAGGCCGATGAGCAGTGGAGTGACGTGCCCTTTTAGGCTGATTGAAGGCCAGACTGGCTGCCACATTCTGGACCATCTAAGAATTTCACTGTGCATGAAAGGAGGAACGCCAGAAGGGGAATTGCAATATTTGAGGCGAGAGATAACCATGGCCTGTACCAACAGCTGGATGGTGCACTGAATCAAGATTAGAGATAGACACCCACACTGAAGAGACAAACAACACATACTAACAACGTGGCTGAGTGTGGTAGCTCTGTGCTTCCTTGTGGTTCCTTTGCATCTTTTCAACGGACTCCAAACACAAATGTTAACAATCACTTCATGCAGGTGAGTATGCAAAGTAAAATTTGTCATCAGAGGGTGCACATGAAGCTCTGTGCAGATGTATGATGTCCACAAAGACTTGTCCACACCAGTCTGCATGACCACTATGATACAGAGGTACCAACTGTAACTGTGCTCCAAGCACATTATCCATCTATCCATCCAACCTTCCATTCTCTATACTGCTTATCCTTTCCAGCTGACATGGGGAGAAAGCAGTGTACACCCTGGACAGGTCATCAGTTTATCACAGGGCTGACATACAGGGACAAATAACTCATGATGTTCATGCCTTTACTCAGTTAAGAGTTATTGTACATGTCCACAGTCAAATCTGTGGTGTCCATAGCTGTCCATAAGCACATCTGTAAGGTAGTATAGTTTAGGCCTAACAAGCCGACTACATGTCACTTTCTGACTCTGATTGGGGTCATCAGATTTCAGAAGGGTATGTGCCACCCAAGGCCACCACTCTAGCTCCACCCCCTGCCTGTGATTGGCTGGAAGAGGAGTAATACAGGATGTAAAGTGAACTATGGTTGGGTACTTGGAGGATAGGTGTGATGGCAGCAGATAACAAGCTGGACTAACTAGAGCCAGGATTGGCATAATTCTCCAACTGAGGGAACAGCTGGGTGTATCTCTGTGCCCTCTTCCCAAAACTATGTTCCCCTTCATTTAGCTTGTCATGCAACAGCAAGCACAGACGGGATGTTTTTCAAGGGGAAGTCACATTTGAGGATGAAGGGGACCCCTTCCCCCCACTCCCAACTGTGCCATATTGTAGCCATTTGGCTGCGGGAATGCAATCTCCAGGGTGTGTGTGAGGCATTTGCTCGCAACAGATGACAGACACATACTGTGTCTGCCCCCCCCCCCCCCCCCAATACCCACCAGACCATAGTGCCAGGAGCATGGATGGATGGATGGATGTTTGGGGAATGAGGTCCGGGTGTGCTTATTTATGCTCTGGAGTACCACTAGAGAGCTGAGTCAGCAGAACACGGAGATGCTGTGTGTGTATATCTAATAAATAACTCCTCTTCAAGTCTGCGTCTTCCTCCAATTTGTACCCAGAGGAGAGAGAGGGGAAGCTTTTGAGGCCTTTGGCCCCTGTGTGGAGCTTGTGTGATCAGTTTTTGATGAGAACCTTCCCTTCAGGACTGGGAATGACATGACGTTTATTGATCATTTAGATTGTCATGAAAGTGCTGAGTCATCACACATGCACACCCTCACACATACACATAAAGCAGACAATAATGCCTGATTACAGTATTGTAGCTGCTCAAAGAACACAAAAACACTTTCCTTGAAATCCCTCCAAGGTGACATGAGAAACAAATAATTCTGGGTTGTTATCATTAACGTGTTGCTTTCAAGAGGTGCTTAGAAAATCCCTCTAATGCTTTCTCTTAGGGAATCATTTCAAAATTACATAAGAGCATGTAAGGAATTTGGGAGGCGTATGCAGATGAGAGCACAGTCAAGAGTGTTTAAAGGGGCGTCTGAACTGGTGAATCTAAGTGGAGACACAGATGAGGCTGGTAGGCAAGTTGTGGGTTCAAAGATAATTGTAGGACTTTTTTTGATACAGTCTGTAACTTACAGCAAAATTATTCACAACTGTGTAGTTCTTTGTAATCTGTACCAGTAAAATAAGTATAAATATATATTTAGTGAAGCAAGATGTGAATAAGGAGGAAAAGAAGAATACACAGTAGGACGTGCTGAGCATCAATGTTGTGTTTTAAAGGAACTTAGAGAGAACCTTTACTGGAAGAGAAGTATGTTTAATTTCAATATTTTTCTGAGTTTATAGTGACCACAATGACAACCAATTACAAAACAAGGATACAGGCAAACAGGGACCTTGCTCCTTTTTATGTATGGGGTACTTACTAAATAACTATGGGGTACCTTTGTGTTTTTACTTTGGAACAAAGGTACAGAAAAGACAGTAGGTTATGCTACTATAGACCTTAGAGGACAGTCTCAGCTGCCACTCACTGGCAAACATGTTTGTTTATGACCTGTGTGCAGCTCTCGTGTGGCTCCACCCGCCATGGGCAGATGAAATTCAACAACCCTGCAGGATTAAACATGTCCATCACTTATTATTCAACTATAATTAGTCTCCCTAACAACTGTGTTTGACTGGCACTGTGGCCCCTCAAGGTGCACTGCAGTAGAAAACAAGCATGTCCTTTTTGGTAATAGGCTACACCTGTGTACAGCTTCCCCCTGCAAATATGATAGAAATACAACATGAAAAAAACACAACATGTGGATGACTGTGCATCTATATGGTGGATTTGTTATTTTGGTCGCAAAATTTGTAGTTAAGAAAGTTTGTTCTTCCATTTTATGCAAAATTAACTTTATTAAAAACCTGATCCATAAGTATATATATATACGCTGGCTGCATTGTAAAGCAGTGATTGATTCATTCTAGTTTCACAAGCTAAATAGCCCATAATATTGGAGTAGGTGCCCGTTAATTAGAGAATACCAACACTATAATCTTATATTCCGAGATTGTTACGTCCTAATTCCCTAAACTTCATATCATGTTCCCTTATACCTACAGTGAGTTACCTGAGTGCTGGTATACAAAAAATTATACTGTAAATTGTAAATTTATCAAGACCATTTATTACAGATGGTGATGGAGAAGATGGTGCTGGTGTTGAGCAGCTTGGGAGATGGCTGGTGAGACGGAGGAGAGACACGGAGCAGGAGAAAATGGAAAGGCGATGAGGGAGGCCAGGGCGACAAGACAAGGCGCCAGCGGAAGAGAAGACAAGGGTCAGGATACAGGCAACACGATGAAGCAGAAGAGCAACTTGCAAAGAAATAAAGAAGTTTGAAGTGTAGCCTGGCCAACGCAGGGGCTGCAATCTGGCAGGGTGGTAGTGGCAGAGCTTGATTACGGTGATGAGGTGAAGCCGGTGTGGCTGTGCTCTGACTCCAGCACCACCTACTTCCACTCAGACAATCACAGACACAGGGAGAGAGAGGGAGACAACAGGTTAGGGAGCCCAAATGAGATGTGGAGGGAGTGTCGGGGGGGGTGTCTGGGGCAGATGACAAAGGGCTTTCTTAATTAGGGATGATTTTCCTCCAGCAGTAGCTTTAAATGCACTTTCCTCCTCTCCCATAATGCTTTGGACTGGAGCATCCTTGGAGAGCCTGCACTACGAGAGATGAGTTATACAGTTATTCAGCTGGCCACAAGTCAGCACATGTTTATTCATGCGTCTTCTTGTTTACTGACCTGTTTTCAGATAAAAGAATTTCCTTTTTTTCCCCAGCTTTAGCTGCCTTGGAGAGAAACTTCCCATCTTGATTTTCTTTATTTTCTTTCTTTAATACCCACTCTGATGGTCTTGGCACTATCTGAATTGAACTGAAATGAAATTGCAATTTCACCTGAAAAGAATAACATAGGGACGTTTATGTAACAGGGAAGCAAGCTGAAGAATAAGGAGTGGAGAGCACTGGGAGAGGATCTTGCCAGCAGTGGAGGAGGAGAGACAGAGGAGGAGCCCCCGATCGATGGATGGTGCAACCCAAAGCTCATTTTTAAGTCTGGGAGGAAGTTATTTGTGCAAGAGCCGTGGCAGTGGAGACGGGGGGAGCAGTAGACACGCGCACATTTGCCTACAGATGTGATGCCGTCAGCAGGAAACATAGCTCTCCTGAGACTCCAAACGGCCGCCTAATATCTGTCCCCACTGTACTGCCACACGTGACCTTACAAATCACCGGCCTCGCAACATTCAGCTTGCCACTGTCGAGCATATACACAGAGGCGGCTAATCGGAACCATCCATTATATGAGGGCAGGCTTGTTTCAGGCCACCGGCCATTCACGGTGATGGATGTGAATGAAGGCTGAGGGAGAGACCAAGAAAGAGAGAGACCTTTAGAGAGAGGGAACAGATTAAGTAAGTCATCTACGGCATTATAGTATAACATGAAAATGCACTGATGCATGATCTCAGAGCAATGTATATTCCTTGTATTAGTTTATTACATAAATCCTGCACTAATTTAACTACTTAACTCTGGACATGCTCCCATGGCTTTGCATTACAATCCTTTGCTAGAGGTGTGAGTCTATACAAGTCTTTACAATAGAGCACTTCTGACATGCACCAATTGTTAAGCTTCTCTTTGGGGTGGGGCAGAGGAAAGAACTTCATTAACCTTTTTTTTTATCATACATGCTAATCTGGAACAGTTACATTTATGCAGCGACACTAAACGACATCCACTTTAGTGTCTCAGTGCACATTGTCTGGTAAGTGATGGAACGTGTGTGAAACCTAGAATGACAAATCCATGCTGTATGATTTTGTAGCACTGTTACATTGACTAGAGACACACAGGGGAGGCTATACAGCTCCATAGTGGAGTGTGAGCCAGTAAAACAATGACAAGCCCTATCTATCCACCCCAGGGTGGCTCCTCGGAAGTCTGGCGTATTAAACTGAGCCCTGAGATAAAGCGGCTTCTTGCACAGTTCAGCCATGGGGGAGTTGCACCCACTCTCCTTATGTATTCCAGTCATGTTGCATATTGTTTGATATAATCAACATGGACCAGGGGGTACTGCGCAGCACTCAAACACATAGCCCTCCCAAGAGTAATATAATTCTGAGTAACATTGACATGATTTATGTAGATTTCAACACATGGCTATGTGCAATATCGTGAGGGGACACAATTTTCTACAGGTTTTAGGAAGCACTGAGATAGAAAGAGAGAGCTGCATGGTAATGTGAGTGTATAGTGTGCATATTCTGGCATGTGTACATGTGTGTGTGCGTATGGTCAATATCCAAGAGAGAATATAGCTTCAGGGTATGTTTGGTTTTGCTGAAGCAATATGTGTCAGTAGCTGGTCCAGTGGCTATGCTTCACCTCAGATGCATTATTTTACCCACGCAAGTTGCCTCATATCCCAGTGCAGACTGGAAGTGGGAGCGCACAATAGTTTTGCAATGCACTTGAACACTGTATACATTTCCACAGTTTGACTGGGGCTCAGGAAGCCTTGGATAATAAAAAAAAAAAAAAACTCCACATGTCTGAACCAAGATAGGACTTTACATACCAATGGGATTGTCAGAGTGTTGAAGGTTTCCAAAACACTCGACTTATTTTTCAGAACTAAGTCCGTCAAAACCTCTGCAGGCGCCCCCACCCCCTCGATTTGGCATACATGCATTGTGAGGATGAAGCAGAGCCTACGCTATTCCAGTAGGCTGGAAAGGCTGTGTTGAGTATTTGACAGCAACGGACTGGAAAATTTTATAGGTAATGTAAATCATGGAATACGCCTCGGTAGAAAGGAAGGAAGAAGGGGAGGGGAGGGGAGGGAGAGTGGTGGGTGCAGCAGAGTGATTCTATCAGGAACCAAATCCTCCAAATGCAGCTTTGAATAAGAATGAAATAGATAAAGCTTGGAGGAGCCATCATAGGAACTGTAATATTAGACAAACAGGAGATTTGCAAGACTGTTTTCTGAAATATCACAAGACATTATCAGTGCCTGCCAGCTAATCTCATGCTTTTGCTTGAGTTTAGAGGACAGTGCACTTTCTTTCCCTGCACTTCAGCTAACAAGGCGTGTGCAGAACGTGTGGGTGGAGTGTCAGGCTAGCATAGGTGACTTGAGGTTGTATTAGTGTAGGGTTAGAGAGGGGAGGCGATGTTGCTGCATGGTGAATCTACTGCTCATCTTGCTGCAACTGTCAGAAGGTTAATTCCATGAAATGTCTGTGGAGAGCTGCCCACTTGATAAACCATATGTCATTCTCAGGCAACTGACATTTCCTTCTCTTTTCCAGCCTGCACAGATTTCTACAAAGGCTCTCAATGGTGCTTTATATGAGATGATCCGCTATTGTATCACAGCAGTTGGATCTAGAACAGGAAAAAATGACTAATTAACCAATCCAACTGAACTCGTCAGCATGTTGGCCTCAATATAGGATTTTTTTCACAACCTCTTTCGAATGAATGCAAGAGTATACAATTGTTGTGGTAGAATGAGTCATTTTGTAACTGCTATATCAATTAAATAACAACAATAAAAGAAAAATATATGCAGCAGTATGAGGGAGTCTCAGTATTCAGCTGCTCTCCTCCAAGGGGGATGAGTGGGTGGGAGGGGAGGGGAGCTCCTATAACTCCCCGCCGCTAATTAAAACTAACGACTCCAGGTGCTGCACGGCGCCGGGCAGAGGAACGGCCGGGCGGCGTGTTTGTGTTGGTGGTTCGCCTTCATTACCACCTCCATCCATTCTCCTTAGAAGCCCACCGCAGTATCGACTCGGGTCCCAACACACAATGTGCAACACAAGAGAAAAAAAAAGGGGGTGATCTAAATGCAAATGCTACGGTGAGATGCATTATACAGGGCACGAGGAGAAGTGATATAGGCAGCTGGAAGAAGATCCTTTCTTGCCGTAAAGGCACTGGAATCTCAATGATGGCCACTGCTCAATAGCAGTATCAGGCTTCTAAATGTTCTCCAAAAGCTTGGGAATGGGGGAGGTTGTTTCTCAGCAGCTGAGGAGTCGATTAACACATTCTCTCCTCGGCCTTTGAGCAAGCCTGTGATCAATGGAGGACAGGAAGAAAGTAAGAGAACACCTACGTCTATACTCAGCCTTGTCTTTTTAAATCACACCTGGTCTCAAGAGCCCTCAGGTCATCCCAGCATTCCTCTTACGCACACTCACACTGCAGTTTAGCTTTACCCAAGAGCTGCACTGCACAGAACTATAATTATGACAAATAGTTACCATCTCAATACTGCCGGCAATATCACGTGTGGAAAACCTGAAAAATAGATTTGAGTAAAAGGTAGTCTGGAGCAGATGATGGTCTTTTAGTTCAAGCTGAATTCCCACTGACAGCAGGTATGCTATAAATGACTAGAGGATTAAGAAATTTTAAGTCTTTTGTGCAATTTTTGTGCATGCCAGCTATAATATGATCTTATTGAAAGTGTCTCTCTGTCTGTGATATAGAGGGAAATAGTGTGTTTCCTGCAGATTCTGCCATCAAAGTATGAAGCTTTTCCAACTCCAAAGTGTTTTTCCCTCTGTCAGAGACGCTGTAGACACAGAGGCAAGTGATCAGAGTAGACAAACAGCTTTCTTGAGAATGATAATCACTTTTTAAAAAGCACAAAAAAAAGAAAAAAATGTCATTTGAGTTTCCTTCACGTGAATTTGAAGATTAGTATGATGCTTCCATGTTATACAAACTCTAAAAACATTCACAAGGATATCAAACAATTTCCCTGTCATCACCACAACTACAGCATGTCCGACTTTATTGCTGAATGCCAATGCCTATTTCCAATGGGATACAGTCATGTCTCACAGAGAAAGCATATTCAGGCAGCATAAACGTAAAAGTCTAATTTGTCTGGTTGCCTCCATGACGCCACAGTTTGCAATTTGAGCAGTGGCCTCTAAATTCACATACACACACATGATGGACAGGAGGCAATGAAGCCATACTAGCATTCGTATGGTTATGTGATGAATATACTGGTGACTGTCTGCAAACGATACACTGTTTATGTCTTCTAAACCCCATCAAAAGAAGGCTGCATTCCTAGGAAAAACATCTTGTGCTTCCTTTTAGGTTGGCATAAAATTGGGAGAGGAGGACAGGCTACATCCACTTCTACAGGTACGAGATCAAAAACTCAGACAGAACACAGACACCAGACAAAACCACATCACGCTGTAACTACAAGCACCCAATAAATTCAACAGAACTTTTACAATTTCACAGAGATTATGGACTTTTTTCATTGAAGATATTGTGACACATCTCAGTAGGCAAAGCAGAGGTGTAGATAATAAAATTATCAATGGCTGAATTCTATTTAGCTGCTCCATTTTCAGAATCCTAGCATTGTGTACATTGCCTCACTCTCACTTTTTCATATGTCGGTTGAAAAGAACTGACCTGTTAATAAGGTTATGAGTGACATCTCTGCTTTTGTGACTGTATCACACATCACATTTTTACTTGTCATAGGCTATATCCACACTAATATGTTACAAAGATTTTGAGCCCATAAAATGGAGACTTTTGGAAACAATGCTGGTCATTGATTGAAAACTCAGGGATTGTGTTGAAGTCCTGTTGGGCAGAAATGGAGACCTTTGGAAACAAGGATGTAGACGCCCGCAGTCGCTCCCTGATTGGGTCTCATCAGGCTGAAAAGCTACATGTATAATGAATTAAACTCATTACTGACCTTGTTTTTGCTAGCAGCTGTTGTAGAGCTTAAATTCTGCATTTAGTACTAGAACTACCTTTACTGTTCTACTTCCTGTTTACACCATCCAACGCATGTAAGTATGCATTTTCATCATGATGATGAATGTAGATTGTTTTCCTTTTAAAATGTAGTAGTGTGGACATAGCCATGGTGAGACAAACTTTGTATCAACAACACCAGGACCTTCCCTGAGTGAAATGCAGCCATTAATAATGTTCTTGAATACACCTGTTTGACAAAATGTTCCTGAGTGAAATGACCTGGAAGTATCTAAGCGGCAGCCACGATGGGAGTTGGTCGAATTCTCTAAATGATGATTAAAGGAGTTCTGATGCTTCCTACCTGATCTGCTTTAGCAGTGGAAACACTGGACTTTACTTGAAAATGCCATCCCCCAATAGAATTTCTGTGGCAACTTTCAAAACAATGGACAACAAAAGATTTACCACAGCAGGACCACATATGTAGAGTAATAGTAGTAACAATAGTAACATCAGAACATTTATTTCATGGTTGTGACAACACGCAAAACTAAGCTCCTAACCCATACATAGAGAATTGTTCTTCAAATGCAGTTAGGAGTCATCATGACGAACAAGCATATCATGTTTATCATCATCTTCATGATCTATACATGAATGTAGTTTCCCTGCTCACTGAACTAAAATTATTATTATTTTATTATTATTATTTTAATTCAATTCAAGAATGCAGAGTAGTAACTGTCCATGTAAATAAAGTCAGTTTAAAAAAAAAATCTCTGTTAACATGTAGTCAGAGTCTAAGTCCTCGCGAATTATCCTTCCTTTCCTTAATGTTTTCCATGAAGATCAAGGACAACTAGTTATTAAAATTATTTTTGACTTTTTGACTATACAGCTCAGAGCAGGAAATACTCATTAGTCAGGTGGTGGCAGTCTGAATAATTAAACTGACAAAACTCTACTAAACCCCTGCATTCAGTCTGGTTGTACCTGGTAGTGGTGATGTTTACTGTTAAATGTTCCTGCCGTGCCCTGTCTGCCCACCAGACACCTGCAATGAGTTTCACCTGACTTTGTGATTGACCACCTGCCCTCCTGGTTCTCATTTGCTCATCAACTCACAGGTAGAAAGGGAAGGAGAGTTTCCCACATGCTTTTGTCATCGTTAAAGTTGTGTGCCAGCTGAGCTGTTCATGTCTCTCCTGTTGATATTTCCACTGTTTGTTTGCCCAATTCTACCTCCCTGTTTGTTGCCAGCTGTAAGGTTGCTCTTACACAAAGCAAACTTCCTGCTGAACTCCTTGACTGTCATGCACACCCAGAGTGGCCTCTTCACCACTTCTTCCTCCTACACATAAAATTCAACACACGCATTGTCACACTTGATGAGGTAACTTTAATTTGAATGAAATGCAATAAACAAATTTGCCTGGAGTGGAACTGCTAAGCTATCAAGGATGAGACAACACAGGGATCATTTTGCATGTTACGCCTATGGCATTCTTGTTGTGTCATTAAAAATTCTTATTGAAGTTGTATTTGCCCTCAACAGTATTGATTTTTTTTGATGACTCTTTTTTTTTTTCTTGGACATATTAAAGGCCAGGTCCTGGCTTTATTAAGTTTATTGGGTGAACTTGGGCTTGGACTGAACACTTCAGGGTTTATTCAGCTCCGTGCCTCCATTGTGCTGAGAAAAACACTATAATATGCAGCAGCAACTTGATTTCTAGAATAACTCTAGGTTTGCTTACTATAACTCTCTATTGGAGGGCACAATATTCAAGACTAAGTTTGAGTAACTTTAAAATAAAACCTTTTCAACACAATCGATTTCTCATTTCACCAGGCACTTAACAAAAGGATGTTTTTGAGGCATGTTGTTTTTCTTGATGAATCCCTAATTTTTGTCTGGCCAAAATAACCAGGCTATTTTTTCTTGAGTTGGTTCCTCCTCTGATGTTACTGTCTGTGAAATTTTTATGAGAATAATCCACTTTTCTACTTAACTGCCAGTTGATAAAATGTAATAGTGATTCATGAAAGCTTTTCAACATATTGTACTAAACAGTTGAAGGTAGAGCTTATATGAAAAATCCTCTGGCTACGGCACTAGTGTACATTTACGCCAGAATGATGACCATTTATCAGCTAAATTTAATAAGGGGAACTTTTTTAACCTACTGTCTATTGGCTTTTTTTTCCATTCATTTCTGATTTAGCTGTGTGCAATTTATTTCAATAAACTATATTTTATCATAAGTATCTGAGAGCGAGGGGAGGGAGGAGTGACGGACTGAGGGATTTACTGTGTAAAATTATTCAATATGTGATTTGTCCAAAACTAATCACAACTAATCAAGTCAGAATATAAAGAGCCCCATTCATTCCCGTGGCTGTGCATTTTCACCTTGGAACTGCAGTGAACCAATGAGTGATGTCCCATAAGACCTGGTTCAGACGGCCATGGATTCATACGTTATATAACTAATGAACCAATCCTGTCAACTTTCAGGGACGAGAAAAAAGTAAAATAAACCTGAACCCATACCAGTACAGTGACCTACAGTTTGTATTAGCACAACCATTAACACTGTGTCAGCCACTGCCTGTTATAAGCTAACAAACAGAATAAACAAATAAAAGATGCTAACTACGCTAAACGTTCTGATATTTTTTATATTTTCTGATATTTCCTTGTTATGTGGCTGAGTGTCTCTGACATTTCCTCTAACACTAAAACGTCTTGACACTGAATGATTTTAGTGTCGAGAGTTAGCATTAGCTAACAACATAAACAAATAACTACGCTGTTCTGATACATCTTTTAGTCGCCAATTTTGGTGCACAACAATCTCCTAAAAACTCCAGAGTCTGTGTCTGACTGAGGTTCAAACATGTGGCAGAGTCTCTCTGACGTTTCCTCCACTAGTCATATTGATAAACTCCGCCTCTTCACCTCTGACCCTGATGTAAGAAGCAGTGGTGGGTAGGGTGTAAGGGCTCATCCAGATTTCTCAATGAGGAAGTAAGTGTGATGTGCTTACAGCAAGTGGCATCACCAAGGAGTTTCTGAACTGCTGTTTTGAAGCTTGTAAAGCTGGAAGTTTGTCAATTGGCCATTGCCATCTTGGTTTTTTTGAAACCAGAAGGAACCATATTGGGAGAGGAGGGTGGAGCTGAGGAGGAGTGAGGGGTGGATCTCACATGCTCTGTACTCTATCCTGATTGTCAGGCAGGTTGCTGTGTGTGGTATAGTCTGTCAATCACACAGTTGCCACACCCTAATGCATACCCTGCTTAATGGTCTATTTTCCTCTTAATGGGACCATAACTTAAAAAAGTTGAAAAGTTGTGAATGAGACCATAAATGCAGTAGAAAAACATTCACTGAGATAGTAAATTAAGTGAGAAGTAGATCCATTTCCTCATTGACTACTACACAAACTAATTTCTTTTTACAACCAGTAGATTCGCCCCCTAATGGGCATTAGATATAATGCAGGTTTAAGGCTCTTCAGTATTAGCTTCATTTTTCAGCCCTGGTGTATATGTCGATATTTATATAAAGTCTATGACTTACAGTCAGTGTTACAGCCCCAGATTTTTCACCTTTTTACCATGTATTTTACCAAATATTTAAGCATTTTTCATAGTTTGTATCATAAAAAACATGAACTTGGTTTTTACATATGTCCACCATGTGTAATATAAAAGTATGTCAGTTGCAATATTATTCTTGAGTGTGCATGGTGTGTGTAATGACATGCGATGACACGATATACAGAAAGATGTGAGGTCGTGATTATTATGGAAATGATTCCTAGGACTGATTTGATTACAGTGAATTCTGGCTGTGTGTGTTAGTGTATTTAGGTGTGTGAGGATGTTTACCATGCACAAAACCAGCATAAATCTACAATAGCATAAAGTAAAATATAAAGTGAAAAATATTGTAGAAAAATATAGAAAATTCTAATATGTACAGTAGAAATATGTGCAAAGATGAATTAGTAAGAGCAGTTTTTTAGTTTGCTTACTGTGTTTCAAGGTATGGTAATATTACAACAGCAGCTGGTGAAAAAACTCTAAGTCCAGTATTACCTTTCTTTTTATCTCTGTTTTTGGTCTCTACCAACTACTGAGGGAAATTCCTGGCTTTTTAAAGGCCTCATCAGTTAGTGGCTAACTTTGTTTGGTGGTTTGATGACAGTGGGTTTGTAGTGTTATTTTATCTTATTATATTTTATTTTATTTTATTTTTTAACTGAAAACAACTGTCTCTCTGATTGTGAACCAGAACAGTAAAGTTTCAGAAAGTCAAATAATAAGCTGAAATTATTCAGGAAATGATTTTTTCCATGTGTTGCCACATTGTTTTCACTTCCTCATTACTAAAAATTAGATTATAGTTGCTTTAAATTAAAGTCTATTTCAGGTCAATACTTTATCTAAAAATGTTTAAGATGCCAGTAGGAAATCAAAAAACTTTGTAGTTATATAGGTATATAGAATAGAAGGTAAGGTAGGTAAGGTATTACAAGAGAAACATGGATAAATCAGTTGAGATACTGATGGTTTTGATCATTCAAAGTGTATGGAGATAATATGAGCAATATGTTACAGTCTTCAGATTTCAGCCTAACTGAGCAACTATGGGAGGTTTTGGACCGTGGTATTAGACAGTGCTCTTCACCACAGTATAATCTGACGTATAAGACATTTCTCTTCCCTTTAGTTTGTCACCTATTTGTATGTAATCATAGAGGGACGTTTTGATTTTATTTGTGCTGTGCTTTTGATATGTATGATGCCATTTGGAGCACTGTAGTGGTTATTTATGTCAACGTGACACACTGACTTCTCACCGTCTGGGTTTTAATCACAGACGCACAGAAAGCATGGAACAAATAATGTGAACTGCTATAAGGAACAAATCAAAAAGGAGCCTTTAAAAAAAAAGTCTTTATTTTTATTTATTTATTTATTTAATCCGCCTGTGAGATCAAATCTTTCCCATTTTTTTAAATCTTGATTTTTAGCTTAATTTTTCTTGTGGATTAAGTTTCACTTTCTGTACGACAAGATCTTCCATTTTTTTGTTCAGCTGTTTTACAAATGCTTTGTCGTTGTCCCTGTCTCACACACACACACACACTTAAATTCTCAAATTCACTACACCAGCAATGCTTTATGAAGCCTAGCGGGACTTCTTTAAATATCCTTTGCCTTGGTAACACAATAGCACGCAATTACAGTAATGTAACCCATACAACACATACAGCCTCGAGTAAGTTATAAGGAAAAATTTATAAGCTAATGATTAAATTGAAAATATTACATGTCAATCCGTAGAAATCACACTCACTGTGGTGGAATAGTGAAAGCTATAGCTTTTATAGTTATCAATTTTATTTTTGCCACCAGTAGCTGCAATAACTGGCTCAGATAGCAGGGGGCCTACTGTCGATATTGGTGATCTAAATACTCCTGGACTTTGAATTTTTCACACAGATACTGAAGGAGCATCTCTGCTGCAACAGCTCACACAGTGCAAACACACAGGTCATTAACCTCAGACAGTCCACCATGTCCATCAAATGTACATAATGTCCTGACTGTAATTACTTTTGCCTTTTAAAATGTGTTTGTTTATTAATAAAAGACACAACATTTGCTTTAAAAGTTCATTATTTATTAGAGACTTGAAATATTGAAAGTATTGCAAACATACAAAATAAATACTCATTTATTTGAATCCAGTGCTTGTCCATGAATCATACCGCTTTTAAAAATGATACAAAAAATAGTTTATAGCACAGGCAGTAAATTGGAGAAAGAAGTCAAGAAAAGGTCATTTTCTGGGGTAAGCCTAATAAATTAATATTTGCAGGTTGTGGTGTGAATCCTCAGAACTTGCAGCAGAAACCACAGCCCTTGTTGCCTCTGCAGCAATTGCAGCACCATCGACACAAGGAGAGATGGCTCTGGCGCTTCTGCCTGATGTGATTCGGCATCTGTGTGGAAGACAAGAGACATGAGCAATGTTTTCCATCTCCAGCATTTCATCCCTCTCCTTGTGTGGAGAGAGCACTGGGGGCTACACCGTGGGGAAAACACAGCCACTTAAATTTTAATTTGCTCACAGTAATTGGCTTAATTCATCCAGTCAATTGAACATACCATCCACGATGCCATTGACATCTCTTGATGTGCCACAACTGGAGTGTCATTGCTCCCTGCCTCTTCCAGCTCTTGCACCTGTTAATGAATTATGCACATTTAGGAGCCACATATTAGCATCCTAACATTTATAGCTAATAAGCAAATGAAGTGAGTTTGAGTCAAATTCTTACCTCAGGGAATGGGACAGCAGAGCTCTCCAGAATGCAAATAAAGGCGAGCACGAGTGTCACTGCAACTGCAATGCTGAATGCCTTCATTTTATGGGATGTTTAAATGATTTAGCTATTAAATCCTTAGAAGATTAGAGCTGATAGGTCTTCTTTCTCATTGGGTGTCAGGCCACCAAAAAGCACAACACTGTCTTTATTCTTCAGCTCCAGTGATGGATGGTGATTGTCTGGGCAAGTGGATTTCTTCAGCTCTTTTTTAGTGACCCCTGTCAGCTCCCTCTTGAGTCCTCCCACTGTCTGATGGTGGATGCAGAGTGTGCTGGCATTTATACACACTCGGCGTTGCCTCATCACTCCACGAGGCCCAGCCCATTCCTGGCAATAGTTACTCAACTCCACTGGGGAAATTTTTGCCTCCTCATTTCTCCCCTTCTTTCTGCAACAATGGGCGGAATTCTCTGATCTATTTTTGACTTTGGGCTCAACTGTGTTGTCAGCAATATCACACCAACTGTGAACTTTGAAAATAAATGACTTACCAAAGCAGAACACACAATTCCACTCATCAGCCAGTTGCTGCAGTTGCTGCTTTTTTTTTTTATAGTACATGAAAAGCAATATGATTCTGTTTTGTAGCACTTAACACTTGTAGATGTGACTTTTCCTGGGGAAAACTGGGAGAGAGCTTTGGAAATTCCCACAGCAAAGGCCAAGACTGCATGGGTCAGTGTATTGCATGGTCGACTGAGCTGCGCTTGTTTTTCGACCCAGGAAATCCTTTACTAAGGAGAGGGAGACACTTTGGAATATCCGTTGCTCCGTCTAAAGGATGTAATTATAACCTCTCAAATGGAATAATTAGCCCCTCGTTCTCAGCACATTCAGCTTTTGCATAATACACAGGAACCTGCAGTTGAACCAAATTAAATCCCTTTGAGAGCTGAGAATAGTAGCCAGGATTAAAAACCTCTATTTGAGAGTCAAGGTGTTTCAGTGTGTGCATTAGTTAAAGATGAATATAATGTAATCTGATGAAGTTTATCACATCTGAACAGGAAAAAAAACATTTAGTTGTTTTCCCCCTGCAACAAATCAAAATACATATATATAGTATTCTATTTCCTGATTTTTCCTGACACAATATTATTGTTTCTTTTTATGCATTGTTTCTATGCATGATTACATCATTCTTACATAATGTAGAACCGAACATGCATGACATACAAAAGGACAAAGAACAGCTGCTCTTGTTTCATTCATTTCCTGGCCCACAGCTGTTAACAACTGATGGTACTGTACGTACATAAATATTTGAAAGTGTAAAATGAAAATGGTGTATATTTAATGACAATGACACAATTATAATAAGCCAGATTGTTGATGATTGCATAGATAAACACACACACACACATAACTCTAAAACTCTGTAGGAATGACTTCTCCCCTTATCACCAAAGCAGCGATAAACACCTTTAGATTAATTAACCTGTCAGTACAGAAAAACTATAGCACAGCAACACCAGGCTGTGAATAAACACGAAAATCAATAACAGTGGAAATGAAATAACAAAAAAGGCAAAATAAAGGGACAAACTGATAAACGGTGGGCAGTGCACGTTGATAAAATCAGGAGCCATTTGAATTCTCATTATACCTTCAAAGTCTACCCAAATAGCCTGTGCTGACTCAATTAGTGACACAACATGTCGTTGGACCCCTGCGTCAGTCTGTCTCGTTCACTGATAACCTCGCTGGCCCACCTGCTTGCTTTGGATGACCACAACATCAGTGTCAACAAATACAACCATGAATGGCTCCACATCTGCTGGAAGTTGCCCATACTTTTGTTGTTTTTCTTTTTTTTTCTTTTTTGATCTTTAACTTTATACAGTTTTGTTTCTGTGTTTATGACTGAGGGACAGAGCACATCATCTCCATTCAATCCTTTTGTTTGCCATGTCTCACAAAGCACAACTCAGCTCTGGTTAACGATATTAGATGTATTCAAACTCTCTGTGAGTGTGTGATCATGTGAGAGAGGAAGAAAATGCAGAGTAAGAAAAAATAGTTTAAATGAAAAAAAAGAGATACTATAGATCTGGGTTTTCCAGGCATGTGTGTGTTCAAGCCTGTGTTTTCCTGAGCATGCGTGTTTCTCCACAGCCACTGAGGCTATCAGTAATCTTCTGGCCAAACAAAGCCAGGCACCAGCATGGCGGACAGATTCACCTCAGCAGGCGCCACTCTACCTTTCTCTCCCGGTCGAGGGCATTGCCCTCGTCTGTCCCTGTTTCATCACAGTCCCATGTTCCTGTCCCTGTCTGTTTCTCACCCCTTCCTCTTCTTCCCCCCTTACCATCCAAAACAAATGCCCTCAAAGCAGCCAAACTGTTGCCCCGAGTGTTTACAACCTCCCTCAGAACTGGGCCATGAAAGGACCGGTGTTGGTACATCTGTTAGCGGAGCCGGATGGATGCAATTTAACTGTCAGACTGAGTGAGCAGTGTGGAGCTCAGGTTAACAGGTTGCTGCTCTGTGGGAAATTCCCAGGCATGTGTGGAATGAGAGGCATGTTACAAAATGTTGCTGGAACCAAATAATCGTGAACAGGGTCAACCCTATATCCACGCAAGGATGAGTCACAATTCTCTTCATTCCTGTCAGTGCATAGGATTTAAGCAATGGCTGACCAGTTAAGCATTTTTGTTCATTTCATATGAGCTGCTCTACAAGATCTTTTACTGCTTAAAAACTTGTTAAATCATGGTGATATCATATTGATTTTGACCTTTGTTTAGGCAAATGGTGCTGCTGAAACAATTATAATAACCATAATCATACAGTTAATGTACCAAACAGGCCTCAGAGTGTAAATTAAATGCATCCAGAATCCAAGTCTGAGCTGTAATAATTCTCAAAATGCACCTAAAAATACAATAACAATCACAAACAGTGATATCACACAATAATATTTTCAAAGTTTATTCCTATTCCATATTATATTAAACATTGTTTCAGTCCATACTGTTTCATGTGGAATCTGGTCGTCCTGCACAGTGTTTCTTCATTTGACTGCAGATGTTTATATGATGTTTTTTATGTTTGAATAATCTTGTCACAACCGTCTGTTTACTGATAATCTGCTTGTTGTACACAGAATCAACCATTTCACATACAGGCCTCACTGAGTGACTCAAATGAGCTTAATGGATTAATGATATTAGAAAATAATCATTTCAAAGAACATACTGTAATTTCTGCTGCAGCGTCTAGAATCTGATTCTGAACTGAGCTCTCGCCTATTTTTAGAACAAAAATGCACAATAATGATGAGACAGAGCAATAGGACATTTTAGTGTTTGTTCCTGCAGAAACACTTATAGAAACGGTCACTGCCTACCTTTTCTTCTTTTTTGTGCAGGTACAATCCAAAACGATATGCCCCACTTTGCTTTAAGGTGGAGGCAAACATGCCTTTCAACATATGCAAAGAGAATATGTTGAACCTTCCTGACAGTTTGATCAGCACCTGAGATACCACTGATTTTAAGAGCATGGCTTCTGAAAAAAAAAAAAAATCTGAGCTGATTTCTATCCCCCGTCTCCTGACAGCAGCAGAATACATACCTTTGTGCTGGTGCTACTATTATGAGCAAGACAGGTGCTGTGTAGTTATTAATGTTAGTCCAAGAAAGATGAGAGTCACTGCGGTACACAAGGTATGAGGAGCATAGTGTGTCAGATGGAATAAGGCTCTTTCTGTCGGCCATTTTCAACAAATAACAACCTGCAGGAGAAAGGGAATGTGGGCCTGGCTGAGGCAGTGGACAATACCTTCTCCTGACAGTGAGTTCCTTCAGCTCAAAAAGCACAAAGGTAGGACAAGCCTATACGACACATGAACTTAGGCATAACGTGCTGACCAGCATGAGTTCAGAGAAAATCAGTCAACCTTGTGTTTTGGTGGATGAGCCAAAATACAAAAAAATAAAAGAAAAATCTTCAAAGTTGGGGATTTTTTTACATTGAGGATTATGCAGCAGACGGCTCTGTCCCACCCTCCAGGAAACAGAAATAGAAACAGACATTTGCACAGTACTGACCAGATATAAAGCAGTGTTTCAAATCCATTACATATAATTTTGGCAATAACAATTTATTGCTCAAAGTGGAGACACTTTCCTCCCCAAATTTAACACTTCCATTAATTGTGAGTGAATTATCTGCCCTGAGAAGTGAGAAGTGATATTCCCTGGTACACACTCCACATTAAAACCACGTGTCTGCATGCTATTTGGATTTTCCTTCCAACTGACTCCATTCCTTTTTTTGTTTTTATCTTAGTAATAACAATATGAAATAACAGTGACGTACCTACCTATAGCGCTATTACTTTGAATACTTGTGTCACACAGCAAGACAAAACTAAACAAAGTGGGTTAAACTGAATAAGCAGACACCTCAAAGAAGGACAGACAAAATCCACATATAGAAGTGAGACAGGACATTAATGAACCAAGCTAATTATCAAATCACATCACTGCAGGTATAGAATTATATATGTTGTTGGGAGACATTGTGCTGCTGGAGCGCAACAAAGAATAATAGCACAAAAATGCAAAAAGCAAAAAAGACATTTGCTTTCAAATAATAAAATACACATTTTACACATTACAAAATTAGCATACAAACTAATTAAAGCAAATTAACAAATGAAACTGGAAATGTTTTGTGGTAGAAACTCAGTTATACGAAATAAATGAAATAAAGTGACCTTAATGTGTGTGTGTGTGTGTGTGTGTGTGTGTGTGTGTGTGTGTGTGTGTGTGTGTGTGTGTGTGTGTGTGTGTGTGTGTTTGTGCATGAGTATGTTTGTGTGTGTGTGTGTGCACATGCATTTGTGATGCCCTCTACTCCCACCATACTGAGTCTGTAATGTTTGTGGTCGATGAAACAACCTTGGCATCGATGGACTGCTGGTTTTATATTCTTTCTTTTCAATCTTGCTTCACTTGTCTCTGTTTATCTTGAGAAGGCTCCTGTTGAGACATAAGTACACTTGAATGTAGCACTACAAACAATCATTTTGATCATCACTAATTCTGTGGATGAACCAGCCATTTATTGACTTCACACTTGAAATAAGACTTGGAGTGAAAGGGAAATGCTGATCTTAAACTTACCTTTCATCAGCTGTTATCTGCACATTACAAGTTGGTTTGAAGATATCCAGGGAAGTGTTTGGACAGTTACACATTTTGAAATTCTACGGGAAATTGGATGCTTGGCTGTATCTGTTTCTTGGGCAGCTGTGTGTGGTTTCAATGGTAGTTTGTGCACAAAGGGGGAATGCATGTGACTCAGAGTTGACAGAAAGTTATTAGAGCTTAAGTAAACATGCCACAGCTTGATTGAAGTGAGTCTGGGTGTTTAGGGAGGGGTGAAAGCACCACTGCAAAAGGGAAAGGGGTTTGTTGAATTTACATTGCCATTGACAAAGCAAGAGCATTATGCAAAAAGGAAAGTGACACAAGTTTTATCTCAATTGTCTTGTCTTCATCATAGCCGCGTGTCAGAAATGTGTCCAAACCTCTGCTCTTTGCTTTAAGATAACACTGACTTTGAATAATTACACTTCAGCTCCTACCTCGGCAGGAATACCAAAGTTGCTGCTACTTCTGGTGGATAACTGATGTAGTTTCAGTGATATGTGGCAAACATTAGTGCACAGACTTTGTCCGTGTCCATGCAATCGGGAAATGTCTCGATGTGAGAGAAGTCACAACAGAAGAAAAAGTCACATTTAAAGTCAGAAGAATGATCGAACATCATGACAGCTTAACACAAAAACAAGAAAATGGACATGTGAGTTTTACAATTAAATTAATTACCCACTCAATATACTTGATCAAAATACTTGATGCAGATAATTTATTTATTTCTACTGGTGGACACATGGTTAAATAAGAAATCAATGAATGATGGTGCATGTACCACTGTTATAAGCCCAGAGAGCCCCGTTGGACATGATTCACCATGTCCTCTTAGTTTCATCAAGAATCTCAGTCCAGGTTTATATTGTTTGATTTCCAAGGGCATCGCTCCTGTCTCTATCAACAAGATAGGTAATGGAGTTGTGTAAAATGCCCCAGTGTATTTTCACAGGACTTTAGCTTGTACGGTATCCAATTTTTTTAATCACTGTAGGAGATCCATAAGCTGTGCATCCATAATGAATAACTGATCTAATCATTGCTCTATAAATCATCATCATTGACTCTCTGTCGGCCCCCCAGTCAGCACCTGCCACACACATAAGAGCATTTATCATATTTTTATACTTCCATGTGTACTTTTCATGTCATCCTCTCATCTAACCACATTCTTCCCTTGAGCTTCACCTCATGCAGCTTGCTTCCAACCCTCACCCGTGTAGACATTGTAGAATTTTTTTTCTTGAATGTTATGAGTTGCTAGTTCTCTTAAGAATCACAAAGTGATGAATCAAAGAGCCTCCATTCAGTGATTGATTCATACATTCAGGTGTTGGCCATGCCCTCGGTACAGTTTACTCTTATTATTCCTATAATCAGGGTCATATGGAGTAATTAATAGTCATTTAACTCATACAGTATGGACATCACCCTCTATGGCTGTATCAAAGTAGAACATTCTGTTTATATATGAATGAATTGCAGCATAATGCATTTATGAACGAGTCGTGAGGTCTAACACTGGATTGTGAAGTCAGTAGTAGTTGACTGATGAATGTGACCACAGGAACATTGGTTATATAATCATGAAAAACATACATGGGGGAGGGTCGGGGGAACTGGGGACCCACTCAAAGGCCCTCCAGCAAAAAGGAGGGAGTCGTTTATCTTCACTGTAATTCCATCCATAAGTAATAATGACAGAATATGTGACTTTTTTGGTCATGGGTTTCAAACACTTTCTGTAATAAAACATCTAAAAGCAAAAATGGGGGTCCATGGTGATTTTTGTGCCAGTTTAGGGTCCCTGATGTGAAAAAGTTTGAGAACTATAGCTTATATGTGCATGATGGTATAATAGGTGTATGAAAATGTATAGGTATGTGTGTAGATGGGGCTCTCTGCATGGTTCTCTTCAGAGCTTTTATAGGTAGAAGAGACAGACAGACAGAGAGAGGAGAGAGAGAGAGAGACAGGCCCTATGTCCCAATCAGAGGGGAACGTGGGATCAGAGATCAGCCACTTCAAACAGAGACAGGGACACACAGACGCCTGCCTGCCTGGATAGCTTTGTGTCTTTGAATGTCAGCCGACTAGCATGGAGTCATTGAAGGGGCACAGGAGCACCAAACCGAGGCTAATTGAACACATGGCGTCAGCCTAATGAACACTGATAAATAATGGGTCATTAAGTTGGAATTATTATTGTTTTGTTGTTTGGACATATGCAGTTTCAGTCTGGAGCTGAAAGATTGTCCAAATCATGGCTGTTTTCTTCTTTATGAACAGCAGAATGAAGCTTAAACGCCTCAGACCTGTGGCGTCAAACTCAGTGTCACTGAGCGCTCAGATGCGCCTTTGATCCACCGCTGATCTCTCTCACCCAAGGCCGCCACCATGTGTTCAGACTACTCACTGGTTTCACTCATACCAGTGTGTTGATGAATTGGTTTCATGAACTGGAGTGCACACAGAGGTAACATATCTCTTCCAAGGACAGCTAATCTTCTAAATTTGTTATTTTTGAGACTGAGAACATGGTTGCATCCAGATCTGAGCTGAAGTAAACAGTGAATCATGGTGATTTTTTTTTTAGAGAATACCTATGATGTTTGGGAAGATTAGGGGTTTGTCCAAGGATGAATTGTGCACAATCTCAAGGGGGATTTGTAATCAGTGATATTTTTACAGATCTGAAATGGGCGAGGCTCCAATGGAAAAAAGGGTGATGTTATGTACCAGTCAGAATTTATCATTATTTGGATCTAACTCGGACAATGACTGGTGGGTTATGTGCTCATACTGCCTGCAGAGTCAAATCACACCAAAACAGTCCTGATGATGCAGGAAGATTATCTGAATATTTTAATGTGTAACCTTGATGATAGTAATAATAAGAGTATAATAAGAATAACAATTTTTTTTCCCCAGACTTTAGTTCCAAATAAATACAGTCGTACAGAAATGCTCAGGATCTTTAAACTAACTTTTGCGGGGGTTTAACATTTAATGTGGTAAATTTGAGGAGAGTTGAAAAAACTAAAAGTTCAGTGGCACATTTTTCAGGTGTGGCCTTGAGAACTAGTCAAGATCCAGTAAAATCTGAATTTTGTGTTTACAATATACAGAACTCAGGAGTTGTGTGATAAAATGTAAAGTGAAGCTCAAGTTTTTGATGTATCAGACAACGAAGAGGAACTGAAAACCAACTTGACAAGAGCAATAAAGTATTGATTTTTTTTTTTTTTTCTGTCCTGCGTAAGGACAATGAGCCACAACCAAAATCCATCAAGGTTATTAGCTAGTGAAAGTTTTATTTTCCACCATTTTACTTAGAAAAGATGTCTTACGGTCTAACCTGAGAACAGTGAGGCTGCTACAGAGAGAAAAGGAGTCTTTTTTCTTTCTTTTGCCATTTCAAAAAAGAAACGAGAAATAAGGGATTAGCCACGAATGACCTTTCATTTGTGAACATCAGCTTTCCAAAGCATTATTAATGTCTTCACATTCTCTGCTGTCCTCTCACTGAGGTGTAAAAAAAAAATCCCTACTGCAAAACATCTATCATTCAACTTTGCCTGGGAGCCTTGTTTGATAGATCAGACACTTGCACTATCCATATCAGGTGTGGATCTCGCAGTAGTAGCAGAACAGCACTTCTAAAGCACAAGCTGTTAACTGACAGAGTCAGAGGTAAAAGATATTAAAATGTGATAAGTCTGCCTGATTTTGCCAAAGGTCTGAGTGTTGGTTTTGCTTTGTTGCATCCTGAGCTGTTGATACAGGGAGAAGCAATCGGGCTCCAGAGCTTGATATCTCTCTTCTCACTTTCACTCACACGGCCCCAAAGCAGAACAAGTGCACATCATGTATATTCATTCACAACAATCATCAACAATGTTAATATTGGCTTCTGCTGTTGGTACAACCAATTGTAGTTTACTTATTGGTCGCCTGAGTGGGTGGAAAAATGTGACATCACTTCCTAGTTTCCCACTTTCCAACTATTCCATCTTTTCATGGAGAACGAGCTGTGCTCAACTAAGAAGCGCAACAGAGAATTTCTGTATACTCCTTTTTCACAGTGAGCAGAGTCTTTGAGTAGCGCTCTCCAGGGTGCCCCCCCCCACCACCTCTCTTGCGCATTGAGCTCCATTTTGAAGTGTTGCAATACCAAAATAGAGCAAACAGCTTGAAATGAAACATGTGGGGATTATTCTTACACGTACTGAGACACCAGCAAAATCACACATGAACAAAAGATGAAAATAAAACCCACAGTACCTATATAGTTTGGCAAAAGTTGGAATATGCTCAGCACTCCTCTCCAGTCCACAGATCCGAGGTGCTGAGTTTGTCAATCGCCTGCATTCCAGGTGTAATTGAAAAGCATTTAAACAAGCATTGGATCTTCACAAGTGATTTTTTTTTTTTTTTGACTTTTTCAGTTATTTTTCCAGTTAAGCAAATGCCCAACAATTCAAGTATACCACTTTTTTTTCCCCAAATCAAGCCTCAAGATTGCACACATGTGGTAATTATTGTGACAAAGGGGCAGCATGAAATTAATGAGTTATTGATTGTTTACTCCCAGACATAATCTGCTCTAACATTCTGTGACATCTGTATTAAAAAATGAGAAGTAATATTTACAGAAATCAGCCCAAAAGCAAAGGCCAGCACAGCTCCTTGTGTGTCTTTGGGTCTAGATAGGCTATTTGTGTCGCATTATTTTTGTCTGCAGAATCATAATGTTTTGCATACTTTGATGTTTTCTTTCACTTAAAATTCAATCTGCTTCTCTGGGGTGCATGAGCTTCAGTGTAACTGGTCTCCATCAAGGCTTCTGTCAGCAAGCGGACTAATAAATTAAAGCAGCTAAAAACAACATATTAATACACAACTGAAAAACACAAACAGAATAAAAGCATGAACTAAATCAAAATTAATAATCGCAGAGGGTGCAGAACACTGACAGGGAACAGAGTTAAATGACAAACTTCATAGTCCATGAGTGAGGCTACATAAATACAAAACAAGGGAGGAGTTCAGCAGAGGTTCTCTTTCATAGCTAGTGCGAGTAAAGCACCCTGATGGCGGTGAGTGGACATCTTTTCTTGGAGCACATTTGAGTTGTAACGGGTGGTTATCGCAATATGATTGGAACAGTCAAGTACAGCCACAATTGGCCAGTGAAGGGTTCGTGACCTGGGAACCCCGGGAAGGATGCATTCACCGAAAAGAAAGTGATTCTTCACAAGTCCTTGTTTTCCTTATCATCTCGCTGCCTTATCCGCCGCGTCAGTTGTGTGTGTGAGTGGTGGTGCTCGTCCCTGTTCTTTTCGTCTCTCCTTCACTGCGGCGGCGTCTCTCCAACCATCTCGATGCCGTGCTGCTGGAGCTGCGCTCGGAGCAAAGCATTCTCGTTCTTCAGCTCTTCAATCTTAAGAACAAAGGGGGAAAAAAAAAATCTCATTATCAATATCCTCATCCCCGTGACAGCTAAATATAGCTCCAAGTTTACAAACCAAACTTTTTCGTTTGAAGACTGGGTGCTGGCTGTGTGTCATGTACACACAGGGCTATGCAATCCCTAGGATTAAAGAGTAGTGTGTGCAGCCCTTTTTAAAGACACCCCTGTCCACAACCAACTGGATTATCACATCTTGATGAGGTATGTCATCTGCACTACATTTCCCTTGGGTGAATCCCAAATTCTCTGCCCCCCAGCTGAGGCACTGAAGAAAGCATATTGAGCTTTGAGCATCAGGATAATAATATATTGCCGAGTGCCTTGCAGGCCTGGGATTCAATGGGGAGACGTGGTGGGCTCAGAGCTGGAAGATCTCACAATACTTTGAGTGCATTAGCATGCAGTTAGTTCTCACCCAACCCCTGTGTATATTATTCCCACAGTCTACCCAAGCACTGATTTCAGGTAACACTTCTCATTATAAGTGCAAACTCTTTGATCCTCTATTGGGATGTGATGATCAACTATATGGGGCTGAAACCTCGGGGGGGGGGGGCTTGTTTTGGAGAAATGAAGATGCACATGGGGCTTGGTGGATTTCATGCATCTGAGATTTAAGTGAAAGGAGGTAGCAAAGCTAACTCCAAAGCAAACTAATCAATTCAATGCAGTGGCAATCTTCACAGCCACATATGCAGCCCACGATGGCTCCCTTATTATGTGCACATTTATTTATCTGCTACACCCAACCACCTCAAAGGAAGATTTTAACATTATCATTCATAGGCTTTCTTTACACATTATTGGAGTCACAGAAACTTCACTTGACGCCACAATTGCAAGCCAGAGCAAAAACTGATATTCATACCTGCTGCCTGCACAACTCGTTGTCCACTTGTATCCTTTCCACTTCCTTCAGACTCTCTTGCAGTCGCTGGTTATTTTGCCTCAGCTCACGGATGTAGTCACAAGCTTTGGACAGGATGCCGCCTTTGCTCTAGAGGAACAGTGATGTTGCCACACAGTTGGGAAGGTGAAATTTTACAATGGAAACATTGTTACAAGGTTAGAAGCAGGGTCCAGAGTCAAGTAAAAGACTGCTTACCGCTCCGGTCTTAGTGCTGTCCATACTGCAGTCTGGGATGATCTTGGAAAGGGTGACAATCCAGTTGTTGATCTTATCTCTTCGCCGCCTCTCAACTGATGTTGTAAAATAAGAACAGGGTACAGAAAATACAAAAAATTTTAAAAAATGTATCAATACAAACAGCATTTCCTGATTTATTCCATTTTTAGACTGGGAGATCAAAGGTAATTGTGGTTTGAAGAGGTGCGTTTTCATTTCCAGGATGTTGTCGTGTCAATGACTGTAGCTGCTGCCTGACTTTGACAGCTAAACAGTAACCTCTAGTGGCCAGTCCTAAAACATATGCTGTCATCTATTCCTCATTAAATATTTTGACAGGGCTTGGTGATTTTATTTTTTACAAAAAATGCTGTTTAGGCACCACACTGCATTGTGTTGCTCTCTGATGAAAACAAAAGCTACAATCATGGCTAATCACCAACCTTCATTATGCTGCGCTCTTCTCCTTTCATCTCTTGGTGTTCGCGGTCCATCCATTTTCCTGCAGACAGACAGCAAATAAAACATTTTTCAGACACTAAAATATCTCACATCTCTACCTACCATACAATCAGGCATAAATCCAACCTAATCCACCAAATTCACCTAATCTTGTGCCTATTAAAAACTGCTCTTCAATGTTATCTCTATATTAAAGTCTTTTGTAATCACATCTCTTGCCACTACCAATGTGCTACTTAAAAAGGAAACTCTGAAGTTGTGTAGTGTCTTTGGTGGACATGCTGAGTGATGGACAGCCACATGATGCTGTATTTTCATTCCTGGGCGGCTTTGACTGGAATACTGAGACCCATCCAACCTTCTTATTCTTGCTGGCTGTCCTCTTCCCAGGTGTGGCCCAGAGGGAGTGCATTGCTTTATTATGCTGCAAAATTACAGCACTGTAGAAAACCAGATGCTGTCTATTGGAGTCTGGGTGTACGGCTAATGACACAACTGTCTCTTGTCTCTGTGTCTTCCCTTAGGTATTCTGTTAATTAAGTTCCTGAGACGTGACAGGGAGACTTATCCAACCACCCACCATGGCATGAACAGGCCAATAACACACAGGTGGCCCACATGGATCTGTCTCACTATTAGAACAGACAATACATAACTCACAAGCCATGCTCAACCAGGCAGAAGAACAGAAGCCTTTCAGAAAAATTATTCCTTTGCCATAGGAAATCTTGTTCTGAGATAAGTAAGGCACAGGAAATGAATTTAACTATTGTTTATTGTCTGTTTACTTGTTACATGTAATTAATAAACTGCAAGGTCACCCTTGCTCCTGATCTGTCCTCTCCAACACATCTTTATTCTACAGCAGCAAATTTGTGACCCATCAACACAGCTCGACTGCTGATATCTTCGTCTGAGATAGTCAGTCAAGCCCAACTGCAGTCTCTCTTGTATCTCAAGACATCTTAATGGGATTTCAACTGTATTATGGATTCAGCCCAACAGTACTCTTTGGCAGATGGTAAAAAAAGTGGATTATTGTATGAATAACTAAATGTGCAGGCCTAGAAGATTGTCTTTTTTTTTTTTTTTTTTTTTCTTACTTTCCCAACTTATGGAGGCACACATCAAATAAGTGCTCTTGGGAGTTATTGCCAAAGGAATTCAGAAAATTAGCAGAGTGCAATTCCACAGCTGAAGCTGTTTTTCCATATAATTTAAAGCATGGGCTAAGTTTGTAAAGTGTTCTTTTGATCTTTGAAAGAGAAATACAATTTTCAGTACTCTACCCTCCCCTGTTATTAGGCTACAGTATTACACCAAGCCACAGCCTGGACAATGAGTGAGTAAAGCCTTTGCGATACAAGGAACCTTAGTTTTGCCTTGTAATTCTATCAGTGGATGATGTACTTACAACTATGTATTAAGAGACACACAGAAATTGACAACATGTGGTTCTTGTGGGCTTAATTTGTCCCCAGATTTCTCTCAATTTCACAAACCTCAAATCTTGTCCATATTGTGAAACCACTAACTTATTCCAAACTAGGCTAAATGAGAACAAGACTACAAAGGACATTTTGTAAATGATGCTAAAATAAAAGTGTGGAACGAGCCATTTGTTTCCAGATGGAGAACAATGACCTAATTTCTAAGTCCTAATGGAAAAAGATGTTTGCCACAAGCACAACTAAAAACAATGGATTGAGGTCAGCAATAAAGAAACACTACATCTGTGTCTCACACATCAAGAGAAGGGAGAATCACCAGGGACATATGGGAAAGGAGGGGCAGAGAGGAAAGGTGGGCAGAGGTTTGTGTGCTTCTTCTCTCTTCTTGTGATCTAATTTGATTAGTTCATTTGCTGTAAAAAAAAAAAAAAAAAAAGTGTGGGAGAAATGTGGAAACTGTCCTCACCAGTTTAAACCGTCATGTTGCAGCAGCTCGTTTTCATCTCTGCGAACGGCAGATAGGGTGGGAAGTTTTCATTCATTTTACTCACATGTCAACGATAATGTCACTGTTCATTAGTTTACACCTAAATATGACTCAAGAGGCTTGTGTCAAAGTAATAAATTATTAATGTCAGAGGAAATAAACAGAAACACACAAATTGTAGATAGGCATTTGAGAGAAGAAAAAAAACAAACAATTCTCTTCAAATTTTCAACACAGCAACGCAGACATACACTGCAACAAAGCTTTACTCATGACTGGAAAACAGTCTGTCGTACACTGTGAACATCAAGCAACATCAAAAATGGCAAAGCTGCTGCCAGTTTTAAGGCAGATCTAGAACTTCCCATAATGCTGCCCACCAGAAAGGAGCTTAACTGTTTGAGAAATCTTTGAGAAGTTCTTGAAAATCACAGAAGCACAGAAGCAGTGAATATCCTTGTTGTCAAACTATATACTGTACATAACCCAAATAACAAACAGCAAATGAAAAACAGGTTATAAACATTGTGGTGTGTCTCCCATTTATGTTTTCTTTAAATAATAACCATAATAAGAAGATCAATGTCTGTGTATATGCTTCCCATAGGTTCAAGTTAAAGTTTAAATATAAGGCTGGAAAATGAGGGACGATTCACTTTTATTATCTCTAACTCAACTTGATAATGGGTCATGTGTTCATTTTGGGTGACCAAACAATCACATGGCTGTGTCTTGGCTTTTACCAAATGAGGAAAAGACACAGATGACGTTTAAGAATCTTGAATTCCTTATCATTATTACCCATGAGCCAGTGTGTTTTTGGTACAAAAGCGCACTCTGAAATAAACTCTAATAAAGTGAACCATGCTAGAATTCTTTAGTTGAATAAGTACCCGCAGCAGGCCAGAATCGGGCCGGTATGATGCAATTAAAATGACAACTCAGTTTGTCTTTGCTCAGGTGAGCTTGCTGATTATCTTAATAACAGCAATCACCAGCATGTGGCTAACAGTTGGAGTGAGTCTGACATGGACTCTGTTTAGATGCATGATTATAATGATGCATGTTGTGAGTTTTAGAGACAAACAATCTAAGAAGATTTCAGAGGAGAGTGGCAAAGCAGGCCAACTGGGGTGTGCTAAAATGAAGATCCTTCATTCTGAATGAAAGAAAAAAAAAAAAAAGCAACCTTCACAGCAAACGATGCAAGAGGCGAGGGGAAGACTCCCAGAGGAGATGCACAGTCTGGAGTAAAAGAAGAACTAAAGTAGCCTTTTGTGATCTTCAGCCTTACTATAGCTGGGATAGGCATGGAAGTTGCTCCATGTCCATACAACACCCATCATATGAAACTATGATCTTATATCAAACAACTAGATGGTCCACACAAACAGTTCTTACGCTCTGCTTAAACCACTGCTACAAATTACAATGCTAACCATGTCCCAGCAGTTTCACTCCCACCATTTCCCCATCCTCCTGCTGCATTGGCATTTAGATTTGTGTGAATTCTGCATCCTTGGTTCACTCAATATGTGTTGATGTTCATTTTAATGTTGTGTACCTCTGGCTCAAGTGGGTGGGGTTTCTTGGGGAACTGTTGAAATTATGCTTTAAAGCCTTGAAGGACTGATACTTACGCAGGATAGGGCTGTGTGCGCGGGGCAATGGTTCGTTGCGTGCCTGTCTGAATGACATCAGGTGGGGTCATCATCACGTAAAACTGACCTGTGGCTGTGGAGGGCAGATTGGTTAGTTAGTGGTAATGAAAAGGGCAACATGTTGCCTTAAGAAAACATCTTTACTGTAAAAAGAGCCAAAGACAAATCAACACGCAAACAATTAAAATTACAATGCTTGAAGGCTTCTCTTGTACAGTCAATATGTGTATGGAAGACATGTCAAGATTACAACAGGGGAGACTCGACAGATGTGATTTTCAGTCTATCTTCACTGATTCTATATAATAAAGGCATAAAATGACCAAAAAAAAAATCACTTTATAATCACTTTACTTTATTTAATCACAGTCACTTTATATACACATACACTGCATCAAGATATGCAGACACTACCCTGTCCAGCACCGCTATAAAGCCTGTAGGACAAACACTTCATCTTGCTCCTGCACAAAGACAACTCATTCAGAGTTTTTCAATAAAAGAATTAATTCATTTTATCAATATTTGTTTAATACCAAAAATGTGACTTCAAAGATATAATTTCAATAATTAGAAAATTAAATTTTCAGTACAAGCAGCCTGTAGCTTAAGCCTTATCATAAAATGATGACTGATGATGAGAATGATGAGACTCCTTACAATCAGAAACTCTTTGACATGCTTTCATCAGAAATACTATAAAATAAAAAGGTCAAGCACTTTCTACCCAGGGCCCAGTCTTGCCAGAAAGTGGTTCGCTGTTAGAGCTTCCAACACTATTCTCCACTATCCCCCACCTCATTTGAGATATCAGCTTGTAAAAGACTCCACCTACACCCTACAGTGCACTCTACAGCCAGTATGTCATGTCTACTTAAACTGCCCATGGCTCAGAGACGGGAAACACAGCACCCCACTTCCTCCTGCAAGGCCCTGTCTATAACTGTCACCCACGGCAGATAAACCTCATAGCCTTCTTCCCCTTCTGTGGCATCACCAGGGAACCACTCACAGCCCCCAGAAGAAAACAACAATACAAAAATAAAGTTGCATTTCCCCAGCGAAACCAGCAAGGTCAGTCCTGAGTGTTGGCCAATCACTCTAAGTTTTCCAACCTCCTGTTACAGCAGATTTTCTCACTAAATAAAGACCTTGATCTTAATGTTTAACATTGCTTTTATACTTGAGGACAAGTGACCAAAACAAAGCTGTCTTAGTGGTTTTCTGCCGCTGTACCTAGAATGCACCATACTAATTGTAAAGAGGTGAGCCAATTGATATGGCCTTCAAGATGTCGGACCGCTATGTGTCATGTGATTTAAGGACACACGGACAGCTCAGTGAGGGATACAGGCAGTGTGTGGATGTGCTGCATTAGCCTGACTAAGTAAGTCAGTAATTGATAGAACACATTTAACACTTGCTTCAGGGAAACTTACCATAAATCTAATGGTTTGGGGAAATACAATTACCTTGTATAACCCTTGATCATGCCTGTGCATTAGTCTTTTTTGGAGTATGACTCAACTGCAGTATTTAGCTGGGGGAGATGTTGATGGTTTACAAGCCCGGTTCAACTTGCTAAAATTTATTTAAAAAAAAAAAAAAGGCAAATAACAGTTTAATAATTAACAAGCAAAATAGATGGTTTCTTACCACAAAATGCTATGGTGCCATGTGCTGGTACGTGGCTTTCTGTTATGTTACTGCCACAAAAACACAGGAAAATGTTTGTTGCTTATTGTGATCTATATTTGTTTTGTGGCCAGCTGTGCTTTATTCTGGGTGTATCTCATACACAGGAATTATTTATTCTGTTAGATCCAACTTTCATCCCTTTTCAGACCTCTGGGCCAACAGGGCAGCAAAAAACAGCAGTAAAAATTCAGGGTAATGAATTTAGTTCCTTCCATAACCCCTCTCCAGGCACCGCACTCTCCCTCATAAAAGCTGGAGGAACCTGCAGTGTGGGCCTCCTTTAAAACCAAACAGAAAATACTAACAATTCACCATGTGCTGATTGTGTTTTGCAGAGAAAAAAGGCATCTTCCATTTCTCCAGGTAAACGAAACCCTGACCACCCTCATGGAAAGCAGAGGACAGCAACCTCCAGCTAGTGATATGCTCCTGACTAGCATGTTCTGCATTACCACCATAAAATTGCAAAGTCACTTAGAGCAGATGGACATATGCCAGTAAAGAGGAAGAAAAGGAGTGGGTGGACATGTGACAGTAAATATGATCAGTGCAACTAATTTAATTTCAGATATTTACAAACTGTTAGAGAAAGAAAAGCTGTTTTTGTCATATTACTGTGCTGAAACTTAACAAAATATGTTGCTGTGTGTATAAATTCTTAAATTAAAATCTTTTTTTTTTAAAACTTTATTAAGTAGCATCGAAATACGCTTCAATCAACATTTATCAAAAACGCTGATACATTATTAGGGCACATTTTGTGACCACCTATATCACAAATGATATTTCAATTACAGTGTCCAGCATGAAAGAGCAATATAATTGACATTCTACAGTGTAGCCCATCTTTCTTTCACATCATGGTCCATTTACAACTACTGAGAAAAGGACTGTTGTTCAGTTTGTCACTAAAAATAATGTCTAAATTAGCCCCGTAGCATTGTGGTGAGCTTCAACCCAAATTAAGTGCGAGAAGTGACTCACCCCCTGCCTGTGTGAGTGTAGGGTCCGTGGCGGCCTGCACAGCCACAGTCCCATCGCTCACCGCAGTTGCGGGGAAGTAAGCGAAGCGCGTCTCCCCTCCCACCGCCTCTCCTGCTGGGCTTCCTCCATTACTGAAAGGGTTTTGGATCACAGCCTGTGACAGATAAGACAGAGACAGAGGAGAGCTTGAACAAGTAGCAATGGAGCAGTCACAGCAGGTAAATGCACACCTCAGTCTCTGTCAGACTCAATTCCGGTATCCCCTCTAGACCCTCAAGAAAGACACAGTGCAGTTTGACAGCTGGGATAAAGGAAGTGAAAAAAGTAGCAGTGATCTTGTTAGCAGAGATAACAACAAGGCCAGTAAAGCAATCAGTGCACTACAAATGAAAACAAATTTGTTCTGTTCATCCAAGGGAAATTGCTCGTTTGTGACTAAAAAGATGTCCTAAATCTGGCTGTAACTGTTGTGCAATGAATATTTAAATCTGCAACAGCATCTTTAGTCTCTGCAAGTCACTCAGCTTCGGGCAAAAGCAGGCACATGCTCCTTTACACCACTTCACAAGTTTTAGGAGCTCAAAGGAAATACCTACACTGAAACTTTAATCAAAACAAAAAAAGAGTGGGATGTCTCTTTTGGATATTTTTAGTAGTAATAATAATAGTAGTAAAACAGTTGTTGTATGGCATCAGTGACATCATACTTTGCAGAAACACTCCTTATTAAGATAAATTTCCTTTTGGTTTTATTCTTTTCCTGGATATTGTTTGAAATAAATAACACTGAAGTAGTAACATTCTCATACTTTTTGACATCAATAAAGAACAGTCAGTCTTTTAAAAATCTTCCATCTTAATCCATCTTACTAGAAACTTCTATCAATGGAAGTGGGAAGGTTGAGGTACCTGAGCGACAGCCTGAGGAGCCCCAGTGAAGGCAGTTGTTGAGACAACGCTCACTGCTCCACTCCCATCATCTCTTCCTTCAAGGTGCTGGTCAGTCACCTGAACAACTCGATACGTCACCTGTATGGCAGGACAAGAGACGGTTAAAATAAAGAATGAGAGTTTTATGTAATTTTACTATAGTCCCTATGGTGGATGTACCACTAACAAACAACAAATCACACCAACCCTACCTGACTTGTAGATTTGTTTATCATGACTACTACTTCAGTTCAGAGGAGACCAATATCTAACACTTAAGTCCTAACTTCAGCAGGGCATTGCTCTCACCATCCCACACAAGTGGCTTATGCATCAGAATGTGCCTGATTCAATATTAAAAACAAGCTAAGAAATGAGCTTGTTCGTTCTAAGAATCAGTATTTGTATCCCTCCATCATGTGACTCTCCACCTGACTGACATGTGACAGCAGGCCCATGCCAATCCCAGACCAGACTAGAATCACATGGTCACCCACACTAGCACTACTTATCTCAAATGAGCCACACGGATCACTGACTTCATTCCCACCAATGTAAATCACCCATATACGGATAAACCAACTTGTATGTCACTTGACTTCTTCCAGTTTATTCATTTGTATCACTGACCACCTCTGTTTTGAATACCACATTAGTGGACAGCAAGTAGAGACCCTTGACAAAGGTCACCAGTCAATCATGGGACTAGAAACAGAAAAGCACACTTTCATCACACCTTCGGGCAATTTAAAGCTTGCTTTCCTCCTGACTTGTCTTTGGAACAGGGAAGGGAGTTGATGCACCAGGCGAAAACACACGATAGTGTAAGAAAACACAACCTTACACAGACAAGACTATTCATGAGAGGAAATAAGCTTTTTCTCACAGTGAGATGACAGCACTTACACTAAAACAGTCAGAACAACAAAGCTTGAGTGCTCTAAATAATGAATGCAAACATGTGGCACAAAATGTTGTTTACTGACAATCGCATTATCTTCCTGTCACTTTGCACTATGCATGCAGCCAAATCCTTTCAACCATATTTATCAATATGTAATGTGACACTCTGCTAGTAGCTAATTATGACTCTGCTCAAACACACCTTGGACATTTATTCAACATGACTATCTAAAGTAATACTGGAGAGTGCTTTTTTTGTGTTATGAACGCTGAAAGGATGTAATCTGGGGCTAAAGTTCCAGGCCCACATGATATTTAAGTAATTTAAGTCTTTCTAAAATGGACTGTAAAAAAAAAAAAAACATAATCAATGCTCATCTCACTATGCCATCAGTTAGTAACTTACCTGCCCACCCTCAGTGCGGAACTGATATTGTATGTTATGGTCACCAAATGCTGCAGCCTGCTGAACACTGGCTATTGTTACAGCTGTCTGCTCTTCCCCTGTTCCGTCTGAGTGGAGGAGAGACGACAAAAGCCAGTTGTGAGAATGGATTTGAAGGAAAACTAAGAAAGACAGTTACCAATCCCCGTGTTCACCTGCATAAAACAGTATTACCTGCACGTTTACCAAGATAATGAAATACATGCTATAGTACAGTGAATAGTTGAGTTAACACCGGCCATTACCTGCTTGGCTATTTAACGACCTATACAACAAGAAAAAAAAACTGCTTTGCAGGTGGCAGTCGTTCTCAATGACAGATTAGTAGATAAATTCTTACCTTCAGATACCTGGACAACTTCTTCTTCTTGCTTTTCTTGGCTACAAACCAGATGAACAAATAAGTAGTTTAAAAAGAAAAAAAAAAAAAAAAAACAACGCAACCAGCCAACCTACCTAAATATTAGGGATAAAAATGAACAAAAACATAAACGAGTGACCCTAAACTTTGCCTTTCGTGATGGCAAACTTGGGTAAGAAGCCAATCAACCAACAGCGAAATCGCAACTTAGACACAACACTGCCATTATTTACCTCCAACGGTTGACAACTCGGTTGTTTTAATAAGCTAGCAGAAGCTAAGTTAGCTGTTGTACAGCTATACGCTAATTATTACCATGTTTTTCACAACTAGACATTAATCTTCACAGATACAACTAGGCAGGTATCTCGCTAGCAAAGTCTCCCACTTCTCTTGCTAACTTAAGCACAGTCTTTGTATTGAAATCGTTTTGACAACAGTTTTTAGGTCAGGCCTTGTTTAGCGCCGTTAACTAGCTATCCGAAATAGCATGTTGTAGCTAGCTAGTGTCAGTTAGCCATTTTGGTCGACTCGGTTACCTTGCGGTGTCCAGACTCTGTTCTAGCATATCCATCAGGGTTGCAATAAAAAGTGATATTCGGTGTCACAGACGGAGATGGAAGTGCTGATCACGGGAACAAACACTCGGGTCATGTGAGAGAGACAGCCCAGGACACGTGAGGTATGGCTCGGTGTCGAAGTTAAAATGGAGGCCGCTGCTGCCGCTGGGTGATCCGAGGTGACTCCGCTCCGATCAGCTGACCCGCTGAAGGATTTGCAGTTCACCAGAGACCACAGTCATCACGTTCAAAACAACAGTTTCTGCCACACGAAAAGAAAGAAAGAAAAAAAAAAAACAACTAACCGCAACACCATGAGATATAACCAGTTCATGTCATATCTGAGATGTTGATCAGCTGAGGAGACAGTGGAAAGGACAAAGAAAAATAAACAACAGACTAATTAATATTAAAAACTGAATCGTCAGACTGTGCTGTGGGATCAACACAGATGTATCTCTGATAGATAGATAGATAGATAGATAGATAGATAGATAGATAGATAGATAGATAGATAGATAGATGCATTGGTATTAAACATTATCTTTAATGGGTAACTTTAGATGCATTAGGTAAATGCTGGTTTACCAGCTGGTTCGGCTCAGAACTTTGACATAATTACTATTATTGATCCCCACAGACTGAAAACTGAAGGCTGAAGACAAACTGCAGTGTCTCCTCCATCTGAGTCCAAAGCTTGTTTTAATCTTTGCATCTTTCATCTGGGGATTTCGATTCTCATTTCAGTTCAACTGAAAGTCCACCCCCCCCCCCTTTTTTTTTTAAATCTCCCCATAAAACTCACTTTTAATTGCTCTTACATTGTAAATCAGTTTGTAATTTTGTTAGCATTGAAAATGTTTGTAGGAAAGTCAACACTTACATGGCAAAGTGTATGTAAAGTGCCATGCTCATACTTTTGCTGAGTGATTTATGGCTTGAGTTACTCTGTCATGGTCAATTATATGCACTCACTTCCCCGTTTATTCTGTACACCAATCTCATTCAGTCTAATAAAAGAGCAACAATAACAAAGCTTAAAGGTAGCCGGGGTAGGCTAAATATATGAAACACCTCAGTATGTTAATATAGTGCAATATATGGTATTTCAGAAGCACCTAACTTACATTTTCCACTTGTCCATTAATTTAAATACAACGTTTTACCAACAAACATTCACTAAAGTGGGATTTGCAGGGCACTTTTAATTTTAGCGAGGTGTAGCCCTTCTTATTCAGTCTATACATATATCCAATAAATTGACAGTTTACAGCGGGCTATTGGTATTTTTGATCATTATTTTGTTGTTTTATTTGACAAAGGATTTAAATGAGACATTACTAATAATATGTACTGTCATCCGAATTGGAAATGTTGAACGTGGAAGAAAAGGCCTTCCCTGTATATGTGCATGAGTAAAATGGCATATACACTGGTCCATTCATTCATCGCTCTAAATAGCCTATATAAAGGATTTACAAAAATGAAAACTGTGCCAGTCATGATACAAAATATACAATTAAAAGATAAATATAAGTAGATTAATCAAAATAAAGATAAACATTAAAATAGTAAACTGACTTCACAGGTTACTAAGTTGTGCATATGTGTAACTTGACATGTATATCATTTGCTGTCCCTCATTTAACTCAGTTGGCAGTTTATTAGGTTAATCTAGGTAAAAAAAATTATAAATCCTAATTCAAAGATGGTTAAAATGTTCAAGTTTTATTGAAAGTGTTTTAAAGATATATCAATTCAACTGTATGGTCATATTAAAGGCTAGTTTGTGGTGCGCTTGAATTGTACTGCACAGACAGATCTTTAATTTATTCTGTTTACACCAATTATATCAATGAGGGTGGGGTAAATAATAGACAATGTTTAATGCAATGCAATTCAACAGTACCACAAAATATTATCATACAGCTGAATCAATTGTTTCAATAAAAACTGAACGTTATAACCTTCATGAAGGTAGGATTCATTGCATGCCTTTTGTAGGCATGAACTTTGCCCCACATAAAGCGGAACGTTGTTTCATCGGGTTTTGTTCACAACACAGAAGTGAGAAACACCACAATATTCACAGGTAATTTTCAGTAATTCACACATCTAAAACAGTTTGAGCAACAAGGCAGTGAATTACGAGAGATGAGTGGCTCTTTATTTAAAAAGTCCTAAACAGGTTTTAGCCATAATACACTCACTTGGCTCAAAGAGCGGCGTCGAATGATTTTTTTATGTTGATTTTAACAACGACTGTAACCACCTTTTGGCCAATCATAATAGAAAACGTTGGTCTTGGGCTGCTTCTCATTGGCTGGAGTGGTAGGCGGTCACCATAGCACCTCCCACCCTGGAGTCACACTAAACAAGTTCCGGCCTCTCCTCCTTGGTTGAAGGTTCATTGCGGTGACTGTGTAACGTCTACTTCAGCACAGTTAAACGTTATTCCACAATGTCTGGCCGTGTTCTCGTTGGAGTTAAGCGTGTCATTGACTACGCAGTTAAGGTAACATGTTTCTACTGATTCGACTGTCTCGTTTACGATTTCAAATGTTGTTCCCCCCCCCCCCGCGCTCACTCATTTGACTTTCTGTGCCCTGCTAGCTCACGTTAGCATGCTAGCGCCAGCTGGCTGTGCCACAGGAGCTAAAGCACTGACACTGACACGTATTTGACAGACAACCCGTCAGTCTGCAGCTAAACTCATTTACGCGATGTAACATGGTGAATAATTGACACTATAAGTAGCAACGCTGCAGTGTTTGACTCCCTGCTGCTGATGTTTACAAGTTGTGTAACTTGTATGTAATGATAGACTGAATCAATGGTGTGTCCTCTGTTAGTCTGTGAGACAAGGGTGTACGGTGCAGTTACTGTAATATCAAGACACTGCTTTCACCTTGATGCCTCCTAGACATGAAACACGATAACACCATAATCATGTGTTTGCGGCTGTTTTATGTAATAGCCAGATCACTCCAGCTTCCGCTGCCCTCAGCAGGATCTGGACAGACACTGTATCCCTCAGGTAGAATATCAAATTGTAATGAGTCAGGAAAAGTATGTTTTCTTTGAATTTTCTCATAGTGGTAAAGCGTGTCCAAACTTTTGACTGGTACTGTTTGTATGCTGCTTTGTTACATAGTGTCTTGAAAAGCAAAGTCAGTCCAAAATTAATGTATCGTGTGTCATTTTATAAAAATTTTTTAATTATTATTATTCACACATGGATTTACTGCAGTTTTTTTATTTTTACAATTACAGAGAGACTCAATTTTAACTTAAACTTATGTGTATTTTGTATAAAAAAGTTATCATGTACTAAGCTATTTGGTCACCCGTGTCACTCATGTTTGTGTACAGTTAGTCTGCAACTGCTTTTCTTGAGCTGTTAGGTTCTTGTTATAATAGCTGATTAGTGCCTATGTTGCATTGAATGAAAACAGAACCACCTACATCCTAGGCATATCACACTTAGATCTACATGCTTTATACCATCAAGGGAAGCTTCTCCCAATCATTATCTGTCCATAAAGCAAGATTGAGCAATAAACGCTGAAATGGCAGGTTTCCAAAAAATATTTAAAGACATATTTTACTAGCCTGTTTAAGCATGTATGATAAGATGCCTCACCCTTTTCACCTCTACATATTGTGGTGGCTCCCATTATGTATGAGCTTCTGTCATGTTGTCTGATAGTTTCCTAGGATCTAGACTGTCTGGACTGTTTGTCAGCTGGCACCCCTGTAGTAACTCTGCCCTGCTGTCTTGCTCCTCCTTAGATTCGTGTGAAGCCAGACAACAGTGGCGTGGTGACGGATGGTGTTAAGCACTCAATGAACCCCTTCTGTGAGATCGCCGTGGAGGAAGCGGTCAAGCTGAAGGAGAAGAAGCTTATTAAGGAGGTTGTGGCTGTCAGCTGTGGGCCACAGCAAGCACAGGTGGGCGTGAGGGGGCCAGACTCTGCTCCCCTACCTTGTTAACCAATATCCTGGAGTAATGCATTGTGGTGAGGCAGATAGCATAGATTTGTCACATGTCCCAAAGAGATATATGATACATATTTATCGTGTATCACACTTTGCATAATCATAAGGTTTAAAAATTGCTTCACTGATGTCATTTCCCTGTGTTGCAGATACAATTATATTCTTATCATTATCTGCTGTAATGCTTAAACTTCAGTTTTCATTTAAATACATTGTTGCAATGCCATGTGTATATATATTTAAAACAAGCAGTGACATATAAACAGAATTTCATGTCCAGAATGTTAAATTAGTTAGTTTAGTTATATATATCTATATATCTATATATATAGATATATATAAGCAAATTTTAAACCAACACAACAAAGGAAATATTATACAATGAAAAAGCAATTGTTAAAGTTACTGACACTGAGGTAAATGTGATTTTAAAAACTTGATGCCCTACAACAATATGTTTTAATACTTTTGGGTTTGGCAACAAGTTTAAAGAAGGAAGCAGCACTTCTTATTGTAATCTCCCTCCCTCAAATTGAGTTCCTTGACCCGTGTTTTCCCCTCACCCAGGAAACCATCCGTACCGCCCTTGCAATGGGGGCTGACCGTGGCATTCACGTGGAGGTGACTGGGAAAGACTACGACACCTTGGGACCCCTGCAAGTCTCTAAGATCCTGGCTGCTCTGGCTAAAAAGGAGGATGCACAACTTGTCATTCTTGGCAAACAGGTCAAAGATCAGAATTGATTTCAGTTAAATTATCCCCCATTTAAAATCTTATCACATTTCTGCTTTCATGCCATACAGTCGTTTAATGACTTGTGTTGCTTTCATAGGCCATCGATGATGACTGCAATCAGACTGGACAGATGACAGCAGCTTTACTGGACTGGCCCCAGGTGACTTGTAGCTGAATGCAGTCTTTGAATGAGTCATACTAAAGAGGACTAAGTCAACTTGTCCCAAAAATAGGTGGACCTAAAATTGAGCTGAATCTAAGCAAATACTAAATACTCAGTTACTCAGTTAGATTAGTCAGTTGCTATTTTTTCCTTACATATGTGTGACCTAGTTGTGCTCATATCAGGCTATGCCTCTGTCAAGACCTTATCAAGGTTAGTGGAGACTAGTTTGAGTCAGTAAGAGCTACAGGAAACCTGCACAGATCAGAATTGCAGGTTAAAGGCTATTTGGACAGCTGAGGTTCAACTGGCTGACCAATAGCACTTTGCAAATTATCTCACAGTGTACAGGCTGAGCACCATTTTCATATTTGTTGTGTTATTTTCATACAATTATTTTTCACATATTATCATTAGTGTTATCTTTTACTGTCAGCAGTTTATTTCTAAGCACATTTACCTTGTTCATGATTCAAACTGTAGTTACATAGAACGGCCAGCAGATGGGACACAATTACTGCCTCAAGTAAACCTATATCAGTTTTGTTTACTCTTAATGCTGCAGGGTTAGAAATTATGTAAGAGAAATGTTTGCCTGTTGGACTATTTTAACAATAGTTATTATTATTTTAGAATTCAGTTTTGCCAAATGTGCTGTATCTTCATATTTCAGGGCACCTTTGCATCAGAGGTGTCATTGGAAGGTGACAAGGTTAAAGTGGTGAGAGAAATTGATGGTGGCCTGGAAACTATTAAGATCAACACACCAGCAGTGGTGACTGCAGACCTTCGACTCAACACCCCTAGATATGCCACTCTGCCTAATATCATGGTAAGAATGCAAAGAGTAAACAAGAGAACAAAAAAGGCACGTAAATCATAGTTTGGTTGTCAGGAAGGCAATTTGGATTTATGTACAGAAAACTGTCAATGGTTCAACAAATTTTGATACAACACAGCATCGGTAGTTGTGGGAGTGACAAGTGATTCAAACAATGACAGTTAAGATACTGTTAATTATTAGAGTCTGAACATTACCCTTCGCTTTGTGCTTCCTTCCTTTTTAGAAAGCCAAGAAGAAGAAGATAGCTAACGTGAAGCCTGCAGACTTAGGAGTGGAACTCGCATCACGGTTGGAGGTGTTGAGAGTGGACGAGCCCCCACAGAGACAGGCGGGGATGAAGGTGGAGACAGTGGACGACCTGGTGGGAAAACTGAAGGAGGCAGGGCGGGTATAGAGGCATATGGAGTCTAAGCAGGGGAGCACAGAACCAAACAGAAGGGTGAGTTTGACTTAAACTGAAGTTTTATAACTAATTAATATCAATTCATGTTGACAGTAAGGGTAAACAATTTACAAAGATTTGTAACAATATACCTAATTATGTTAGCTAGGGCTAGTATTAACAAAATAATATCTGGTAATTGTGCTCAGGAATTGACTGACAAAGTTAACTGTTTATCAAAAGTTTTTTAAAGCCTTTATTAGGCCTCTATTTGGTCATGCCAGCAGACTGAGAGAGAAGCAACAAAGGTTTTCACTCAGACTGTCAAAATGGGGTATTAGGTTCCTTGGTTGTGGGGGGTGCAACCCAAAATGGTTGCAGATTCATTTTACATGGACTGACTAAGCAACTAACTGTTACAGCTCTAATGTTAACTGCTGACATTAGATTATATATTGGGTCTTAATCAGTATTTCAGTGTGTTACTTGTTTAGGGTTGTTCATATATTTGAACATGAAGTTTTTGTAATATTTATATATTTTTCTCTGGGCAAAAAGACAAGTTTCATTTTTAGATTTTCAAGTAAGGGGGGGAAGTGGAAACACTATCAAAAATTAATAATTTTTGATCAATTTACCTCTTGATTTTGATTTTGTGTATGCAGAAAAGTTACCTATTGTGATGAATGATAAAATTGTTTGCTTGAAATAATATATATTTATATCACTATCTCTTTGTGGCAAAAAACTAATTAATTGCTCTGACAAAGAGTATTGTGTGTTTTGTGTTCACACAAGCAAAACTAATTAAAGATTTTAATTGCAACTCTTGTCTTGAATCACATATCTACATTCTCTGCTCTCCTTGCAGGACTTTTTAATGAATAACCGGACTGCATTACATAAGTGCACCCAGAGGACTAGATCAAGTATCAGCCTAATCCCTCTGTTCGAGACTGTGACTCCTGAGGATGTGGAGGGAGAAGAGAAATACTGAGAAACACTGTCCTTTGGCAGATCCAGACTATGCCAAAAGGATCATCTTGTCTTTAATGTGCGTTCTAACTTACATGGATGGTTATTCTATCATAACCTATAGTGACATAAGTTTAGACAAGCCATCTTTATGCAATAATTTAAACCCAGAAACTTCCTTTCACTCATGCTGCTGTTTGCATTGCACTGTACACTGCTAGTACGATGCATTTCATCAACAAGGAACTTGACTCAGCTGTTTAATCTTGTGCATCACGTCTCACATGTTAAGAGGTACATTTTTCGTAAATGATATATGTAAATATGGACTCAAACCTGTTGTGCTGTTCATGGCCTTCAAGTTTAGCAAATGTCTACTAGTAATCTGTACAGCTTGTAATGTAAATTCACACTGGGTTTTAGTCCACTGCCTAGACGGTGTCTCTCAGTATGAATGAGGAAAGATGACCACAAACCAGAATTTTACCATAAGCGCCTCAGTTCTCAGTTGATTGTACAGAGCATTACAGTGACAATAAAGTAGCCAGTCTTTTTCATATCTAAACATGATACGCATGTGTCTGTGCTTTTGGCTTTTGGTTTGAACTCAGCAGTTAGTTGCCTTAAAATCTACAGGAAAGGATACATCTCATATGCCAACTACCCTGGATACATTCTGCTACTGTGCACTGTTTAGGAGTAAATTCACCATTTATTGTCTATGAAGATCATGTCATCTCAACACGCACGTTTTTCCACACTAATGTAGTAGCATTGTTAACACCTATAAATCAGTAACAAATTGTGGCATTATAATCATCATGAAATTGTGAAATAATTTAAAATCAGTTTACATAATGTGATAAATTGGGAAGCTACCTTTTATTTGGAGGGAAGTGTGAGAATGACCACAAAGAAAGATATATCAAACAGACAATTTTGTGTGTATATATATATATATATATATATATATATATATAAAGAATAATGTGGGGTTTTTTTGGGTTTTTTTTATTAATAAACAGGTGTCTAAATGGAGCAATTCCTTTTAAAGACACTATCTGGAAGTCAAAAACAAACTCAACACAACTGGTTGCAGAGCCTTTTCCTTTTCTTTCTCTTTCCTGTAATTGGCATCACATTGAATGGTTCTGTGCATGTTACACTCAAGAAGTTCTTAGGAAACAGAAATACAGCGTTACAGCCACAGACGTTCAGCATTAACTGTCCAGATTAAAGAGGATGCACACAACTGTGGCTTCCTACCAAAACAAAGTGCGCGCTGTTATGTGTAGTTAGATGAGGGGCGTGGCCTCACGTGCACAATCTGGGCCCAGGTGAGCCACTCACGCACGCACGTGCCGTGACGTCAGCTCCAGCTCGAGGGCGAACACAGGTGTTTCGGTCACTGCTGCCCGAGACACCAAGGACATTTCTTCAGCTGATGTGCTGCCAACATCACACAGAACCGGAGTGACTTCCCCTCCGTTAGTGGGCTCTGGGGTATTTCTGAATTTGTGAGCTGCTCGGGTCTCCGTCCTATTTCACTGAAATGACGTGGTTGGATCTATTTAGGAGATTAAGATCAGTTTTTCTGGGCGTTTTACTCAGTTTTTCTTTTCAAGGTAAGATTAAGACCAAAATCCAAATTTCAGTTTTTAGACGCGTTGCTTCTTTGCTGTGCTTAGACAATTTGTTGGAAGAACCACGTCAGTTTGGGCAAAATGGTTTGTGTGACTGTTGCTAACATGGTCCCATTTGTTCAGGATTCACTTTGAACCAGAGTAATATTTATTTCAGAAGGAATAGACATACACTATAAGATGAAACTACCTCCCTGCTGTTCACCACTTATTCTATTTTCCTGTTTTGAAGTGTGTCCCTATAGCTCACAGGCCACATACTCACATTTTCTGTCTCATCTTATTGGCTCCATGCTGACAGGTGCATACTGTGAACTGGTGGTTTCTCCTGCTGGCCCTAATTTGGTGAATGCAACAGTTGGCAGCAGTGTGACTCTGGCTGTGCGTTTCAGTGGTGCCCTTGATCCAGCGGTTACCTGGTTTAAGGGAATTTTACCTGTCGTCACATGGACTATTGGCTCCAGTAGTCCCGCAGACATTTCCAACACGGAGGTGCTGAAGATTGAGAGCAATGGATCTCTTACCTTTATAAATGTGCCGCTCAACTACACCGGTAACTACACCATTGAAATAACAAAGTCTGGACTCGGTAAAGCTGCGACAAATTTCACTCTGAAAGTATTTGGTGAGTGCATTACCGAGCTCTGTTTTGGAGATATGCTGCTGTAGTGGGGTCAGGATTTAATGGCTGTTCAAACCAACTTATATATTATAGATATTCACCTGAATTTTCTATACTGTGGTTATCACAGTTTTTGTATGTGTTTATTCCACTGTTTATATACATTGTTTCCTCAAGTGGAGATGGAATTATTTGTGATGTACTTCATTGTCCTGTTCCACCATCCCTTACATTTTTTTCTTACACAGAAATTATCCAGAATGTGATGCTGAGGCTGCAGCCTGATTTTGTCAAAGAGGGAACTGACAGGTTCACCCTGCAATATAGTATGTCGCAAGGAGTGGTTGAGCAACGGATGTGGTTCTTTAATGGTAGAGAGATAAAAACCAGCACACATTTCTCAATGGAGCAGAGGGCCCTCAAGGTCACCAAACCAAACCGAAATGACACAGGACAGTACACAGTGTTGCTGACAAATCCCTTCAGCCATGTTTCAGCTCACCTGAATGTCACTGTGCGGTGTAAGGTTGATAGCTTTGATTGAAACAAGTCCAAACTGCATCAATTCTGAGTGTGTCTGTTTGCATCCTTTCATTTTCTTATAACTCTCCATTCTTTCTGTTATAGATGGACCAGATGAGCCTGTGATTGAGGTCCGTCCAGCCCAACCTTTCTTTGTATCAGGGGACTCTCTGAGCCTCTTCTGCCAGGCTAAGGGATTCCCGAAGCCGATAGCCGAGTGGGTCTTTGGTGGTGAGACCCTTTCTCATTCCAGTGAAGGAGTCTTAAATCGAACAAATGTACAGACCAGTCAAGCAGGCATTTATGCATGCACATTGTTCAATGAGGAGACAAAAGAACAGCGCCAGAAGAATATTACTTTAAATGTTTATGGTATGTAAAAGGCATAAGTTTTCTTTTCAGTTTATGTTTGGATATAGCATTTTGCACGTCACAGTATTAAAGTAATTTGTCTCTCACATACAGTTTGAGTTATTTAAGTGTTTTCAGCAGATTAGTAGACATTGAAAACATTTTATAAATGCTAGGTTCTCACCTGATAATGTTCATGTTTGTCTGAATTTATGCAACTATGGACCCAAACATGAATAACATGGCTTTCAATCAATTTTCTTATGGAACAGAGATGCCGTTGAACAGGCCGAAATGCTCTGTACTGTCAGTGAATGGGAACGTCAACCTACAGTATAGCTGTCAGTGGCCAGGGGGAACCCCACAGGCCAATCTCTCTTTCCCAGCACTCAGTAACACCACCAGTGGAATGGGGAACTTCAGCCTGACTGTCAACGCCTCAGATAACTTGAACAGGAAAACTGTCACATGCATGGCAGTCCATCCAGTTCAATTTAATAAATGCAACCTAACTGCACGTAAGTTACGTTGCGTAAGTCATAGATAATCAGTTGAGGATTTGTGAATGATCAGCAATTTGTTCTTCGAAGAATAAAACTTCTCCAAATCCTTATCTTCCCCAGGAAGTCCAATAGAGTTTCTCCCAACTGTGGGAACCACAGTTGACTCTGAGGGCAAAATAGTGGTTGTAATCCACTGTGTCAGTGACGCCTCGCCTGAGGCTGTGGTGTCATGGTCGAAGGGCAGCGAGGCTGTCACCAGCAATGCAACTTACCAGATCAGCAGTGACACCACACAGCTCAATATTCGTGATAACAATGTCAGCAACTTTCTCCTCCAAAACTACACCTGCATCTCCCGCAACCCACTGGGCACACAGAGAAGAGAAATACAGTTACGAGGTATATTATTACTGCCCTTTGTGTAACTGCTTCACTGGTACATTTCCACACTCTAGCACACTTACAGTGTCCAACTTGCAACGAAATGTACTGAAAGTATCAAAAGTAAAAGTACAGCTTTGGAAAATACCAGATTATGAAATAATTGTTAGTTGCAGCCCTCCTTCAGAGTCTGTACTTTTACTTTTGATGACTTCTCTTTTTACTTCCACATCAAATATAAAACATTGGACAACATTTCATGCTGTAAAGATAATGTGTTAATACTGAAGGAAAAGATGTTGGTTTGTCTTTCACCACTGCCAAACAGTAAAGTCTGTTGTTGTCTTTTTCGTCTTTAAATACTGTAAAGATTTTGATACCATCAGCTTCTAATTTGGAAAACTACTAGTATTACTAGAGTCTCAAGATACAATGGACCCTCAAACAGAGAGCTAAGTAATACCTGAGATTGGTCTTTCCTTTTTAAACAAAGCTCTTCAGTCTTGGTATAACCCCGCCTCCCCTCATTTACAATCCCCCTCTCTCTCCAGGACCGTTGATCTCAGATTCCAGTTTGTTCCCTAATCAAGATGGAACCATCATCACGTTGACCTGGGAGGTTCCGCCTACCTCTGTTGTTACAGGTAAAGCAGTCAGCTTTGGGAGGAGCGCCAACACAATACTGAAAACAGAAACTGTCCACAGAAGATGGATATGGGTGTAAATATTGTGTAATGTTTGTCATGTAATTAGCTGGGCAGCGCTCATTGTTTGGGGGAAAATATTTTAAGATCAAAAGTGCTGTGAAAATCAGATCAACTTTGATGTTGTTGTTATTAATATTATTATTCATTTATTTATTTTGTGCTTTGGCAAAGGGTTTGACATCCAAATTAAAGGACCAGACCTTCTGAGCAAAAATCGTGCTGGCACTCAAACTAGAGGCACCTCAAACAAATATCGCACCATCCAGCGGAAACCCGGGTCTGCTCGGAGCACGGACATCTTAAACCTGGATCCCAACCAGACGTATCGTTTTCGGGTCATTCCCAGGGCTCTCATGACTGAAGGAGAGCCCTCTGAGATCCATAGAATTGGGCCAGGTATAGCAATTTTTTTTGTTTGTTTGTTTGTTTGTTTGTTTGTTTTTAAGCATCACATTTCAGAGTGAGGTATGATGCTACCGTTGTAAAATCATTGGTTACTGTTAATCCCATTGATACTAGGTGAGGGACTGAGCGGTCCTGCCATTGCTGGCATTGCTGCTGGTATTCCCTGCAGCCTTTTATTCCTGCTCCTGGTGGGAGGCTTCATCTACCTCTGTGTCTACTGCAACAAGAACAAAAGTAGGCAAAGTCTTTAAACACAGTGACCTATTTTTAATTTTGATAAATAATTTTGACTTTATTCTGTGTTATAGGTCGACAGACAAGATATCCAGTGTCAAGAGCAGTTGAGAAGGTTAGAATCACTTCAATGACAGAATTTGAACATTTACAGATTATATATGGTGGTTACAGTTGATGGGGACCATGTGAATTGTAAAATATACACCACACTTGACATATCATGCGTCACATACTGTATGTAATGTAATGTAAGTAATTCATTAGCATGTTTCACAGTAAATTATGCAACTGTTACTTTGGTTGTTTTAACTTTCTCCTCCTCACTCAATAGGTAATAACAACCCAGTCAGATCCAACTCCTAATAACCTGCTAACAGGAGGGCTGAAGTCTCCCCCTGACTACAACAGACTGCACCGGGTAATCTTTCTAGCAAAACATAACAACATGGAAGAGCCTTTCTTTTCTTGATTTGCACTCAATGAACTGGCTTGTATCTGTTTATTTCAGGCTCCCTCTGAAAGATCAGTGGCTCTCCCCACATTTGTCCCTCCACCGCCTGTCAGAGTTGCTACAACTGTCTAAACTTATATTGTCTAAACAATTTTCTGTGTAATGTGTATATTGCTTTTGTACAACATCCTTTTATTTTTTATTTTAATCTGAGATTGTCTACATTTTTATCTTTATTTTAGCTAAAACAAGGCTAAAAGTCATAATCTGATTTTAATCTTTGTAACAATATTTATTGATAATAAATATAATTTAAACACATATATTGAAATTATTATTATTAAGGAAAATGTCAAAATCTATAGCTGCTTTATAGAGGCAATGAATTGTTTATTCATTCATTTATTTGCTAAAATGTAAAACAGACAATGTCCTGAAATCGCATGTATCTTCTCAAAATCAGTCAAAATGCTCACGTTTATGAAACAGAGAAAATGGGAATGATTTGCATTTGTGAAGCCGTAAACACAGTCTTGAGGGGAAAAAAAGAGACAAGCTAAAGAGACAAAGCATGTGTAGGGATGTCAGATGTCTATGTGTGTGCCTCACCTTTACATCATTCTCTCTTACTTGCTGGTGCTTTGATCAGCTAAGTTTGTGTTTGAGTTGTTTGTGGGTGAAAAGTGGCTGTACAATTAGAAAAGAAACCTGCCCTTTTTTTCTAGTGCATGTCCAGATTTTGTTCAGGAACAACAATTAAATAAGCGATGCCAGTCAGAGGGAGGAGTTGAAATGAGCCACTCCTGGGCGTCTCAGCTCCTCTCTCCCTCATCTTTGGGAGGCCCAAAGTTGAAGCAGTGATGTAGAACACAAAGCAGCATGATGGTGAGTGACGCCTCCTCTGAACAATAATGTTTGTTGTCAAAACAAAGAATTATGGATATGTGTTGGGCTGTAAGGTGGAGTCACACATTGAGGAGAATAGCTTGCCACTGTGGAAAAGGTATTCTAGCTGAGCTGTGATCCAGGGTTCAGCCCTGATGTTGACAGTCTGCTTTTGTTGTGAGGAATGATTTTTTTTTTTTTTTTATCTGTGCAGTAGATGGTGCTATTGGTCATCTTGTTTCTCCATTACTCAGAATTCATCAGATTTCATCAACACTAAACTACACATAACTGAAATGAAGTTACAGGGTTGTATAAAATATAGATCATCATTATTGTTCACCTCAATCTAATCACAAACTGATTATACTGACTGTATTTTAATACCTATAGACTACAACTAAATATTTTATTTCAATGGTACTGATGTTTTCTAAATATGTTAAAATATAAGTTGCAACAAAACAGGGTTACATTTGGATTGAATATTTACCAAAAAAAAAAATGCTGATATACACCTTTTCTTTGCTAATGTTCAGTCTACATTTTGATGAAGTGTGTTTGTCCAGAAGAAAGGAGGAAGCTCTTATGATATTGGCTCTTAATAGGTGGAAACTGACATTGTGAATTTATTACTCCTTCAAGTCTTTACTAAGATGTTGTCCTGGCATGCCAAAACAAAATGACAACAGTTACACTTTTCTTAGTCCTGCACCTGCATCACCAGGGTCTTCATGTCAGGCAGTGGTGTCAAATGTCTGTCCCAACTCTATGTGCAAGATTGTGGCTCAGTTTGGTGTTCTCAGCATATGTCACAGTGGGAAACAACCATCTAGCTGCTTACTGCAGAAAAATATGGAGTTTAACCAAAGCACACAAATTATCATTCACCAGTGAACAACCAGGGCAGGGTCATGATAGTGTGAAAACTTATAATATACTAATAAGTTCATAACATTTTATGTAATGCTCATTGCCAGTTCCAGCATTCAAATACAGCCCCAAGTGACTGTAAACACAAATTCAACATCGACTATCATCCTATGAAACACTCCAGCCCTTTCTATGATGTTGGTGACAAGTTCATTTTTTAGTGGAAGTATATCATGGCGCCAACATTTCTCTAACCTGTTTGGGCAACAGCAACCATTGTCAGTGTGAGGGACAGTTTCCCAGTACTTGTTATGTATTTTAATTAGGCCGAAGAAACTTACAAGGAGGGAAAGGGCAAGTTCCAATACCAGGAGTCAAACCACATAGGGGTCAATAAAGTTCAACAAAAGGTTTTTTTTTTTTTTATGATACGAATGTGTCAATCTCTCTCTGCCCAGTCATCTTTCATCTTACATCTTGCAATCAATCAACAGTCCTCCAGGATTAGTTGTCATTAGACCAAAGCGAAAACATAATCACTAATCAGAATAAAAACGTATTGCTCCCCATGCTTTGCATTCACGTCATAACTATAGTATTAGGTTAACATATCATTTATTGTGGTGTTGATTTTTTTTTTTTTTTTTTTTTGTGGCAGGTCAAGTGTCTGTTGCACTGAAAGAGTGCTCTGCGGTTTTACTTATGGTAAATGATGTTGATAACACAAATGAGGAAATTAGATAATTGTCAGTGTCATTTGCAAATGCTACCAAAGAAAGTATGTTAGGGTTAGAGTGTGAGTACAAGTTAAACACACATACAATATTTACAGAATATTTAAATCAATCATTCCCCCCCCAACATCTACAATGGAAATAAACATTTTATCTTTCATCTCTATCATTTTGTTAATCCTTGTATTGGATTATCAAATCACTTCAGTAGATACAACAATAAGGCAATTAAATGCATAAGATGGAACTGCTGCTCCCAGAGTTCATTGAATATAAACACAGACACCTACATGCTGATATTACTTGGGTCTGTTCTTAAATAATCCATCCATGTGATTTACACTCCCTTACCACTATTAGGTATACTTATATAATCCAGTTCAACACTGATGCAAACTACAACCTCAATCAAAAAACAAATAGTAAAATAAATACCTCTGTCATTAACAATCAAAATATTATCTCTGTACATGTATACTTTATGGCTGAGTTGTTGGATTACACTTAATGTTAATAATGTAAATACTGTCTGTCAAATATATTCAAATATATTCTAAATCAATTGGTCTCCCTTTTACTGTCAGTGCAGGGTGTTCATGATTACATATTCACTGTTAACATTTATAGCACACTTTAAATGCAGTGTTTAAATTTTTTTAAGCAGCTCTGGGGCCATGTGTCTGTTCTGAGTGTGTATGTGTCCCCATGACCACACCCCAGCCACCCTGAAAGAAAGTGTGCACTTCAGCATGTTCCATTGACCACAGCAGTACTGCAAGCCTTTGCACATCCACAGTTCGAGAATGCCTAATAGAACAACAGACAAGGACTGCGGTGCAGTGGCCTCGTATCCCGGACCCTCCCCCATCCCCCAGCACCATCACCCCTCCCCTTTCCCCTGACCCCCAAAATACTCCCATGTAGTTGAGTGTTGATGAGTCACGTGGCCCTTAGGCCCACCAGCTCAAGTGCATTTGTTCTGTGCCGATTGTTTTAAAGGATTTTGCCTCCATCAACAGAAAAGTGGAGGGGATAACTTTTTGGAATTCAGCCTAGCCTTCCTCTTTGACATTTCACTCACTCCTGGCTTGCACTCTCGCTCACTCTTTCCCTGAGGAAAGCCCAATACTTAAGGGGGTTGATATATCCTGAGGAATTCAGGTAAGATAATGTTGGATCTTTTGTTAATGGCTGATGTCACTTAGGTGCTAAGAATAGGGTGTAAAAATAACAAAGTAGAATGCATACCATGGCACGACAACCGGTGAGTCTCATTATACCTCACAGGTAGAGAAACAGGGCCTTCAAGATGTGATAGTGCCAAGCTTCCATTATTTTAGCTTAACCACTTTGCTTTCAATATGAATAGCTTATATGAATGAGTGTTGGAAGTTTCTCTTTTTGTTTTTCAGAATATATATTTTCAGTATCACCCAAGTATTGTTTTTACCTAATGAAATATTTGTCATGCTGACCCAGATTAATCTGGTTCCTTTCATAGATGCAGATAAATCTATGGTATTCACAATCTCCACCCAAGAGTGTGGATGATGATGTATGTTGTCTCTGAGAGCTTGACCACTGGCATAGATGTTTGACATGTTCTGCTTTGAAAAGCTGATTTCCTCACATCACTTATTATACTCAGTAGCTCCACTGGAGAACAGGATGACATTTGTCAGTATGGGCTTATTTTCAAGGAGTTGGACTCATTTACTAAAGAAATGTCCTATTTGTTTTCATTTGAGCTGCTGCCACTGTCCTTGTTTTAAAACTTTGTTCAGTGCTCAATTCTAGGCTTCATTCGTATAAGCTGTTAGAGTCTCCCACAACAGTTGTGTGTGAGTTGAATAAGGTGTTCTTAGGCTATTTTCTCATTTAGGTTTTATATGTTTGGCCTAGGAAATGTACACATTTGTGGATTGTGCAGTTGTGAGCATTAAACAGCAACAGCAACAAAAAAAGAAGGCTATTCAAACAAAGAGAGAGCCCACGTTGCTATGAGCAAATTACATTGTGGTTGGTATGATTACATTGTCTGTGCTAGCAGCTCTCCCGGCAAATTTTGTGGTTTGTTGTTCCAGCTAACTGTGTAGTCAAGATAAACTGAGTTGACACATATTTTCTTCATCACCATGTGTCTGCAGGCAGAATAAGGAACTTATTTTTACTTAAATGTTGGTGCTAATAGTGCAGGCCCAGTGCCCATGACCAATATAGCTTAGTTGATAACATGATTCTTTGCACACTCACTGATGTCAGTTATGCCATTTAATAAATGTCGTGGTATAAATTCAACACTGTTTCCTGTAGGCTGCGTAATGCTTACTTAAAATGTTGTGTGACTTAAATCAGTGCTGAAGTTCTAAGATAAGCCCCCATTGTTACTGGCGTTGCCAGGCTCACAGTTGAGTAACTACATTTGGCAGCTCCCACATGTCAGGCTTTACCTGCCTTTGCATCTACACCTTCAATCAATGTGTCTCCTTAATCCTTTTCTTTAAATGTTTTAAGGTCATTGCTGCAAGCTCACCCCTGAATCTTATTTTCTCTTTGCACAGTGCATAAAGCCTTAACTGCTGTCATAGTGTCACTCATGATGTACAGCTTCATGGGAGGGGGCCTGTTTTGTGCCATCGTGGGAAACATCTTGTTGGTGGTCTCCACAGCCACAGACTACTGGATGCAGTACCGTCTGTCTGGCAGTTTCGCCCATCAGGGCCTGTGGAGGTACTGCATGTCTGGCAAGTGCTACATGCAGACTGATAGCATTGGTAAGTGGGAAAATATCTTCTTGGACCCTTGGAAAGCCTCTTGGATCTCCCTGGCGCACACACACACACACTTACCAGAGTCTATGTATTTGAATACATAGATAACTGTCCTTATTTTTGAGGAACAGTAACAGGAATATGTTTGGTGAGTAGAGCAACAATAACAATGATAGAAAAAAAAAAATAGGCTACACATCTTTCATTTAACACGACTAAGAGGCTGCAGTTATGCTAATGACTGTGTGAGGTTTAACTTAGGCACTCTGTTGCTTTAAGCTAAATGCTAACACCAGCATGCTAACATTGTCACAGTAACAATGCTAACACAGAGATGCTGAGTAAGTGTTATTGCGCTAAAATATGCTAATTAGCGACACAAAAGTACAGATTTGTTTCATTTCAAAGAAACTGACAAAAAGAAAAATTGACCGAAAACCTCCAAGTCTCAAATTTTAACGGTAATCTGTCCAATGGTTGTGAAGACATTTTACTCAAAACCAACACTGTCAACCTTGAGGCACCAAAGTTATTAGGGTACATAATTTGGGAAACATGAATATCTGAAGAAATTAATTTTATAGTTTTTATAATTCGCACACAGGGCTTACAACAAAAATACTGCAAAGAAAAGGCCTATGTGGCATGACATTTAAAATGAGACAAAGAATAAGTAATGCTGTCATACTGTCTCAATAATAAAAATTATGCAACTAAATTTAGCAGCTTGTCTAGGTTGACAACACATCCATCCAAAAAGTATAGTGGTGGGTAATTGTAATTCTGCGTTTTACTTGTAAGACCAACATTTGTATTTAATCTAATTGGTACGTTAAAATTTTTCCTCTAAAAATGTAAAAGTTTAGTCTAAGTTTACATCTAAAATTGTAAAATGTTATGTGGAACAAAATACGTGAGTTCATGTTTAAGTAGTTTAAACTAATTCCTAATAAGTTTAGAAATGACACTGAATGCATCTCCTTAACCATGTCATCATAATTTTTCTCTTTCTCTTTTTCTACTGCTCCTCAGCCTACTGGAATGCCACCCGAGCGTTTATGATCCTCTCTGCCATGTCGTGCTTTGCTGGCATCATTGCAGGAATCCTCTCCTTTGCTCACTTCTCAGCCTTTGAGAGGTTCAACCGCTCATTTGCTGCTGGGATCATGTTCTTTGTTTCAAGTGAGTCACAGTTTCTGTAACCAAAAAAAGTTATCTTAATTCTGTTTTCAACATGACATTTACATGGAACGACATGTTATGCATTTAATTTGCATGTCATGATACTCTCTGATAAAGTTTCCGAGGCTTGCACAATGTAATATTCAACTGTACTGACCTTTATCATTCCAGATAGTAATTTTAATATATGTCACCCTTTGCCTACGTGTCCAGCTCTCTTTGTTCTGCTTGCAATGGCCATTTACACTGGGGTGACAGTAAACTTCCTGGGCAAGCGTTTTGGAGACTGGCGCTTTTCTTGGTCCTACATACTAGGTTGGGTGGCACTGCTCATGACCTTCTTTGCAGGTTTGTTCACATGAAGATTGCGGCAGGGTGTAATCACTGTATATTTCTAATTGTAAACAAAAACAATTTGAATCCTTATATGAATATTATGCAGTTATTGCAAACTAAGGAAAAAATATCTTAATTTCTTACACTACATCGGTCTGATAAATGAACAATGAAATCACAAACAGCTGTCACACAGTAATATTTTTATATTTTTATTTATAATAATTCTTGTAAATTAGTTGCAAATAGTTTGTAATTGTGTTAACATATTGTACTTGTGCCATACCAATTTATAGCTGACTCATATTTTGTTTTGCAGGTATATTCTACATGTGTGCCTACAGAATGCATGAGTGCAGAAGAGTGGCTGGCCCACGTTGAAGTAAACAGGAAACACTGTGTCCAAGGTGCAAAGGATCACAAGTCCCACTCAAAAAATAGAGTGAACTTACTGTAAAATAATAAAATGTGAAATTTTGCTTATGGATAAAATATGCTTTGAGGTTTTGTCATAAACTGGTCTCCATTGTTTGGAGTGAAGAGCACAACAGTCCCTTTAAGCAGGATGAGATCACATTTAAGATAAACGTGTGAGACATTTAGAAATATAAACAACTGTTAAACATGGCCACAGGTCAGGTCACAACAACTGAAATCTCTATAGTAACACACATTCAGACATAATATCTGCAATATAAAATCCAATAATAACAATGAAGCTGGATATGAGCTGTAAATATAGCAGTGAAAGCATATCTTACTCTTAGCCGGAGCTTGTTGCCTGCTTTTGTAATTCTGAAACATTGAGCCCACGCTTTCTGAAAATAGACTTTTCACTAGTGCAGTGGAAGGTGGAGGAGGAAAAGTAGAAGATGATGGGGTCAATACAGGTGTTGAAGGCACTAAGTAGCAAGGTATAGTACCTCCATTGTGGACTTTCACCTTGAAAGTAACCCACTAAATGAGATACATTGTATGGCACCACACAAATGAGAAACATAGCAAGAGTCCCTAAGGCCATGCCAATGGCCTTCTGCTTCTGCATCTTGGATATCCGGGGGCGGCTGTACAAGATCATGATACACTGCACGTAGCAGTAAACACAAATTAGAAGCGGTACAAGACAGAGCACAAAGAAAAACTCCAGACGTACTGGGAGGAGGATGTTCAGCTGCTTCCTGCTGAAGTTCTCATAGCAAACACTGGAGTTTTTGCTGTACAGGGATGGATGGTGCTCGGCGATGAAAATGATGCTGCAGTGTGCCGCAGAGATTAGCCAAATAACAGCACTGATCACTATTGCATACATGGGTTTGTGCAGCTGATGATAGGTGATGGGGTAAGCTACTCCAATGTAGCGAACCACACTGACTGCCATCAGCAACAAAGAGCTGGTGTAGATTGTGGAGAAGAATGTGAAGGAGGTCATGGAGCACAGAAAGCTGGGCAGGGTCCACTTCATGCCTGAAGCTGCCTCGTGCATCTTCAGAGGAAGAATGATCAAGAAGAGCAGGTCAGACACGGTCAGATTGAGAAGCAGGATGTCTGTTGGAAGCGGCTTGGAGTGGATCTTAACACTGAAGGCGTAGAGAGCAAGGAGGTTGGCTGGGAGGCCTATCAGGAAGGAAATGATGTAAACTGAGAGAATGACCTCACTCCTCACCATTTGCTCCATTGCTACCCTAAATAAAAGAAAACAAAATCAACACCAACTGTTTTATTTTGTTAATTATAGACTTAATAATGTATGCATGATGTAATTAAAATAAGAAAGATGAAGCTTGTTTCTAATAATGAACATAGATTATACGAAAATATGAAATATGTTTGAACAACCACATCATCTTAGAAGTAGCCCTAGCACCAAAAAACAATCAGACCTGCCATCAATGCCAAATTAACTAAGCGGTATTAAATTACTACTAATGCTTTAGATAATACACCAGACAGCATATAAGCTATTCATTGTGGTACATCATGTTTATTTACAATTTACATTCACAGCAATTTAAAAAATTTTTTATTGGATTTCTGTATGTAAATATAACACAAATATAGCTTGTCAAAAAGGTAATTTTAAAGAAATCAAATCAATATCTTTAAGTATTGCTTGCTACTTTCTATGAGAATGGATTAAGGTAGTTAGGAAAATGGCCTTTCACGATACTGATGGCAAATCATTTCCAAAACAAATGAGCCGTAGTCATCTCGACCAAATCTGAATGGTTAGAATTAACAAATTAATCATATTTACTTACCAAGTAGTAGAAGTTTTCAAAAATTGAGGCTCAGAGGAGTTTGCCTCGCTGTGCCTTTCAGCTGAGACAAACAGTTTATAACTTGTGAGAGCAAAGATGAGCTGATAACCAATGATATAAACCGGAAACAGAAAGTCATAGTCAGGTCCAGTGTGACACACTTCTCCATCTATATTATCGTGAACAACAAGCATTTGGTTAATATTAACTAAAATGCAAAACTGCAGCTCACGTTGACTTTATGTGTGTGGATGCTTTAATGAAGGACCTCCACTACATCAACTCTAAACATGATTGTTAGGTTTAGATTTCATTAGAGCTGTGAGTCTGCAATTGTTCAAAGCAACGCCTACGCCACAAGCTCAGAGAATAAGTCGTCATTTCAGAAGAACAAATTATCCTTTGACGAGCACAATTGATTTAGGAAATGTGAGTGAGTACACTTCCATTATGTCAACATCACCATAAAATAATTTGAGATGTTAGGTTTCAGCAACAGATTGGAGAATAGCTACTCAGTAGAGTGTCATAGCCTTCTGCCTACAGTAGATTTGTTTTCTGCTAGTTCAGGACAATTTGAAGGTTGGTTTCCTTCATGTAAGCACTATTTGCTTTAGCATCAGTTATAACTGTAACAGGAAATTAATAACATGGCCCTAATTATACTAAAAATGGTCACAGGCTCTGCTGTGTATTTAGGTTCTTTTGCAAAATGCAAGTCATTATGAACAATATGTTCAAGTTTTAACAGTCATCTTACTAGCCATGTTCAAATCTGGCAAAAATATCGCTTCGATGAATTTCTTTTAAGCAATGCACTTAAATGGGAATTATTATAAAGAACTTATTGTGTGACAGCAGAAGTGAATATCCTTTTTTTGGCACTTTAAGTATAGATCAGCATCACAATCCACTCCCTGTGGTAAGTCAAAGTTTTTAGAAATTCTTGTACAATAAACACAGAATAAAGAATTGGTTCAGTGTGTCACAGTATCTGCCAGTAATAGCAGGCAATTTATGAATAAAATAAATGATGGTCTATGGAAGCCCTGAAAGACAAACTTATTTTTTAATTTTTTGCCAGAATAATTTTTCTGTTGTTTTTTTTTTTTTTTTTTTTTTTTTACATTTGTATAAACAACCCTCAAGTGACAAAAAGAAAAATGATCTTGGCAAAAAAGTATTTTTCACTTGCCTGTCAGGATTGTAACTTCTGAATCCCTGCATAATTTTTTCATTAGTCACATGCACCATGTGACTAACTGCATCAATGTGAGGGGCTGCATTCCACCTTGTGTTTGGAAAGCTGTTTCATTATTCCTGTACTGTTGAGCTCTCATTCATCTACACATGTCTTCAAGACCATCATTGTCATAAAAACAGAAAGGTCCGTCCTCCTCAGGGTTCCTCTCTCATCCACATGGACTTGACTGTATGTCTTCGTATTGTGATCGAATGACAACAGAGAGAGGCTATTTACACTTTTCTTCTGTTTCCTCACTACATATTCAATATCATATTCACACACAAAGCCAAACATTTCACAGCTCTGGATGCAAGTTTGTTTTTTTTTCTTCTATTTCCTTGTATTCCTCCATGTCTTCCTCTTCCTCCTGTGCGTATCTGTATATATGTGTCAGTGTGTGTGTGTGTGCTTGTTTGTCATGGGTGTGGTTTACCTCTCCTGGTTCCTGGCATCTTTGCAAACCTGCAACTAACTCATGTCTAACAAAATATTTTACCCTGGTTCAGTGGTTGAAAGTCCCTCTGCTACTCAGTCTCTACCAGACTAATTATTTTACCCTTTGCTCCAAACTACCCTAGTCCCTTGTGTGCAAAGTGTACCCTGGTGCAATGCCAGATTTCCTCAGCAGACTGCCTCCACTGAAGCATCTGCCAGCATACATTTGAATTTACATTCAAATAAATTCTGAAATAAAGCTTTGTCTACTTTTGTGCACAAAATTCCAGTTTCATACTCTGAAAGGATACTAGTGTTTTCTACCATCCTGCTTCTGTAAAATTCTCTGAATATGAACACTACACATCCAACAATAAAGTAAAACCGAGAAGCATCAAAATTGCAAACCACCCAGGTGAAGAGGCTGTAAAAGGAAATTAGTTTGATTAGCATGATACATACACACAACAAAATGTTATTTGTCCAGAGTAAAACTTACATGAGAAGTTACCTTTAAATAGCTGTTTGGTGTCATTTCCGAGTTCCAAGCTGTGCAAGATACACTTGTCTCAACTTTAGCCGGTCCACTAATTTCCACAGAAACTACATTTGGCTTATTTGTAGAGACAAAGCTGGAGGAGGATGGAAGACTCTGACCAAACCTTTTATTTTGGATTTACTGTATGATTTACAAAAGTCAACAAAACATTGTCTTCAAGATAAAAACATGACATTTTTCTTCCCTTCCTAAAAACATGATATTATGTGTGCAAAGGTTTTAGTTTTAGGAGCAATGATGGCTTCACATTTGTTGTTATTAAATATTTTACAGTATTTTGGTGGCCGAGTGATTTCAGATGCATAACATAACCTTCCTGGATTTAACACCTTTACTGGAAGTCTAATCCCCATGTTTCCTGTCTACAGCTGACAATGAAGGCAAAAGTGATGTTGATGGTGTTTAAAATTTGTATGATTGTATTAAATCTGTTTCTCTATCCTCATCACTTTCCCTTTTATTCAGCATGAAAACAAAGTAATTCCTTTATGGCAATCTACTGTTTCAACTCTAACATTATCTTGAGAGATAATGACTCTACCTCAGCCTTTTCAGAGCAAATCATCTCAGAGATGATGTTTTTTTCACTATATGACAACTATGTTACCAATTTAGATTAATTAAGTCATAAAAACTTCCACTACTATAAAAATAATTGGTGTTGTATAAAATGAATAACTTTCTCTTGTAGGCCGCTGAAATGCAATTCAGCTGAGAGATTTATTTATTTATTATCATTATTATTACTTTTGGTAATAAAAGGTTTTAATTTTCAGGAGAAGGTTTTCGACGACCTCAATAAGTGGCTGAAAAATCTATAAAGTGAAAACAAACAAACAAACAAACAAAAATAACTACTTCCGGTAACCCAAGTCAGGCGCGCAGGCGCTAACGGGCGCTAACGGGCGCAAAGTACAATTAACCGAATTTAGTTGACTCCTGGTCTAACGTTGGTTTAGCTCCCTCCATAACGGTACTTTTTTTTTTTTTTTTTTTTTTTAAACCAACCTAAGTTAGTTTACGGCGTTACTCTTCGGCTTAAATCCGCTTAAAGAGTATAAGGCATTTGTGAAGCCAAGGCTAAGTACCAGGACGACCGACGACGTTTTGGCTCACCTTCAGTTAAGATAGCTATAACTAGCTATGACCGCAGCGACTCTTAAACCTCAAAAGATTACACGTCAACCTTCACCTTGATTTACTCTGCACCCAGTTATTTTAGCGGTAAGTAAAGCTTATTTTTGTAGCCACTATTTTAACTGTGTGTATCACCTGTCTTTTGTTTTGCCAATAGGAGAAATATCAATGGGTTTTTTTGTATTAAAAATCTTACTTCAGTAAAAGTACAGAAGTAATGTCAACAAAAACTACTTTTAATGTAAAAGTTCTCCCTGAAAATTGTGAATGAGATTATCACATTTAACATTAACTGCATCCATGCTTTTTTAATATAATGCATTTTTAATATAAAATCTGAATCCTAACTAGTAGTTTTTAAAACAAATATTTCTCTCTGAAATATAGTAGAATGAAACAAAAACACTTTTACACTTTACACAGGTAAAGTACCTCAAAACTCTATTTAAGCACAGTACTTGAGTTAGTGTATTTAATGACTTTACACCACTGGGTACATACGGGCAATATCGTCTCGTGTCTTTGTAGTTATACTAGATTTTATTGTGTTTTTTCACTCTGACTTTGACTGACCTTGGTGTCAGTGTTCTTCATTGCGTAGCTACATTGATACTGTGGATATTTGTTGTAGGTGACTTAGAAGACTCCTGACCTTTCAAAAAGTTGTTGACAAAGCTATCTGACCACAAGGCACAAGTGGGGTATCTGCTGAGGAAGTATGTGTTCGTTTCAATTACAAACCTCTGTTCATGGGCCTTGTTTTACTCTCTTAGTGAGATTGCATTTTTTCTGTTGCTGAAAGTGTAAATGTGTAATTAAGTGTATTCCTGAATAAATGAAGAGTACATCAGGTGCAGCGGCGGAAAGTTTTTATACATATACATCTCATATCTCACATACAAAAATATATTCTTAATTTGCTGTAAAAGTATTTTTGAAAAATACTGGATGGATTTTCTATTTTTCATCAACTGATGTGGTTAAGAAGCCTAACTTGCTAGATGAGCATGTATGAATGTGTCTGTATTGCTCCACTGATCTATTACTGTGAAGCCTGTCACATTACCACCTAAACACCCCTTTTACTCCATTCAAGAAACAGGAAACTTGCTTGAGCTCATTTAAAGCAGTCAGGCTGAAAGATACTAAAAACGCCACCACTTACTGAACAGTACATGTCTAAAACATAGTGGCTAGAGTAAAATATAATAAATACAAAATTGTTGATTGGTGGGAACATTCAACTAGAGGCCCTTTCCACATCAAACATTTTGACAAGTTAAAGCAGGTCCCATTGTCCCAGTGAGCCAGCGTGTGCAACTTGCAGGACTTTGAAACCAAAACACCTAAATGGTTTTTTTAAAAATCTTTTCAGATTTCCTGCAATGACATACCAAAATGTCTGATGTGCAAAAGATCTCAGAGAGAATAAACACGTACTCGCTATCATCTGTTGCGTTGTCTCTATATATTAGTCAGTTCAATTTCAATGCCACATTGCCAAATAAATGTAAAACAGAAGGGTCTCTAAATTTACATATTAACAACATCAGTATATAAGTAAAGAATAATTATGAATATTTAGAATTTATTTAGAAATAGCAATATTTGTTAAGATGAACATAAAAAAAATCTTCACCAACAACACAGTGATCTATTGGTTCACATCACTCTTTTCTCTCTTTTTAAATTTAACTTGAGAATATTCACTTTCCACTTCCTTCTTCGCATTTGTAGCTTCCACTTCATCATATATGGCCATCTCCAGAGCGTGGCTCACAAAATCTCTGCCCATGTCTTCCACTGTGCACCTCTCCTCCTCCAGATAGGAGCTACCAGAAGGAGCCATGGAGCCCTCTTGCTTTTTCTTGCTTTTGGCCTTCCACCTAACAGTGGAATAAATCACATCACTCTTGTTGTCATTCCACTTCTCTGAGCTTTTGCTGGCTTCCTCTGCATTGTTGGCCTCTGTCCTTGGCAAGTTGGGGCTGGGTTGGGTGTTGGAATATATGGCCTCATCTGTTGTGTTGGGTGCCTAAATTAGAGAGAAAACATAATTGGTAGAGAACTTGTGTTTAATTGTCTAAATTAGAGAAATACTGGGCTCTCAATCAAAGTACCTCATTTTCATTGCTTCTTGTTAGTTGGTCCATAGTAGACATGCTGGTGTCACCTGTGCATTGACCCTCAGAAACCTTATGAGTCCACTGAACCCTGAAAAATATAGCGTACAATACAATACATTACATTGGTGTATTTGATTTGTCTTTGTTTTTTTTTTTTCCATCTTCATTTTTGTTAGTGAAAGATAACTATCATAGTAATGAATTTAACCCCTGCTACAAAGGTGGGTCAAATGTCAATCAAGAGTCCAATGTTTATTTTTGACACTATGACCGACAGAGCATTCAAGAGTCATTTTACCCAAGGTGGAAATGTTAATTCAAAGGCAAATTTCTTTTTGTTTTACAATATTTTGTCTATCCACAAAAAATAGCAGTGTAAATAAATGTTTATTTTTGCATAAAATCACAGTATTTGCACTCATGTGTAGGGGTAGTCTGAGCATTGTTACCCTACCTGATAACAATCAGCAGAGCACATACTAGTACGACTAGAAGGACCACTGTGGTGATGAAGACTGGCAGTGGTACATAGACTGAAACATACAAGAATAATGTAAAAAAACGATGAAGTAATCATTCAGAGGAAATTCTACTGGTTGTGCTTATGGACGATGGTTTCAGTGATCGACAATTATCAGAGCAATTGTGCTTTTGCCAATGTCCAGAAGAAATTTGTCTTGTTTTCCCATTAAGACTTGTTATTAACTGAGGTAAATGTGGAAACATTACCTAACTTTTCGAGACTCTCTATATTGCCTATAACAACATGTGGACTGTTTCTAGGACTGGAAGCAAATATTCCAGGGAAATTCAGGATGTGACGTTGATTCTAACTCATTTTGCCACAATGCATCTCCTATACCCCTATACTCCCCCACAGCACCAACAGAGTGTAACACTTGCTAACATTTGATTACAAATGGAGTCTGCTACATTTACTATTACGTGTGTTAATGAAATATTTCAAGCTCTGTGTAATAAAAATTTCAACCAGCTGATACACACATCGAACATCTAATTGACTGATGTCGGATCGTCCAGCTCCAAGGTCATTTNTGTGTCATCTAAGTAGTCATTATATACGCTGTGTATTTCAAAGGAGCAGGGGATGGTTACACAGGATCCATTCAAACCTTCTATAGTCTTTGGCAAATTGACAATCCATCCACACAGGACACCTGAAACAAAGAACACCAATCTTTAAAGAAGAAAAGGAAACAGTGTTTTTTTTTTTTTTTTGCTTCTTTCATTTTGTAAGATGTCCTGTCATCAAAGGTCCTGACATTCTGTACTCTGAATGCTTAAAAACCAGCTGTTGCTATAATTTTAAATCATCCTTATAGTTCATATTGAAATGAATGAACTTGAACTCACCATTCAGCAAACTGCCAATGAAGAAGAAAGTCAGAGCTTGAGCCATCTTTGTCTAGAGTAAGTCAAGTTTACAGGAGTCTGTAGATGAGCGATGAAATATATTCACGCTTGGTACATTGCTCCCCTTTAAGCTGCTGAAAGACAACATCAAATGGGACATTTTCTTAAAATTGTTGTTTTTTTTTCAGGAGACAGACATATATACTGCCATATAATCTCACTGTAGAGGTAAATGTTGTTCAGCTCTGCAAAATTATTTAACCAATATTTTGGAGGAAGCAAGACACACGCTGCTTTTATTTAACAAGATTCAGAAGATGAAATTACAGTTAAAAAGAAAACTGGAAGACATACACAGGAAGTCATACAGTATTGTCAGGACTCATCTGGGTTGAGGTTATGTTTTTGCTTGTTGGCACTGTTTTTGTCTTCCTCTTTTATTTTGGTGTGCTTACCCTCTCCTCTCATTTCCTCCTCTGTGTGCTGGTTTCAGCTGCCCCTCCCTGATTGTGTGCACCTGTGCCTCGTTGTCTCCCTCTCCCCTGTGTATTGAAGTCCAGTGCTTTGTGTTACTCTTTGAAAGTTCGTCTTGTTCGTCTAGGTCGAGAGTTCCAGCGTCCCTGTGAGTTTTCAGTCTAGTGATTTGATCCTACCTGTTTTTTGGCGTCTTGTTGCCTTTACCTACTTTTGACTTCCCGGTGTTTTGACCCCAGCCTGCCCGACTCTGTATTTTGGATTTAATAAATATTTTTGGAACCCCACTCAGTCTCACCTGAGTCCTTTGTCCCAGAGTCGTATAGTATATATAATATATAAGTATATTTAAAAAATAATTACTGAGAGGCATATACTCTGTTGTTGTATTTTAGAACTTCATATCTTTATCATATGAACACAAAGAAAATCTTATACTTGGCACTTGTGATTTGTCATTAATGTTGATATGAATTTGTCATATTAGTTTCATGACTTACATTTTTTGAGGTGTGTAAAGAAGTGGCACCTTTAGAAAAATGTTCTAGAAGTGACTTACATATGTACCAATGTGCATGAGGATGATCATGTGTTAATGTAGATTACTTTAGTTATTTATGGTTACATAAGTACCACTGTCTTTTCTCACCTTCATCACTACGGGACGTAAACGTTTGCATTCAGTAGAGTAGTTTTCATGAGTTGTTCACGCTTAAACACGTTTTAGTTCAGTGGTGTTTCATAATACTGATAAATTATCTAGTACTATCTACTTTGCAACTGAAATCTTTTTCAGTACTGAAATGATTAGTTGATTAATGAAGAAGTTGACTGATAGAAATGTAGAGAGAAAGATAGTGAAAAATTGATCCTGGTTGACTTTTCTTCAGCTCCCTCCTCCCCTGATTCCCCTTATTCTTGGTTGTGGTTGTGTGACTGCACTTTAACTACATTAACACACGAGCAACTGTCAGAGCTCTAAAGAGGCATAATTATGCTTTAATTTGCAGGTAAACTGTTGTTAAAGATTTGTATTTCAAGAGGGACTAGTTTTCAGCCTAAAAGAAGGAGAAATGGCAAAGGGAAATAGTAGTCACTGTTCAAGTTAAATAGTAACAGTAAATCTCTTAAATGTAGGGCTTATTCTCTCTCACACTTTTTCACTAAGCACACAGGAACTGAATTGAGTTATTTCTGAAAGCAGTTCTCCCCTTCTGTCTCGAACCTCTTAAACTTATTGCCTGTTTTACACAGAGCTAAATAATAAATTATGACTTTTAAAATGTGAAAAAAAAGTAAAAAGTTAAAATAACTTACATTCTCAGTTGCTCTATTATCCTGATAGATAAATGATTCAAAGGCAAGTCCAGTTCCTCAGAAGTGAGGAAATTTCACTGTTTTGCACAGGAACTTCCTGAATTTGCACAGGAAGTGCAAGTAGAAGGTTCATTTCTAGCTTTACCACAAATTGGGTGTACATATTTGATAGTTGCAGAGAATGCAAAAATTATTATTAAATTACCATTATCATTAAATGTGTATGCTATCCCCAAACAAACTCTGTAGAGACTGTTACTAACAAAAGTCTAAATAGAGTTATTTGGGAATTGCAACTGTATTGTTCCATAAAGTATTGTCACAATACACAGATAATCCATTGTATAGAAGACTTCTGAAACATCTCCTCAGTTTAAATCATGTTTACGAGTAACTCTAAAAAGAAATAGGAGTCATTAAGTTTGATAGTGATAAAAAAAAATTATGTCAAAGTGTTTTTTGAACTGTTATCAAAAGCTCTGTGGCCACAGGTCAGGTCAAGGTCAATATGGATCACGCTGTCAGTGATAGAAGTCAGAATGTCAGTTGACATTAGTTAGTGGATGAGACTTGGAGCCTTGACATCACACAAAATACACTAAATAACCTGTGGTCATCTGTGTCCATTCAGGTCATCAAGACTTCAGCAACTCCACAATCTTTGACTGGAGCTCCTTGGCCTTTTCTGCATTCTCTCCTTTCTCCACCTGATCTCCTGCCACCTGGAGCCCCTTTAGCACCGACTCCAAGGCGTCTGCGTTCTTCACAGAGTCCATCTGGTCTCTGTCAACGCGGATCTCCTCCACCCAGTCCAGGTAGGCCTGAAGTAATCCAAGGTCGTCCACAAAGTTTGCAATGATCCGGAGTCCTGGTCGACTTTTCCCCAGCTCCTTCAGCCTCCTCCTCCCCACCTCTCCAATGTCATTTCCAACAATGCTGTAAGAGAAAATGGTAGCAGTTTTTATTTTCTCATTCTGATAATGCATAACTCACACTAGATGGCAGTGTTTTCAAACATAACAACACTGAGAACACTGAGCAAAAGATTTTCTGCTTAAATCTTACGTTAGTGTCTTCAGAGAGGTGTTTTTGTTGAGGCAGTTGACAATGTTTTCTGTTCCTCTCTCGGTGATGCCTGTGATGTCCAGATAGAGTTCCTCCACGGTAGTGTTGTGCTCCAGAGCATTCCACAGCTCCAAAACCCCCTCTGGACCCAGGTTATTGCCACACATACTGTGGACATGAATGGAGGAATTGTGTTGCAGTAAAATACATAGTGTCTATTGACTCATTAAAAATCAGGAGCCTAATTTTGGTGGTGTTTCAGTCAGTACAATCAGACCTGCAGCAAACTGTCAGTACTTTTGCTGTGCTGTGCTACATTAGCTAAGAAACTCATCTCATTAAGAGCAAGCGTCTATTTTCTTGAATTAATTAGTTTTGAATTGATTTCTCCATCCATTAATTTTATGGCACTTATCTGGATACAAGTTAAAAGTGTTATGTTATATTTATGAAGTAGAAATTTAATGACATTTTATGTATAAAGTTTTTAACATCTTATATATATAATTACTTATAGATATATATAGATACTTACAGATCTTGTATTATAGATACATTTTTCTGTAAAGGCAGGAGAATTTAACAAAGAAACCAAAAGTGCACCTAATTTTAATAGTTGTTAATATGTTTTAATAACATCATTGACTTTGCATAATAAAAGGAAAAGGAACAAGACTAACATGTCCCCTCAAGCATTTGCTAATTTATGTATTTCATGACAGTTACACCGTCATAGCTCTGAGCCCTGAATGTATTAATTTCAAATTATAATTATAAAAATAATTATAAATAAATAATTTTTGATGGGATGGTAATTGCAATAAATACTGTAATGACTTACAAGAGCTTCTTCACTTGACACTTGTCTGATCTCAGAATCGCAGATTCTAAAATAGCTGCTTGTCTATCCAGACAGTTGTATCTCAAACTGTAAGAGAACAGAAAAACATTAACAGATTGACATAATTTTTCATGGTCCATTCATTCTCAAATGTTGGAGATACTATGCATTTCCAGAAACACATATAAGGGAGGCCAGAGTTTATCACAGCATGGATTTGACTGAAGGTGTGGTTCACCAATGTTGCCAGTTTATCACAGAGGTAATGTTCAGGCAGAGAAACATGGACACAGAGAAGTCAAAGGAAATTCAAAACCAGCTTGTTTTCCAGTATTCAAATGGTTACTCTTTTTTATTTGATTGTTTTAATCTAAAGTCAGTCACTCACTAGAGAGATTCACATCGATGCAGGATTGGCCTCAGTCTGTTCAATCCTCTGTTTCCAATGTTGGCGTATCCTAAGTTGAGCTCCTGTAGCTTGTGGTGGGAGAACTGCAGCACATAGTGCATCGCCGCACAGTCCACAACACTCAATTTCATTTTAAACAGGTTAAGTTTCTTAATCTCTGGCGCTGCAATACTGGTGGCCTCCTTTATGTGAAACTCCATCATGCAGTGGAGAAGATTCAGGGCTGTCTGGTTTTCCAGCTTCCTGCCCTTGAACTGGTCTTTAAACCACACACCCAACCTGGCAGGGATGCCATCCCCTTGCTCCAGCGGGGAAAGAACAAGGCCTTCCAACTGACCTGCCAGCCGTGCTCGCAGCATTCCCATGAAGAAGCGTGTGAACATCTGGAGGCTCTCCAACTTATCCATGTTGAGGTCTGTGTTTAGAAGGGAGGTGCAAGGTGCAGCAGTGGAAGATGGTGGATGAATCCCAAAGCACCAGAAGTCCAGTGCTTGGATTATATCCTCCTGGCTGAAGAGGTTGATTGTGCAGTAGAGGGCAGCCAGATGTTCTTGAACAGTCAAGTGAAAGAAAGAAAACATTACTGTCTCCTCCTTTAAGGGCTGGAGGATGTGACAGAGAAATGTGCTCTTAACATCAGCAGGCATCACACCATAGTTCTCCAAATCCGCTCTACTGAACATGATCTTCTTCTGTAGGAGGTTTTCATAAGCCAGTTTACCTAGGTTTGTCAGTTGTTGCTTAGCTAGTGAGAGAACCTCAGCTCTTGGTGTGCTTCTCTCTGCACTCCCCCTCAGTGCATGGTGCTTGACTGCTGTAAACAGGTAGCAGAAGTAAACCTCACTGACTGTTCTGGGTGGGTTCAGCTCCAGAGATTTTGATTCCCCAACATCTTGAGTCCCTGAAGAGAAGAACTCCGCCATAGCGGTACAGATGATGTAGCAATAAAGAGGGATGAATGACAGCACGAAGAGGTTGTCATTGTTCAAGATATAATTGTACACCTTTTCAGCAACTTTACTGTCTTTGTAGAACTTGCTAGTATATTCCTTCACCTGGTCTTCCTCAAAGCCCAGCACCACACAACACCTCTGAAAGAAATGCTTGGGAGCATCAGTAGATGGTCTTGTTGTGAGAATGACTGATGCCTCTGGGAGAAAGCTTCCCTTGATTAAAGACACCATCATTTCTGACACTGGCACTTTCAAATTCACATCAATGTTTTTTCCAGGACTGGTCCAATCCAAGGCAAACTTGAACTCATCCAGTCCATCCAAGATAAAGAGCAATGAGCTTGGTGAGGTAAAAAGGTCAGGTAAAACTGCCTTCAGGTATTGGAACCGTTCCCCAAGGAGCTCCAATAAGCTCAGTGGTGATTCAATCAGATTGAGCTCTCTGAAGCGCAGGTCGAAAACGCAGGTGAATTCACGCATGCTCTTCCCGATTGCCCACTCATAGACCAGTCTCTGCACTGCTATGCTCTTTCCAATACCAGCAATACCCTTTACTTTGACCCTTTTCGGGGACCTTCCTGATGTTCCTACGGGGCTCAACAGATGGCATGGCCGGATGCGCTGGCAAGCCTGATGAACATAGATGCGAGCTCGTCTACTTGCCAGGTCAAAGTACTCATGTTGGCTGCTGTCAACTAAGTCACTGTCTTCTGTTACAAAAAGGTCAGTGTAGCGGACCTCAATGTGAGAAGCTGAGTTTGAAGCCACTCTTTCACCCTCTGAGTAACACTTTAACTGCTCTGTGCGTTTCAGAAGCGTTGTTTTATGGGCAGATATGGGAACTGTGGCGATAGAAAAGAAGGTGAAATATGTGGTTAACAGATTTTAAATAAAATTACTCTTCAGTTTTTTCTTCAAGTTACATTGACATACCTCGAATGTTGGTCAACTTAAGACTCCTGCTAGTTTTTAGTTCTTCTTTAGCTGTATAATGAAAAGATGTCACTTGAATACGTCTTCAAATAATGAGAACAAGTCATGGTAAAAGCTAATTGTTGCCTTCAACATAAATCATCATATATGAGAGTTAATCACTGGACAGAAAACAAAATAGAACAGAATACAATACCTGTGTTATAAATTAATAAACCCATACCTTTAACCTCAGGAGTTGGGGTGAATGCCTTGCTCTTTCCTTTGAGCAGTTTAGCAAATGGGCCTTTAGGCTTCTTATCTGTAGATATCACAGGATTCATATAGTAAACAACACATATGAGATGTATTGCATTACATGGTGTAAATTCATATTTGGTTAGATAGTATGCATTTGACTTATAGCAGGAGCATTATTCACTTTAGCTGTAAGGCTGTACTTTGCACTAATTGTTAACATCAGCATACTAGCATGCATAGTAGCTCATTAAAAGGTAAAGTATTTACCAGCAGGCCCCCTATATTAGCATGTAAGCATACTAACATTCTAGGCCAATGGAAATGTCATCTGTTTTTCAAGACCAATGCCTTGGACAAAAACATTCATGTATAGATCATCAAGGTCAAAATAATTCATCCTGATGGAGAACATGGATCTACTAAAAAACTAATATCTCCACATAATTTGGGGCCATTCATTAAGGTTGAGATATTTCACTAAATAAGTCAAAACTTTGAGCTGCTGGTGATACTAGATTAAAAGTCAGGGGATCTGCAAAGTTAATTGAATTTATCCCCAGGACCGACCATGAATATACCAGTATAAAATGTCATGGCAGTAATGGTTATTGCTTATTGTTGCATAGTTGCATGGTTGTAATAGTTTCTGAGATACTCAGTGTTGACCAAAGGTAGACTGAATTTATTCATTTATACTCCTTCATTACCAAAGTCAGCAAAAATCATTTGGCAGGACATCACAGGTGACTGTGCCTTGTTAATAATCTTCTCACACCTCTGTTACAAAGCCAGTAAAACCTGATTGTCTTTTGTCCTTCACTCTACCCTTGCAAAGTTTTGAAAAATACTATTTACCTTTCTTCTAATTTTCACCTGTATATAAATACTTACTAATACTAATCCACCACTGTTATCACCTTCCTCACCTTCAACCTTTACAGGTTCAGCCACTGGTTTATTGATGGCATTCTTCTTGCAGTGTGTCTCTACCCAGGCCTGCAGATCCCTGCAGTAATAATCCTGCACCTCCTTCAGCACCAGCAGGAACATTTGGCTGCTCGCCTCAGTAGCATATACTGTCTCTAGAGCCTGGACCACAGCATTGACAGGGGACCTCTCCAGCAAAGACAGGTATAGGGGGGAGGAGAGCAACTCAGCATCACGCAGCCAACGCAACAAGGGCGCTGGGTGGTCACGCATCCAGCTCACCAGCAAGTCTCTCTGAGACCGGAGCAGCTGCTGAGCTGAGGCCATGACTTTAGACTTTCAGGAAGAATAAAGTAAAACAAGATTTGAATCTATTAATGATTCAAGCTTTAAAAGAATGATTACCATACACAGTTCTTACACACACTCACACAATTAACACAAGTAATTCTGCACAAATGCCACCGTTCACAGAAATAAAATGGTTACCTTAAAGAAATATAGTCATGCTCTGTTATTGTCCCTCTTGTCTGCTTTTATCAGTGCAGTCATGAGTGTTGGCATGAAAGCTGTTTGTGTTCTGTCTTAAGGTGTAGTGAGTGGGAGTGCCATAACTTCAACAATTCAAACCAGCTTCTAAAGGGTCCATAGTTCATGCAGTTCAAGTCTGTGTCTCCTTACTCTGATAACGTGCTTTTGTTTGATCCTACAGAAACCTGCCTCTAGGTCAACTTCTAGGTGGCAAAGAGTAGGAAGGAACTATATGAAGAAAAATATTGAACAGTTGCATATGTTCCATATGTTCAAAATCTAATACAATACTGAATCAGCCACTATTTTTCTTAATTTGTCCATTTAAACACATTCTTTCTCAAGCTGTCTATTGTAGTGTAAACCATTCTGAACACTATACCACTTGTAGCATTTGCTTTTATCTTTTTACATAACTGATGATCCACTGTCTTTGGTGGATATGTATTGTCAAGAGCACAACAGCAAATCATTGTTGGGCAGAAAAGCTAATCATGAATTTGTTTAATTCCACTTTCTGTGGAACATGTGTCACTATCACTTTTGTGACACTGTTAGAGATTTGGTGAGGATATTCTGTGTAGACAAAGGGAATCAAAGTTAACACATTTAGTTGATGTAGCCTTTGAGGAAATGGCCAACAGCATGCGAGTGAGTCACCCATTGTCATGTGTTATCTCACAAATACTTGCCGAGGTCTTTCTTTCCCTGGCAAACAATCCCTAGTTCCACTACTTGAAAAACTATATGAAGTTGAACTTTTCAAGTTGTATCTATCATTTATTGATTGTGAAAGGATCCTGCCAGCCTTTAGAATATAACTCAAAGGGATGTAATGAATTAATATACAAATATATTGTTAAAAGTTTCAGAGGAGCCATCAAAGTGAAATCATTGTACCAGTGGCACAATGATATAATCATACCTCCCCTTCTTAGCTTTTGTGGTCATGCTTCCCTCTGTCTGTGCCGGCAGAGCAGGGTTGCAGTCATGCATGTGGACACTGTCTTTCTTGTGTGTCCCCTGGTTTTTGGTGAGTAAGTCGATCCGTTATTTATGTTTTTTATGCATTTACTTTGGATTTTTGTATGAATTTTTTTTTTGTATTAATAATTTATGTAACCCTATGAGATGTAGAAATTGTTTGCTGTGGAATACACTGTACTGGTCAGTGACATTTATTAATAAATAAGAATATTTTCTGTTGCTTTGAAAATGATTTGCTCATATATTTTCTCCATGAAGTTGATGAAAGTCAGAAAGTCAAGATAATTCAAATTTAATTATTTGACCTCATAATATTCATAGAGTAAAACCAAAAAATAGGAGTAGTAGATTGATTCCACAGCCAAAAGTGCAGTTGCCTTCTTCCCTTTTTCTAAATATACATCTGTTGCGAAATGTTTCTGGGTCATGTTATACATTTGCAGACAGTAAAGTGAAATACAACATTTCCAACCTAGTGCGAAATGAAAATGTACTCTCTGTGAGCTCTCATTTAGTTACATTGTTTGAGTAAAAGTGAAAAGCTCTACTTATTTTTCAGAACATAAAATGTGAACTTCACAATTATGAGGCAGTTCTGTAGTTGGTAATAAATCTGCCTTTTCCCATTATTAAAACCTAAACCTAGAATGAGACTTAGTTATAACAGGTTCTGCTTGGTACTTGTTTTTCTGTTCTCCATCACAATAGCAGCCTTGTGGAGGGGGGTCCAGACTGCTTCTCCTGTGCCCTCAGTCCCTGACCGGGTCCAAGCTCTGGTGGGTTCCTGCGTGGTGATTCCTTGCTCTTTCACTCCTCTAGCTCCTCGTCCTCTCAGGGGAAGGAAGGAGAGGGTGGACGTCCGGCTGAAGTTCCGAGTTGGTGGCCAATTTTTTACTCTTCCGAAGACTGCTTTCAACAGTGAGGACAGTGATCAAGTGAGCAGGGATTTCCGGGGTCGGACGTCCCTCTCTGGGAAAATTGCAGAGGGAGACTGTTCAGTGAAGATAGAACAGATCAGTCTTCATGACTCACAGATGTTTGAGATTGCTCTGAAAAGAGGAGATGACTTGCGCTGGGGAAAACCAAGGAGCTTTAATCTGGAAGTTGTTGGTGAGTATTGTACTGCCCTCTTTCTACTCAGTTCTGAATATTTCTACTGGATCATGTAGGTATCCAGACTGTAGGACTTTGTCCATTGCATGGGAGCAGAAGCCCATTGGTACGAACAAATAGGAGCTGAAGCATCTTCAGCATCTTCCCCTCAGATCACCATCAGGACAAACAGAAGCAATGATAGTCCACAACTACCTTTTACATTTGTCCAAGAAAGAATAGGAGTAAAACTCAATAATGGAAACATAGGAAACAATCACAAGAAGTTAAATAAGGAAGTCAAAAAAGGAGAGATTTTAACTGTGGAATCACCTACCTGAAAAGAAAACCTTAAATACAATTACACACTGGCTGAATGATTAAATTGTTCTTAAAACATCAACACAGAAATCTGGGACAAACAATCTGCAGTAATGTCTTTTGTGTATTGTAGTAATGCAGTAATGTCTTTTAACTTCCATGTAATGCTTGAGCCAAGTATTTGTCTCTAATAAAACACACAGCAGCAGTAAAACACAGAAATCATGGAGCTTTTCCTCACTGACAGACACTCCTGAGGCTCCTGTCATCAGCGGCATGTTGTCAGGCACAGAAGGACAGCTGGTCAGCTTGAACTGCTCTGTCAACTATTACTGCCCCTCCAGACCTCCTACCCTGCAGTGGAGCTGGGAGCGAGGAGGCCACCTGAACAACACTGAGCCTGGGGTGGTGCAGACATTTTATCCAGAAGCCCACAGGCCGATGTTACTGGCCCCACTGTCCTTTACTGTGACACACCGGGTGAAACCAAAACTCAGATGTGAGGTCACCTACCCGGGAGCCATAGTACTGGCCACTTCGAAGGAGCTGCATGTGACATGTAAGCCTAGTTTTCACTCGTGTCTTTATGTTTCTTGGCTCCATTTGCACTAAAACCTTTTTTGTGCTCTGCAGTTCCACCAAAAGAAGTGAAAATTCAAGTCCAGACCATGATAGTGCAGGAGGGGGGCAATGCCTTGCTTGTCTGCTCATGCAAAGCTGACCCTCCAGTGTCAGAGTACCACTGGTCTTACACTCAACACGGCCGTACAGTGCATCTCCACCAGCGCACACACACAGTTCGGGTTTACAATGTGACTCGAGACATGAGAGTCCGCTGCTCAGCACAGAATCTGATCGGTCGAGGGGAGTCCAGACCCACCACCCTGAACATACAATGTAATCCTATTTCCTTTAAACCTACCTCCAATGGCTGTACATACATTTTGACCATTTGTAAACAAACTTGTCCTGCATATGTTTGGTTTTGCTGCCCTTTCCTGTTGAAAGTTTGAAGTTTGTGACTGTTTGGGTGTGGTCAGAGCTGTTCTCCTGTAACACCTGTAACCAACCCCCACTGTATTTATTTTTAACGTTATTTCTAACCCTAACCCTTTGACATCACTGTAGCAAGGTGAGGAGTTAAAACACTAGCAGTCAGCAAAAATAAGATTTCCCTCTGGTGTTAAGATGCGTCTAAATACCAGGAAGTCTTAAAAAAATCTATCAAATAAAAAATCTAAAATTTCCTCTTTTAATTTGAATGTAATCAAAATTGGAAAAGGCCTTACAGGAATAGTTGATTTTGGGAGATGATCGCATCAAGATTTAGATGCTCAGATCAATACTTCTTTCTTGTCAGTAGAGTAAATGTGAAGCAACAAGCCGCAGGTTAACTTATCTTGCCAAGCAACCAGCAGAGACCACAGGAAGCTCCTGACTTGTACCAGGAAAGAAAACAAAAGTGTTTACTGTTACATAATAAGTTTATTTCCCAAAATGTCTTTTTGTCAAAATGTCTTGTCTGTTCATCTCTATGCCTTCTCCTCACAGTACTCTTGTCAAATCTAGCCACTTTTATTTTATTGTGCAAATAGTACAATCTATGACACTTTTTTCCCAGTGTAGGCTCAATTTTGCGTAGTTTAAGCTTCAAACACAAATAAATCTTTACAATGAAAATGGTTCCAAGCAAAGATAACGTGGTGAAAATATTACATATGTATTAAGTATAATATACAGAACATGGAGAATATGAGGTGAATACTAGGTGTGATAAGTGAAAGTGATCTAGTATTTAAAAAAAGTGCATCTTTTCTCTCCTTCAGATAAACCAGTCATTTCCCGGCTCTCCTCCACCTGTGTAGCAGAGGAGTTGGAGGTGCTCTGTCACTGCTCAGTCGACTCCAATCCCAAACCCGCAGTCACCTGGAGCGTTAATGGGACTGTTCCGCCTTGTGATTACAACGTGTCTGTAACATCGGAGCCTCACATGCTGACAGCTACTCTGAGGGGCCGCATGGACAAACCCCTCACAGTGATCTGCTTTGCTTTCAACGCGCTGGGAAATGACTCCCTGGCTTTGCTGCAGGGAGGAGAGGGTGTGTTCAAAGCACAGCCTTTTCACACTAACAAAGACAACAGCTCTGCCTCTTGTTTATTCACTATGATGTTGGGTGGGCTGGTGCTGCAACATCTGTGCAACGTGCCCGATAACATGAGTAAAAGAAAATAAGCTGAAGAATGAATGAAGAACTGCTGTAAAGAAATTTGTATGTTGTACCTTTCTTGAATTATGAGTGCAGTATCACATTTTCATATCATACCAGATTTTATTACTAGAAGTATGTGAAATAAAGTGAATCTGTTACAACAGGCAGGATTGACAAATCAATATGTTTGAAAGGGCCAGATATAGACCTTAATAATGATAAGGGAAAATTGTAATTATTATATTATAGTTTTACCTTGTATGCTGATCCATCACTGCTCTTTCCATCCATGTACAGAGACAGCACCTTTGTGGTGGTTGGTGATACCTGCCGTGGCCATCTGCTTTGTCATTTCCCTCCTGTCTCTTATTTTCTACTGCTGCCGGAAGAGAGCTGCAAAGTATGTGAAGCAAACCAACCCTTTTAATGTTCAGGGAAAGATGTCACAAATGTTTGTTTCAGGGTTCACATACTTGTTCTCCTTCTCTCAGAAATGTCCTGAGAAGACATCCAGCTGTTTACCCTGAAGGACTGGGAATTTATCAGGATAGGATGCCTCTCTATATTAACTGCACGGAAGTGACTCATATCTACACCAACGGCAGTTACCAGCTTGTTTACCAGAACTGTACACCTCTCTTTGTCCACACTAACCAGGTATTGTATGGTATTCTTTGAAAACATGTGGCATTGTCCTGAATCGGAGGATTGTTAACATCTATCTTTTTTTTCAGATCCGTCCAATGGGCAGAAGAGGTGGGGAGAGAAGAAGAGGAGGAGAAACTGCAGCAATAGACAGGCGAGCTGCATTGGGAGTCAGAGGCACAAGAGAGGTGCAGGGTACTGCTGTGGCTGATGCAGAAACGGCCATCTACCTGGAGATTCTCTGAGTCACATTATTCACCTGTTGCATTAAACTTGCTTTAGGCTTCAGGTTCATTCTCTAACTAATGGAAATCCATACATGTATGTAGCTTTCAGGTTACTGAGGTTATAAATCGTCAGCACTTCAGAATTATGGACTGTGATCTCTTGAATAGCTAGTGGTGGTCTATTGGTGGTCTATCTCTCTCATAATCTCCATATTGAACAGTGATATATATATATATATATATATAAGATGGAAAGGTTTGATAGGAGAGTTTTGTTTTTTTTTTTATCATTTCACCTTGTGTATATACAGTTTCCCTCAGCAAACAAGCGCCAACCCTCAAATTTCATTTGGTCTTACTAGTCAGCTGTATTTGTAACAGCAGCTGCAGCATGTCTAACACAAAGTGATCCTCGGGCAGTGTTTAAAGTTCCTGTAGAGTCAGAAAGACTGCAGCTCAAGCTGTAATGAAGCGTGCAACATTTATTGCAGTGGGTAACGATGCTGGTGAGAGAACAGAGCTTATCATAGCAAACAAGAAGAGCATGGGTGTGATTAACACCAACATTATCTCTTTTGTTAAATCTTCCAGGAAGATTTGCCAGAGTCAAGTAAACACAATAGAGTCCTAGAAGTGTAACACCTATTTGGAATTTTTAAAAAAAAAAATTCAGTTTTCCACGCCATTCATGCAGAATGGCACAAACGTGTTTATGTGTTTATAGAACCATCATTTACTGTAAATGCAAAGTAAAAAAAAAATGATTAAAATAAAAGGGAATCCATCCCAAAGCCTGATCCATCTATCCAGTCTATCCAGAGTTTTATTACAGTCTAACATTCACACTCAGTTTACATATTCATTTTAAATTAGTTCAAATTATGTCTAAATATTTTGACATAGCAGTTTGGGGTGTTGTTGAATTGTACTGCATTATGCAAATAGGTGTGTCTGTAGCTTCAGTTACTTGAATAGGGTAAACAGACTAATAGAAACACATGTAAACATAACATTACAATTACAAAACAGCAGCAGAAATATCGTACAGTTATATCGACAGTTTCAACTGAAATTGAACATTACAGCCGTCCTGAATATCGCATTTTAATGCGTTAATTTATGCAGGTGTTCCTAATAAACTGACGACTCCGTGTGCGTTTCACGTTTCTCAACAAGTACACACTCCAAACAGTCTGTGGCGACGTTGCCCCGGTGACGCGCTGATTTAAACGGTAGAAGAAGAAGAAGCACCAGAAGAAGAAGAGGTGGACGCTCATTGGATGGAGTCGTCACGTGTCATAACACGACACCCGTCATGCTTTTGGTGGGAAAATGATTTCGCCTCTGTGCACATTTATCTTAGGATTGAAATTCTAAATATTTTTTTTCTGAGGTTTTCTCTAACGCCAAATTAAGCGGATATGTTTCAGCTCCACGGCCCTTTGAAAGATTCCTTCACAACAGCACTGTGGGTTTGTTAAAAGCTCCGGGCTAATCGGGATAAAGTTCACTCTGCCTATTGTTTGCTAGCGTGCTAACACGTTAGCCCACGGTCTGTTGTTGAATAGAAACAAATTGGGTTTTTTTTTTAATAATTCGGGGCTCAAATCGCTCCCCCTGGGAGGACACTGTGTGTGTGTGGGATTTTTTTTTTTTTTTTTTTGCTTTTTTTTTTTTTTTATGTTTTATTAACCGGATACGATAACGGTTAGGGGCGAGGCAAGCGCCCGGCTGGTTTATTCACCTCCACACTTGCTAATAAAACAGCAGCAGCAACAACATGCCAGAAATCAAGATCAAACACGTCGTGTCTTGCAGCACTGAGGACACTGTAAGTTCAATCCCTTGCACCGAGTTTGTCAAATGAGTCATGCCTAAATGTCCCCCCCCCCCCATGAGCCTCCCTGTCACTCACCTCTTGTCATCATGCAAAACAGACTCACAAGGCAGACAACCTGCTGAGCTCTGACACCTACAGGAAATGGAAAGCAGCAAGACCCGGGGAGAAGCAGACCTCAGTCATCCTTCAGGTATGCCCCCCCCCAAATAAAACTATGATAAATAGTTTTATTTAGGGTATCTGCAGGTCCTGAAAGGTCTAGAGGAGTATCTCATTTCACTGCCACAGACGGTAACATTAGAGATGCCATACACCTGTAAACTCGCAACTAGAAAACACTCACTGACTTAACTCTTTTTTTGCTAGCGTTGAAATGAAGATCATTGACTTGATTAATTATTACTTTGTGTCTTTCCAGTATTATTTGAATTTCATTTTCGATTTGAAAATGATATTAAATTGTATTAAGTGTTAAAGCTTTTAATCCCTAATGCAAAATCTATTAAATACTTACTCCTAACAGCAAGTGATCAAGCTAGTTTCCAAATTATCAAATGACTCTTTGATCTAAATTGCTAGATATCACAGAACTTATCACATCTCAGACTGTTATTCTACAAAAGGAAGATAAATCTCAGATTTCAACTTTCTTTTTGTTATCCAAGTGATGAGGTCTGTGCAGTCATGTTTTCAGGAACTTGTGACGAGAAGAGCTATTTGCATACTCAGTAAATTTCTGTGGTATACACCAAATACTTCTGCTTTGTTGATATATTTTCGTCCTTTAGGGAATACCCTTGTTTTTCATTGTCTTCCAGTTGATACCTTCCTCAGCATGCTGCCTATGAATCTATTTCCTTTTTTCAACTACAGACTACTTTGAAAGCAGTTATAGTTTAGTGATTAAGCAGAAGCATAGAGTTGCTTTTGAAGACAGGAATATGTTTCAATATTCAGATTACACAAGTTAAACACACTTATGTGTTTTCCTAGTTATGTTTGAAATACTTGATGTCTGCCTTCTGCTGCCACTTGTCATTTTCTGGTTAATCCTACAATTTAGAGTAACTCTTGATCGTTTAGTCTCAGCCCCATCTTGAGCATTTCAATATCGTCTCTTTTATATAGTTAAATAATTAAAGTAGCTTTTGTTTGATTATTTTTTATTCCATTTTAATAGTAGTAACCTTTTTAATTGTGTTTGCAGAGTGCCCAATAAAAAAATAATGTAATAACATTACAAAGTAATTGTGTCAGTAAGGGACAGTTAGCTCATGAGTAAATGTTCTCCTTTAAAAGTGCTCATACTGGGTGCAGCTGCTAAAGACTGTTAGCTACGGCTTTGTATTTAGTTAGTATTTTAACCTTGTGCATTTTGTCTTCCTTCAGTTTGACAAGGAGGAGCAGGTGCACAGTATCGACATTGGAAATGAAGGATCAGCTTTCGTCGAGGTGTTGGTTGGGAACTCCTCAGCTGTCAGAGACCAGGACTATGAGGTATTCTTGCAAACCAAACCAGTTTAAGTATTTAACTTCTTAACTATCTTAACTAGTGAATACTCCATATTATCTACTTACTCTTTCATTTCAATCTCTATTTTAGGTTCTTCTCGTTACGTCTTCCTTCATGTCCCCAACGGAGAGCCGCAATGGCACCAACATGAACCGTGTGCGCTTCTTTGGGCCCAACCAATTGCAGAAGAGCACAGCACAGGAGAAGTGGGACAGAGTGAAAATTGTTTGTAGCCAACCGTACAGCAAGGTAAAGAACCAGACTATTTTAAACAACAGCAACAAAAATCAGGAAATCTTTTTTTATTTTTATCACAGAACTGTCACCATAGAGTAGTGTAACCCTGTTACACTACTCTATGGAACAAGTGCAACATAAGCAGCCTATACAAGCAGCGGGGTTGGACCTGCAGTGTGCTTAGCAGCTGCATTAGGGTAACTAAAGAGTTAAAGGTAATTCCTGGAAAAAGGTTTACTGATTGCATAAATCTGTTGCTGCAAGTGAAATAAAATATAAGCTCAATTTGTCTTTGCATTTGATAGAACATAGCATACGGACTGGCCTTTGTTAAGTTCCATTCACCACCTGACAAAAATGATCCTCCTTCAACAGCTTCTCCAGTAAGTAATACAATTTCTTGTTCTCTTTTAATCTATTTTAATTCTGTTTAATAGAAACCATGAGAGTATTTTAGAGCTAATTTGGTACCTGAGTTTTGGCTCCAATTCCCAAGCAGTGCGTATGAGAAATACAAACTAAATATCTTAAAAGTTCAGTGTTGTCTATGCACAAGGACGCTGTAGGACACTGCAGCAACTTATCCCGTAACAGTCTAAAATCAAAAACTGCCTGATTTTTAAAAAAATAGTAATAATAAAAAAATAAAAATAAAGATGACTAAGGTTATTATTTTAGGACACATTTGGTTCAGTACCAAAAAAGTATTGAGGTAAAACACATGGCCTAGAATAACCCAAGCACATATTTAGTACTTTTTTTTTGTTGTTGTTTTATCCTCCAGAAGTAAAAACTGGCACAGCATCTCTGTGGCACCTTAACCTCTTCTCTGAACTGCACAGTTTGTTAGCTCATGAAAAAAGTTCACTTGTTGAGGCTGTTTGCATTAAAAGACTGAGTACCTCAATCAGCCACCCTATCTTCTCCTCTGGCCCTGAACTTTACTGTCTTCTCTGCTCTCAGAAACTGACAAAGCTGGGACAGTTCAAGATGAAGGATGAGTCTCCTTCAGCTGGGCCCAGCCTTCAACCTGGCAGTCTCTTCTTCAATCGGGACAATACAACAAAATCAAATACTTCACTCAAAGGTAAATCCTTCATCAGTTCATCTTTGAGTCCCAGTGGATGTTTATGCTAAATCTAAACAAATCCCTCTAGGTGGTCTTGAGATACCACATTCAAGAGGCCAAAACTGTGTTCTGTGAGGTCTGTGATTGACCTTTACCCATCAAAAACTGATCAGTTCATTCTTGAGTCCTAATTACCCTTTGTGCCAAATTTGAAAAAGTTCTGTTAACAAAAAACTTCATAGCACCAGTTAGGTTTTATTTATAGCTCTCTGTGTGTACCAGGAGAGGTAGAGCAAAGACTAAAGAGCAAAGAGGTGATTTCAAAGACATTCTTTATTATCATGCCACTTTGTGGAAATAATTTTCCTTTGTTCCTAACCAGCCCTCTCCACTTCTCTACTTTAGTGTCTCCTCAGAGTGAGAAGTTGAGTTACGCTGCTGCTGCCCTGCAGGCTGGTGGCACCTCCCACTCACCGGGCCAAGCTTCCTCTTCCACCTCCACCTCACCACAGGTAGTAAACATCACCATTAGAAGACCAGCAAACAGCTGTTACATTAATGAGCAGTAGGTTTCCGTGCTATTTTAGACAACAGTAGAGCTGAGGGGGGCATAGGGAAGATGAAATGAGCAATAAAACTTGTTGAAGGAGGGGATTGATAGTAATTTGGAGTTTTAAATACAACATGATATCTGGGAAAATGTATTAAATTTGATTTAGAATCAAAGCAGAAAAATCAAGCTTTTGTGCAAATTTAATGTGTTCTCTTCACTCCTCCTTCTTCACGTTACCACCATAGTTTATGTCAGCTTTTGTAAATCAAATTTACGCAATCAGTATTATCACAGTCGCAGATGAACCAAAAATTGCGAAAAACAGTCAACATTTTAATTTCATATATTTTCGTGCAGATTTCCTACTTCACCATGAACCAGAAATGTTTTAAGACTCTACTCAAGTATTTCAATAGCTCAAAGTGATGTCACTGGATAAGAGTGAACCTGTTAATCATCACGCCCTTCAATTAATTATCCATCTGAGCCAGTGCTGCTGCACATACATGAACCAAAGCAGCAGGAACACGTGGAGATGCCCACACAGTGCACCTCAAAGACCTATTGAGTTGTACTTGTTGCATTTGCATGTCTAAAATAGGGGCCTATGTTTAAGCTCATTATCTCTTTGTTTTCCAAAAGCACTTTTTTAGTTGGTAAAATCAAATTTATTGAATGGAAATTGTTGTTTATGCAGCAGCTAAATTTGTAGCTTTCATCCATTTTAAAGAACTGCTCGAAACTTTACATTTCCTGGCCCAAATAAAAATGCATTGCTGTAACTTCAAGCCTGCTCTGAGAAGGAAATCAGGAGGGGCTGCTTACACAGGGGAATGACACTGGTGATATGAGCCACGTGTCACTTTGACTTTTGAAAGGAAAAAGTAAATACAGAAAATCTATTTGGGTGAGCTGCACAATACATGCCTATGCATAGAAAAGTAGTTTAAGCAGATATCCCTGTGATTGCAGTTCTGTTTGCAATTTTTTACTGTAATTGCTTTTCAACCCTCATCTTGAAGCTATAATCTACAATTTTGCAGAAATATTGTTTTTACATACTGAAGGGACATTTCATCCAACAGCATTTGCTGCCACAGACCTGTCTTATACAAATGGCTTCACATTAATCTTGTCATTCCAGTGGCGTAAATATGAAAATTTCTTACATTAATTGTTTCCTCATAGCCGCCAGCAAAAAGAAAATTTGAGTTCAGCAAAGAGCGGCAGTCTGCTCCTGGCCCTCCTCCTACGAAGAAAATAAGCCCAGCAGGTTCACCTGAGTCCAAAGCTGCAACCCCCAAACACAAGCCAAGCCCTGCCAGCACACCTAGCCCCAGTGCTGCGAAAGGTAACACCTAATTTAGTGTCTCATTCTTTGCATACAGATTATTTCCACACTGAAATCTTCCTTGACTCTTTGAATTGTCTCTCCAGCTTCCCTTGCACAGAAGTCTGCTGACAAGAAGAGGGAGAGTCAGTCCAAATCTGAACCTAAACCCAGACAAGGGAAAGCAAAAGCTGAGGGAGCCCAGCAGGTCCCATTCAACCGGATCATGGAGGGGGTGGTGTTCGTCCTCAGTGGTTTCCAAAATCCATTCAGAGGGGAGCTGAGGGAAAAGGCTCTGGACATGGGAGCCAAGTACCGGCCTGACTGGACGCCTGACTCCACACACCTTATGTGAGTAGCATGCTGGAATGGAAATGTGGCATATGTAAAAACTCCATACTTAGTTTGGCTTAGTACTTAGTTTATTTATTATTGTTTACTTCAATGCAACCTTTCAGCTAGCTAGCTACACAATTTTGGGAATATACAAAGGTAACAAATCCACTTTCCAGCTTCTGTAAAAGTCACTAATTAACAAGTTATTTCTTCATCTTTGTGCTCAGCTGAGACATCTAGCTGCTCACTGCTGCCTCTAGTCTCATATTGACTGGACAGACATGAGAGCGGATTCAGTCTTCTCATCAAACTCCATGAGAAAGGCAAACAGCAAATAAGCACATTAGTCCACAGATTACAGTGTGATGTAATTTCATTGCGTGTTGCTCATCAGCATACTTGTCTGTCCTACTTTTGTTTTTTAACACATACATTTCAACAAACTCAGATTTTAAATTCCCACCACAGTTGTTGCTATGAGGGAAAACTGCTCTCTACAGTTCTTAGACTGAGTAGGTGAGGATGTGGACAGATAAATGGGGAGCAAATGGAAAAGAGCTGCAGACAAGTCGAAGGATCAATATGTGAAACTACAAGATGTCGCAAGGTGATAAGATTAAAGATAAATGAGCAGATATTTGGCAGGTTTCTCAACATAAATAGTTTTAAATTGGAAATATGGTAAAATGACTGAGGTGTAATGATGCTTAGGTTGTGGAACTAATGTGATAAATATCATAATAAGTAATTTTGTTCTTGTTCCAGTGATGTCCTGTCATGAGAGATTTTTATCTGTTGCTCGTGTTTATCATTGAAAGAGATTAGAGGATTGTGTAACAGTTGTGTTAGCACTCTCAGTAATTCAGTTTGATTGCATCTTGATCTCTGCTGTCTGAGCAGACTATTGCCCTTGACAGTTTCTCTTTAGTGATGTAAACCCTGTGTGTGTGTTTGTGTGTTTGTGTTGACACGTCTGTTTTCACCAATTAATCTCCAGCTGTGCCTTCGCCAACACCCCCAAGTACAGCCAGGTGAAATCAGCAGGGGGCATCATCGTACGGAAGGAATGGGTGATGGACTGTCATAAGCGGAAACAGAAAATCTCCTATAAACAGTAAGAGAGCATGAAATACAAAACAAGCTGGTGCAAAGCATTGACAGCTGGATGGCATTCACTGTCTTCTTACGTCCCCAGGGTGACAGCCTGGTTTTAGTGTGGAGCATGTGTCCACTGTATCCACATCTGATTTAATACTTTCTCTTAAGCCACGTCTGTACCTCTATATCGCACAGTCTGTGCACAGCACTCAAACTGATTGAAGCGTCCAAAAATACACCTCTCACAGCAGTGATGCCAACTTGCTACAGAGAACATTGCAACCTTGAGTAACTGATGCCTGCTGTGATCACAGATCCATCCCAGGCAGCTCCAGCAGCTCTCTAATTATATGCCTCATTACGGGGGGAGGTTTTGCAACATCAAGGTCTTCTGTCATTGCTTCACATGAGTCTGTCTACTGAATAATGTAGAGCTGAACACTCATCTCGAGCAACGGAAGGTCCAAATTATTTGGAAGAGTACTGTACTTGTGTTATCCCAGATAGCACTTTGCTTAATCATTTAAGGAATTCATTCATTCTTGTTGCTTCAGTAATGATTGTATCTGGCTTGAAGATGACTCAATTTTCAACCAGGCTGCCACACCCACAATCTTTCCAAGGTTACTGAACATTTTAGTATCAGACTTGCAATCAGATGCATTTAGACAATCCCAACATGTAACAACATATAGCATGTACTGTGGCAGTATCTTGCTCCGGCTCTTCAACCTGCTGCACCTGCTATGTCAGTTGTACTTCTCCGTATTTGTTAAGTGGAGGTGCTACACTGAAGATAGTACTACTGGTTTCTAAGAGCTCAATATAACAAGGATGATATCAACTGTTATTAAAGGAATAATTGAAATGCTGTTCAAAGTAATTTCCATTCAGGAAAATTGGACAAAGTTTTGTCTTGCGTGATTTGGAAGATAAATAACTTTAAAGAAGAAAAGTGCTCATAATTTTCTCACAGGCAGCATCAATGCTGGTCTTGAAAACGTATCTTGCAATTGAATGATTGTGAATCTTCATGAATAATTGGCAATGGTCATGGGCCCTAGAGACTCGTCCCACCTCAGTATTCAAACACTGTAGATTCTTTAAATCAAAGTTCTCATCAGCAGCCTCTATGCTACTCAGGTGCCAGAGTATAATTCACATGTGCTTGTGGCTCTCTTTTTTAATCATTGACTTGTTCACATGCCATATTTACAATGTTTTGTTGGACTTTGGTGCTGGATAGTATGATCATTACATTACACTCAAACTGATTTTGTTGTCCTGGTAAAAAGATGTCTTAGTTAAATGAAAAATGTGACTGCCTTCACTCTGGACTATTGATGCGTAGGAAGTGGCACAGAATCATTATTACTGTCAGATTGCTAGTGTGATCGTTACAGAATTCATTTTTTCAAGCTCGACACCATCTTGTAAAATGACCTGCTCATTTTCAAATTGCATGTTTCTAAAAGAGACTTATTTGGTGAAAACAAATTTGTAACTCTGTTGGTCATTATCAACAGATAATTGATAATTGATTCAGTCAAGCAAAAATACCAAACATTATCCTTATAATTATCATTATAGTTAATACAATTTCTTTTGGTTTTAGACTTTTGGTGTGATTTTCAGGATGCCATTGTTTTTTTTACTTTTTTAATGGCAATAATAAATGAAGTAATTAAAAAAGTAATTGGCAGATAATGGGAATAATCGTGAGGTTGCAGCCCTAGTTGAGTTAAAAATACACAACAGAAGGAGTCACAGACCTTCATTAGTGTCTTCCTTTGGTTATGATTAGTTATTGGGATGTGACTGTCATTTCAAAGAGATGATTATCAACCAACTCCAGCAGGTTGCATTTGTAGATAAGACACGAAAATCAATTTCAGGGGTGTGTTTTGATGGGATTATTCTACACAGTCACAGTATGAGCATATGAGCTCTGCAAAGACACTGAGGGAGTAATGTGGAAAGCTTTTTCATAAAGTACCGCTGAAGGGTGATGGTGAAACACTGCTGTGGTTTTATGAAGTCTCATCCTTACTTCGAGATTCTCAAAAAATGCATTGTAATGAGAAGTTCACTGCAGCCCATGTCATCATTCCCCTTCACATTCACCTTTCTCAGTCAGTTTCTGATTGTGCCGAAGATCCCTCACCCCCATCCTCCCCCCACTACATCCCCCTCTCTTGTTGTCAGAATAATCCATTCCCCTGCCCACCTCTGCTATTGTGCAGCGCATGGAGTGTGCAGCTTTGATGATGTATCCTTTATTTAAAAGCTGCATCTGCTATGGGTAATTAAAGGGACCACTTACTTTGATGATGACAAGTACTCAAACAAATAGACACACTCGCACTCTCAAACTGTTGCCCAATCATGCACACAAACACTTTGTCACTGAGCATCTAGAGGCAAACGCACAGCTTCACTGAGCTCCTGTCATGCACATGCATTGTGTAGTCTTTATATTAATGAGATTGTGACATCAGCCAAGCACCATAGAAATGCTTTCTCCTCAGACATGATATAATCTGTGAGGAACCAGAGATGGACAGAAAGAAAGGAGAGCAGAAAACACTCAAGCTGCTCTACAACATCCCATTACAATAGAATTGAATGAGTAAACAAATTTCTCATTAAAACCGAGGCTCTGTTGCAACATCCCAAGAGGACATGGTGTGTTGGCACCAAAATATCAGCACAATTACATCATGATTAATCTACAACACATAAAACTCAATCACACACAGAAAAGTTGTAATCTGAAATGTTTGTGCCAGAATTGTATATGGGTGTCAGTGCAGTTCCATCATCATCATCAATAACAAACATTTATTAAAAACAAGCATATTGCTGCCTTGGGCTCTGGGGGTGTCAGTCAATTTTTGGTGTTTGCAAGATTAAACAATTAACCAAAGAGGAATCAATAGATGCCTCTTTGATAAGAAATGAGTGTCATCATGTCTTTGCCCAAATATACAGTTGTTGTTCTCAGACAAACTTTAATCTTTAACAGATGGATTTATGCATAAAAATTTGAGGACAAGTAATAGAGGGAAGGAAAAGCTTATTCAAAAACAAATAATCAACTGAAAATGTTGTACGAATCATGTGTATTACACTCAGATCTCCAAAGATGCTCAGTTAATTGCTTAAAAAATGACTTAAACCATTAAGCAATTATCACAATTATTTCAACGTTGGTATAATTTAGTTGTAGCCTCTCGAGCAAACTGTGCATGTCTCCAGTTCTTTTGAAGCAGAGCAGATTGTGCTCATTGGTTTGCTGTAGAGGTAACGGCACTGTCACACGCAACAGATACTGCATTACTCGCCCTGCCCACAGTGTCCCTTTTCATTTTCCAATTTCCTGGTCACAGAGTTTTATGAAACAAAAAAGCATAGGTCAATATAATGCCTCCCTGTAGTGTGCGTGGAAATGATTGCACCTTAATGCTGGTTTCTGAACTCCCTGCACTTCACATTTCCAGCATGATAATGTCCTGGTGACTTTATAGTAGCTTGAGGGGATATATAGAGAAGGTGGGAAGAAATGTCACATCCACATTTTACTCATTTATTTTTACCTGTGTGAGTAAAAAGAGACTGTGTGAAATCCAGACTGCAGAGTGTGAGCAGCAGACTTATTAATTATCACCACTGTTATGTATGCTCTGGAATTTAGTGTAACATTTTATTTTCTCCTCACACTTATTTTCACCTTTGCAGAGATTATAGATCACTCATACATATATATATATATATATGTGTGTGTGTGTGTGTGTGTGTGTGTGTGTGTATGTGTATATATATATACACACACACACACACACACACACACACATACGAGTCATGACAAACACTTAGGCACAAGCCTGTTTACATAAAACTTCAGAGGTTTAATTTACTTATGACTCCCAAGGTACATTTCCATTAGAAATACACAATCACTGAATTTGAAAGATTATCGTGTTGATTGATTTTACAATGTGCAGTTTCAATATTGTAATCAGGGTGAATTTTGGATTCAGCTGCTACGTCGCAAATAATGGAGGAAGGTTTCAGTATCCTTAAATGAAGCTGGGGCACATGGGAAAAATACAGTTTGACAGAAAGAGGTTTGAATCCTTCCTGGCGTCTCACCTCAATGGAGCTGGGTAATTTATTGTTCATATAAAACACAGTGGTCTCTCAATATAAGACTTTGCACTGTGAAGTGACAGCTCACCCCACCTCCTATCCCACCATTGTTGCACCTTTCAAGAAGAACTGTTGGTAACATTTTACCAGTTGCTCAAGAAAAAAAGCAGAACAGTAGATGATGTATATGTGCTATAATGCCATTAAGATGACCCTTCATTACGCCTTTGCCTGTTTATACTGGACTATTCAGAGCATAATGCTGCCCCAATGTGATGATTTTTTTAGCATACCACCATTGCGGTATTGGAGGCTTGACATGTAACACAACAGTGTTGGCACTGTGTTTCACACACAAACATCATTCTGGCTCTGTGACGTCCTCCGCTGCCAGCTTAAAGGTGGTTTCCCTCCCTTTGCATTTAATTAGACTTGTCTCCTAGCATACAAACGTCAATATTTAATATACAGGCAATGGTAATGTTTTAAACATCAGGTCATCTCTGAAATAAATATTACCTTCACTTTGAATCTTGCTTTTGTTCCACTATTACCTGACAACAGGCATACTGCAGTTTTAAACGTTGAAGTAAAGCTGATTGGGAGCAAGATATATTGTGCAGGCGTCGTTTTGCCTCTTTGCCTCTTTCTCACGTTGACATATTTTGTACACTTTTTTTTTTTTTTTCCTTCCTTGTCTTCCTCCAGGTATTTGATGGATGGAGCAGAATCAAGCTCAGAGAGCGAAATGGAGGTGGATGACCAGAGCGAAGAGGAAATGAACACAAAGGTAACTTTGTTTTTTATATATTAAAAAATGATGATAATCAAATTGAAAGTCCTTTGTCTTGCTTGAAACTGTCAGTCACTTCTGTCCATGCTGTGCTTGCAGACTCCACAGAAGCAGGAGAGACAAGTCACCCCCAAAAAGACACCAGAGAAGAAGAACAAAGATGATGATGAATATGGTGGCTCCACTGATGTGGATGAACCAGGTTTGCATTAAAATACTTAAATTGGAGTCACATTGAATTAAATGTAACTTTACCTGACATTTCATTTAAGATTCAGTCAACATCAGCTTTGCCCCTTCAATGACTCTACATTAAAACTGCCGATGGGGTAAAAGTGAGAAAGCACATAATTGCTCTGAAAGATGACAGCCTTGCAAAGTCTTAGATTTTAGTTTTTTATGGAGTCTACAGGCAGACAGACGGGGTGTAATGATAAGAAAAGTGGGTGGTCGGCCCACTGAAAAGATGAAATGGGGAAGAAGAACAACAGCTAAAGTGAAAAGTCACGTAGAGTTTGGATACAGTGCGAGGGGAAAGAAAGAAACACAAAAAGGTGGAATGAAGGTTGAACGGTAAAACAGACATTTTCTTGCAAAGTTATGTAGGACAGACTTTTTAATGCAGTACATTTTCAAACAAGCTTAGTAGTGACATTGAATTTCACAGTGGCAACCAGGGTTATGTACTTTAAACTCTTACATTGAAGCTGGTCTACAAATAATAGCCAAAGAGAGAGATGGATACAGTGTTGATACAATATACAGTCCAGTTCCAAAAAGACTGGGTAAAAAGGGGAGGAAACTAAAGTGTCGGAGTTACACAGCACTCACAGACACGTTGGAGGCTTCATCCAAATGTTTCAGCACAGGCACGAGACAATCAAATCACATTGCAACTATTTCAAGAAACACTGTGGCTGCTGGTCCAGTTAACAGTGGCATTTAACACCAAAATAGAAGTGAGGCTGACTATTACAATGGGGAATCACCCTAATCTCGATGATCAGACTTCATTTGTACACCGGGACACAGGGAATTCAAGCTTGGTGAGACATGGCAGAGGCAGTTGGTGAATCTGGTATGTGTTTGGTTGTGGCGTTTATTTCCCGTGAACTTGCCTTTAGCATTGCATGGGCAGCTAGTATGGCACGTTGGCTACCCTGGCAACCAAATCAGTATCCATGACATTCAGCTTTCCCGAAAGCTGGATATGTTGTGTGTCCCATGCAGGAAACTAGGATTGGTTACTTTCACTATGATGATAGAGCCAGCGCTGAGCGCACGCCCAGCCTCAAGTGTTAACACAACGTGTATGTGTCTGCTCTGTTTTGGTGGATCATGTCACTAGTCAACTATGAGTTTCTTTTATGTCTGAATGCTAAATCTCTTCTCGATCACTAATTAAGTCTGATAAATGACTTGCCTTAATCGTTGTTAAGCTGCCTTTTAAGAAAATAAATACCTTCTGTGTGTTTCACAGTATAGTCCCTCCAGAGAAGGACGGGGATTAAGCCTCTTTAGCTGCTTTTCTTTTTTTTTTCTTTGCCAAGTGGACAATAGTTTTGTAAGTGATTTTGCTTCCACACTAAAATATCTCAGCAGTCATTGGAAGTATTCACAGTAAAATGTGTAAAAATTTGTGACTATAAATCCTTACAAGTTTGGTAGGTGACATGAAATTTGGTAGAAATATTAATTTCCCCACCAATCATATCGACTAAAAATCAATACCTCAACATCATCATAGTAAAGATGTTAGCAGAAGCAGCAGCACCCACACCCGTAATGTTGCAAAACCGCTAGCAAGGCTGTAGGCTGACGTTAGTTTGAAATGATCGATTTGGACAGCAATGTTTTATAAAACTATGAACAAGATATGACTATGTTGTAACAAGTAACGGCAAATTATAATGACCTTTTATCTTGTAGCAGAAAAATTTTAAAGCTTTGACATTTGACAGTCCAAAGAGAAACATGAAACAAGGGCAGAGAGAGTGGGGAGACAACAAAGGTCCCCTTGCCATGGATGTTGCTTTTATGTGGTATCACCAGATGGCCATAAAATTTTTATAAATTCTGTTTATTACTTTTATTGAGTCCTCTATTGTTTGTATCTGGGAGTAATAATTTAGCATTTTTCCATTTACTTAATTTACTTACTATATTTAAAATAAATTAGAGAGAGAGAGAGAAACACAATATCTCACACACAATATCTCAATATCTCGTGTCTGAATTATAAAGACCCAAGAGCTGAATTGGCTGTGAAGTATGGGAGGTGATTTATTCTAATAGCTCAAATAACTAAAGAGGGAGGGAGGGTAGCACTGGAGCTGAAGAGGACTGAATGAATTGAGAGGGGCAAGAGAACAATGTGAGGGCCCAAGGATTAGACAAAAGGGATCATCTTTATGAAGCACTTGGAAGTGGATGAGTTGACGCCACCACGCAAAAGCGAGAACAACATACATACTGGTAGATGCCTTTTGGGGTAGATACCAGAATGAAGGAAAGACCTAATAACTGTGAAGGGACTTATGCATGATCCTCATTTCTATGTTAATGTGACGCCAGACGTAAAGTGCCAGTGAACCACCAAACACATATAGAGAGAGAGCATTTTAAATTAGAGCTTCCACTGTTTTCCCCAGCAACAACATCTGATTGTTCTGTAATGGGAAGTATTGCTAACAAGGTGGTGGTCTTTGAACTGCAGATGCATGTTTCATAGAAATTCTCTCTGTCTGCATTGGATAAATGAAAATTAATAGCATTTTGTAGAAAACACAATAGCAAGATTAAACTCCAAATTTTTAAAGCTGATTTAATTCTTTGATTATCATAGAAAATTAGTTTTAAGATTAAGGCCAGAGTTCAGTGAAGGTAATTTTAGGAACTGAGCAACAACCTTCGTTCTCAGTGAACACTTCATGGCTATAAACTTCTATTAAATCTTATGCTGGGCCTTTTCCAGTATTACAATAAATCAGACATGTATCAAACAAAATGATTTCTGGTTAAATTTTCCTCTATTGACATATTAACAATTCATTTCATAGGAGGTGATGATGATGACTCTGCTGTGGACACAGAGGACGAACTGCAGAGGTAAACAGAACAAATAATGTCATTGGTGCGCCTTGTAATATTGATGTGGGCGAATTTGTCCTTGGTCATTGATGTCATCTTCGCTCTTTTTTGCTACAGTAACAAAGTGACCATTGATTCATTGAAATTCCGCTTTACCTTTAGTCAACTTGATTAATAATCATACAATAATTGTGCAGTAACTTGGATAGACTCAAGTTTCGTCTTGTATGTTTGTTCACACCAACTTTCACCCATAAAGTAAGCTCTTGAGAAAGTCCTCCGAGGGCTTGCATATTATTACTGAATTAGAGAGACTTTGTTAACTTCTATCTTAAATTCATACTGAAATAAAGAACTAAGAATCTGCTGTAAATAGTTATTTAAAGAGATATTGTGGTACTTTTACTTAATGTGACAATCTTGCAGATTTTCATTTAAATAGTGTGATTTATGTCACTATCTCTTCATGAGACGTAATATGACTTATTTAAAGCTATATGTATAAATATATTTTTCACACCACATTAAATGATGTGTGTTTATTGTAGCAAATCCAGGGGAGACTTTTCATCTCAGTCTAGTTTGCCTCAGCTCTATGAAGCCTTTTAGTATCTTTTAGCTCATTGTTTTGGTTTTACAACCAGCAGCTTTACTGTTTTTGGTTGATCTTAAAGCTTCTCAGCATACACAAAACATTGAGCAAATCAGAGCTGAAAGAGGGCGGGTTTTGGACTTTTAGCCTGTTTGTACACACGTTAGTTGCAGTGACTTAAGATGAAGATGATAATGAGTGGCCAAACAGTTATTGACATGTTATTGTAAACAAACAAAAGTTCTGTTTTCATTTCCTTGGGTTCTAACAATGTTTCTGGTTTTTAACATTTTTAAATCCTGCATCGTGGCCTTTGCTTGTGGGATTATTCCACTTCTAATGTGAAACCTACAAGAGCAATGCAATAATAGAATTCAGTTCAGTTTTTCTTTTAACAGATTCATTATGTCTGTGAGGAGGAGTGCCATAATGCCCTGCCAGTGTAACTGTGACCACCATTAGACAAGACAAAAAAAAAAAAAAGACAAATTGTGGGGTTTTTTCTTTTGAGATACAGGTAACCTAGCATAAAAGATGCGTAAAAGTTTTTTTGTCCCTGTGAAAGAGTGGAGAATGAGAACAGACAGAAGAAAGCAGCTGCTCAAGTGAAGATGGTGAAAGTGGAGGATCCATACGGGGGGTCGACAGATGAAAACACTGATGCTGAGGCTGAAGAGGATCATCCCATCCCTGAGCTGCCAGGTATGTCTCTCTTTGTTCTTGTCTCAATTTCCTCCAGTCCCCTCTTGTCTGTTCCTGTCTTGATCCCAGGGAACGATGTCCTTTCTCATGGGACATTGTAAGCACTGTCGTAAAGTAAATTGGATCCCTTTCTGCCTTTCAAGAACACCACTCACATTCTGTGTTTTCTGTTTTTTTTCTCCCTTTATCAAATAGGACCTATTATTACTCCTCTCACTTATTGTGTAGTAACCAGTTGAACTCTTCTTCTCATTCTCTTATCTCTTACAGACTTCCTGAGTGGAAAGCACTTTTTCCTCTATGGTAAATTCCCTAACAATGAGAGACGACTACTGTTGCGATACATCGTTGCCTTTAATGGGTGAGAGAGACTTGTGGTAGAAACCTGCTCCAACTTTGTTTGGTTGTATGACTTCTCAGTGGGAAAAAAAAAAGCCATCAAAAGCAAATGTCTGTGTTTAAATCACACTGTTGTCTCTGCTCCAGCGTGATCGAGGACTACATGACAGAGAGAGTGCAGTTTGTGGTGACCAGTGAGGGGTGGCATGACTCCTTTGAAGATGTGAGTTTAGTCCTCTGTTTTTTCTCCCTTTGGCATTACATCAGCGTTGCTTTGCCAGTCGCAGACAAATAATGATGTCTCCATGCAATTTTTGCAAATCTGGGTTTGAGAGTGTGTGTGGCACGGCTCACATGCTCCCACAGATGACTATTTTGTGTAGGTAATGTGTTTAGGAATTTTAAAGTGTTGCTCAGTTACACAAAGAGCACAAATGAAAATCTCTTCAAAAAGCTGCAGATGGAAATACAAAAAAAAAAAAAAAAAAAAAACCCTGTACATGTCAGACTGCCAGCATAGAGACTTCTAAGCAATTTTATGTTAAACAGTAAGTACTTTTTATTATTTTGAAGGTAGAATCAAATATATGCAATCAAGGTAACCTGAGTGTTTCCTCAGTGAAAAGGCAGCAGGGTTCAGACCAAGTGGCTTTTTGAATTTGTGGGTCAGGCCTTCTTAGCATCTCATTTACCAGTATGGTGACACAGTCTGAACTTTTAGTTTATCAGAGGCTTTGTATCGCTTCCTCTGAGCCCATTTGTAATGCAACAAGAACACTTCATAACCTCTATTTCTCTCGCTCTCACCCTCCCTTTCATTGCAGGCACTGATGGAGAATGGCAATCTGAACTTTGTCAAACCTGCATGGATTTACGCAATCAATGAACGACAAAAGATGCTGCCCTATCAACCCTACTCTGTTGTCCCCTGAACAATACACTGTATGTACACACTGAAGTGTGTGCAGACACACTCAGACTTCATATCCTGATGAAGAAGCCATGGGAAAAGCCATATACTTTTTTCCCTTTCCTTTTCCTATTTCAGATTCACCACTTTTCTCAGAAGAAGCAATAAACCAACTCTAGATCATTAATGACTTTATACTGATGATTCATGAAACGTCTTCAGTCCTGGTCCAGTTTACATAGAAGCAAAGTTTTCACCACTGATGTTCTCACCTTTTGGCCAAGCTTGGAAAAATGTTTATTTAAATGGTGTCTGTTTACATCTACAGTAAGTAAGGTTTAGCTTTATTATTAGCATGTTATTTGAAGCTTGTTAGCCCTAGCTTGGCCACAAAGTAATATCATTATCATCAGTGTGCTTCTCAGTCTCTTCGGCTCTATGCATGAAGAACACTCTCTGATTCAGGGCTTGTTTGAATTTCTTGGTTCCTGTGCTGCAGTTTGCTGCTGCTTACCTCAGCTACCTCAGGCTCCGTCTGGAAATGAGTTATCACCCTGTTCTGACTGCCAGCGGCGCTGATAAGACGCTGACTTGTGTAAGCGGGCTGATTTTTATGAGACCAGCCCAAAGTCAGGTGAAAGTTGCCTGTTTTTAGGGATGCAGCCACCAAACGCAAAAATCAGGGCGACTAAATTCTGAAAATGAAATTTAGGACTGGGGGGAGGGGTTGTGTTTGTTTTTCTTCTTTTTTTATTTTATTAAATACCGTAAGTGGTAAAGTGATGGATTTCAGTGTGTTGTTTAAGTCTGACAAGTATGAATTTGTTTGGTTTTATTGATGTTAAGCATTATAAGAGATAGACCGGCTCGACAGATGTGAGGACATTTAAAGTCACATGGAAATGTCAGGCCTACCACCTTTGGTTCACTTCTTCAAATTGGCTTGTTTGAGTCAATACCTTGACTTTTTTTTCCCAATAGTACTTAATTATTTTGTCTAAATTAAAAAAAAAGGTTTTTAATTAAACATATTGCTCTCACTTTATTCATCAAGCTATCTTTGCACTTAGCTGCTCTCATCCCTTCCTATGTTTTCCTCTGTTTGCAGCTCAAGAGGCACTTTCTTCCTTTTCATTCCTTCTCTCATCTCTAGCCCTCTCTCCTCTCTCTAATTTACTTCTCCTCCTGTTTTGCACCCTGGAGCCACTGGGTCTTCTGCTCTTCAGTCAAGGGGATTAGAAAGCTGGAATGTGGATGAGAGACGAGGAAGGAGGGATGGTTGCAGGGGAGAGGGAGGCTTCAGGAAAGATGAAAAGGTTTTGATTCTCAGCAAGAATGTATTTTTAAAGTAGCCAAGGTTCGGCGTGTTTTATTCTTCTTGTGTAAAGGTAGTGAAGTGTGAGGATGGTTCGCACTGCTTCCTGCAATTTGACATCAATCTTCGATTTGCTTTTCATAAGAAGAGGGGCACAAGGTCAGATCTATTTAGGTCTGGAAGCGGCAGAATTTCCAGCAGCTAATGGCATCACCCTGATCCAGTGTCATATTTCATTTAAATGCATATCTGTCTCCAGGATGCACAGAAGATGGGCTGCTTTCAAATTGTCCCATCTGACAGGTTGGCTTTGTTCAAACAGCAACGTTTGCACCCCATTCCTGTCACATTTGTCTCCTCCAGTCAGATTTATGTTTTGCTCTTAGCATTTATATGTCTCCTGAATCTCAGCAATGACCTTGCCTGACGATAACCTTTTTACTGAGAGAGCCAAACGTGTGGCTCTGTAGCTTTAATCCTCATTATCAGTGATGCACAGTATTATGTGGCAGATGTTTTTCTTTAATTATTCTAAGTTTGATTTTTTTAATTTACTCTTATATTATGTTTTCCCTATTCTTTCTTGCTTTGTTTTGTTCTTAATGCATTGTTGATGTGGAAGGGGGTGAATACATATGCAAAAATATTTTACTTACACTTAACAATCTGTTAAAAGAATCCAGATTAAATCAACTTCAACTGAATTTTTATATACTATATGTATCCAATATGGTTCAACATGGAGATATTTAGTTCCCATCATTGAGGTGTGGCTGAGGTCTTTAAGATCAAATTTACTTATCTGCTGGAACTATTCCTCTATTCCTAAGTCTCTGTATATCTTTCTTCATTGGCACCTGGATCATTATTATGCAGTTACCATATGATGTGAAGAAAAACATAGGAGTGAAAGGTTATTCATTGTAAACTTCAGTGTATTGATGAATAGACTGACCTTATGTACTCCCTCGACTTCCAAGTCAGTTTAATCAAAGGTTGAATTGATTCCGCCTCTGAGAATATTTTCTCCATAGAGGCTCAGATACTCCTGCTGCTGGTGTTTCACAAGTGCCAGGTCAATTGGTGCAAATGTGCACTAAAATTTGCATTGTGCATTTTTTTTTTTCTTTTCTTTTCTTTTTGGAGTCAAAATATACTTAAAACACCAAAAATAAAAGCATTTGTGCAGAATGGGTGATTTCAGAATAAGATATATACTATATATTTTTAATGAAATTATTGTATTAGAATTATTCATGCATTACTTTACCTATCACTTAAATGTTGACATTTGTAAAGGTGCAAATAATTTTACCTTTACTGTTGTGTAGTTTAACCTATAACAGTACATCATTTTATACTTGTTTACTGTGTTATATATGAACAATCTGAATCAGCAAAGTAACAGTAACTAAAGTTTAAAAATAAAGGTAGAGTAAAAAGTACAATGTCAGCTTCTGAAATCCACACGTTGCAACCTTCCGGGAAATTGACAAACCGGAGGCTTCATTAAGCTAACGTTAACTCAATTTAACAAATAATTAGAGTTTTTAAAGTTTTAAAAATACTTATGATACAAACCATATCGCAAAATTGCAGTATAACAAAAGAAATTGTGCCTCTTCAGGGGGCTGCTAATATACTGTATATAATGTTTCCTTCTTTGTTATTTACTTCTACTGCTTCTGCTCCATTATGTTACTGTGTACTGTGTTACTACTTTTTTTTTTTTTTTAAAACACTATATCTGTGCCTTGTCCTTTCAAGGTAAAAGCTAAGCTCTAATCAAATCGGAAAATAATAAACTGAAAGAAAAAAAATGCAATAAAGTTAAAAGAAACTATTTACCACTATTAACTAACTAATTAAGACCTCAACATTAATTTGGTTATTGGAGGTATAGTATAGCCTGCCTGACTGCAAAAAGCTGTTTTGCCCCCAGAATTCATCTCACCCAAATAGCATTACATTATTTTTGCCACCTGAGCAAATCCTGTTGCCTTAACAACCGAAACTCCGTGTACAAGTGTTTGTGAGCCTCCTCTCCTCCTCTCCTCTCCTTCCCTCCTCTCCTTTCCTCCTCTCCTCTCCTCCAATTATTTCCATCCTGCTCCTCCGCGGCTCGTGTCAGACTCCAGCCGCGTTGACCCGGGCTCATCCGGCGCGGAGGGGGACGATGTTACCGAGGAGCGGGGACTCATGAGGGCCTGTGTCTGTGTGTGTGTGCGGACCATGCGCTGACTGGCTGGCTGACTGGCTGGCTGACTGGCTGACTGACTGGCTGACTGACTGGCTGAGGTCAACGTGGGAGCTTTGGCTGTGAACCGTTGGATCGGAAGCTGCAGCCGCTGTTGTTCGTGCGCAGGGAGCGGACCTGGATGTGAGCAGCTCCGCGGGAGAGGGTGAGTGTTTTCACCGACTGAGAAGAGGTCGAAACACCGACTTTCGTGTACAATTAGAAACCCGTGTCGAAGCGTGCGCAGCCTCTGTGGGGAACTTGTTGCAGCGACTTTTTAACGCACGAATAAGGAATTTCTTGCACTTTTTTCCCGGCGGTGTCGTGAACGGATTAAACCAAAACATGGGAGCGATGTTGCAAGTTTGATTTCACGGTGGCAGCTTTGTATTTAAAAAGGAGTTATAGGGTAATATTATATCACAAGCTTTTATTTTTAAACACCAATTAAAGGTGATGATGTTCTATAAGAGAGAGGCTGCAGAATAAATCTATGCTACTAATATAAAAAGAGGCAGAATATAAAAAGAAACAAAGTAGTAAACGCAAAAAAAAAAAAAAAGTACAGTTTATAACTTATCGATAGGTTCAAAACCTTAAAGCCATAGTTATCCCATCCCAAACAACCAATTTAAAAGGATTCTTGAATGGGGAAAAAAAAACCTATATTTCATAATAACACTGTTAAAAGAACAATTAAAAAGTTGTATATAAATATAAATGTGCATTAACTATTATGATACAGGTTCAATAGTGTACAATGTGGGTAGTGCTCCTTTCTTCTGCTAATATATTTGCAGAGTATTTGTATTTGACACATGGTCATAATGTTTATTACTGTTATTTTAAGTCCCATCAAACTAAGAAGGTTTGAATTTCATTATTCACCCAGGTCTCATCTTTCTGCAGAGATGCTTTGCATTTTGTTTGTACTTTGTGATTAATTTGTGATTTTGTGTATTTGTGAAGAAAGAGATTTTACTTCATATAGTTCTCCACCGAGGCTATTTTATGAAAATCTCATTTGTGATACCCTCTGGTGGCCAAAGTGTCATTATGTTGGATCTGGAAGGATTTTCTTACAATAATAAAGCTCAGTCAAAGGAAACTGTTTAAATTATACTAGAGCCCCAAAAATCTTCTGATGGTTGAAAGGTTTAAAAAGACCAGATAAACTTCTTTGGCAGAGAGACGTGGGTAATTGTGTTTAATGGCAGCCAACCCTGATTATACAGAGATCTTGAATGTCTTCCTTCTGTGTTATGTGACAGATTGTCTCACTTTAAATCTGCATAATATTCACTAACAGCAAATTACACTGGATTTTCTGTTATATCTCTGTTATCACACACACATTAAGCACTTTTTCTTCAATAGTCAGAGTGTGATTGTGTGTTTGTGCTCTAATTTACTTTTATTTCAAGCCTGCACACATCACTGGGAGTTGACTTCCAAAAGCTGCAGTGTCTCATTCTAAATAAAAGATGGAGACGATGCAAAATTGCTTCTTGAATAAAAGATGCTTGTGGTTGGTTCAGAGCACCGCCTCCGGGTTGAGGTCTCCTCATGTGACTCGGTGTTGAGGTGATTCCCCTTTTTTTTTTGTTAAAGAGATCAACAAGAAACCCAAAGTAATAAGAAAAGAAATGGTTTCATGTTGTAAGCAAATAATAAGAGAAAGCATTAATCATGTGTCACAGAGCGGATCCTCACTCCCTGTCATCCCAGCTCTAGTTATTTGAAGGTGTGACTTATCTTTGTGTGTTTCCTTCTTACTCAAAAACGCTTGAAGTCATATACTGTGGGTGTTATATGAGTTGTCACAAATCAAAGAACAAGTCATTTCATCATAATTGGTGCTATGGCTCCGCACAGGCAGCTGATGGAGTCCATATTACCATATGAGCAATGTGCAGTTTTTGAGCAGAAAAGCGGGGAGAAATAAAAAAAAACATAATTAAACAGCTGTGCTCCCGAGCTGCTGCTCTCGATCCAAATCCTTGTTGGATTTTGCACTTACAATAGAACGAGCGAAAAATAAAAGACCTCTGTCTTTAATTGCTTGCTCTACAAAGCAGGTGCATTGTCATCTTTTTTGGAAGAAATTACACATGAATTTCCCTCTGTTCTATAACTAAGTTCACTGTCCTGCAAATTTAATTTGTCTGCACAAGTCACTGGCTGCTCGTTAAAAACCAGCGAGCAAAGGAACATGAGGAGCTCTGGGAGGGATTGAGAGTAGAAATGGGGCTAAGAAGTACAAGACAACAGTGAATGTTTTCTGTCCTGATCCCAGCAGATGATGTGATTATTATACTGCAGCTGAACATCCACACCATTCCCACTGGCTGGGACTCCTTCCTGCGTCTCAGAGAAGGAAATGAAAGATTTATTGCAGGTCAGTTCATAGCCTTAGCAAAGCTTGGGCAACAAAAAAATGAAGGATTTTGCTGCTTTTTTTTTTTTTTTTTTTGCCTTCCTCCAGTGTTGTTGGGCAGACAAGGGCAAGGATGTAATAGACCTGTCAAGTGTCTGCAGAGAGGAGCTACAGAGGAGGAGATAGGAGACAAGGATGGAATGATGAAGGCTGGTGGGAGATTAAGGACAGAAAGGGCATCAGACAACACAGGACTGAAGGAGTGAGGTCAGTTCATAAGAAGAACAAGACAGGGGGAAAAAAATTTTAAAACATGGAACGTGATATAATGTACTCTCCTTATTCATTTATGTCCACAATGTGGCAAAACAGGTTTCAAACAAAGACTATCCTTGTTTCATTATGCAATTTAGCTCATGCATTTTTAAAAGTATAGGGCAGAAAAACAAATGATCACAGCCTGAGGCAGGAGCTGGTGCACATAGGATGAAAATGGCAGTAAATTGGCTGCTTTATCAGTTTTCTCATTGAGGACAAAGGTCATGATGTGAGGAGCAAAATAACTGTAAAGAACAAGTAGCTGACTCATGTTCTTCACATAGCATCAGGAGTGATGACTGCTATAGTAACACCAAGGAATGATGGGAAGGTATATCTTTCACTTTAAGAGATTGTTTAATTAAAGTAGAAGAATATTTGTATCATTAAATATCTGTATCCTTACACCTTTCATCTCCAAACATCTCTGCTGGTTTATAAGCAACCTGCTTGCTTTTGCAGGCGACCTTGCTTTCCAGCTACCTTTTATATCTCCCTGAGTGATGTTATGGCTCGGTGTAGCTCTGACTCCAATTAGACTTTGTTCTTCCAATGATGAAAGTGAATCTGTACAAAGTTAAATTAAAGTCCTAATGAGCAACAGTACCACAGGAGTTGCATCAGTATAGCTGCTTTAAACACACCCTGCAACATTTTGTATTGTGGAAAACATCTGGGCTGTATCAAGTGTTTTTGCTATTTGCTTGCAAAAAAACAGTCTCAGTGAAATGCAGATTAAATATTGTGGGCATGCTCCGTGCACCACAAATTGGATGTCTCATTTATCAACTGTCATGTTACTATTATGTTTAAAAAAAAAATGTTGGCTAGGTTTGGGAAACCTTTACACAAATTAAGTATATTCAAGTAAAACCATCCTTAATTAGCTTTACGCTTCATCAGAAGTATAAACTAATTGGACAAGTTTCCAGTCCAGCAGCTGTTTTCTGACTTTCTACCACTTGACCTCAGTGAGAAAGTTTTGTCTGTTTGAACATTTCCATTCGACAAAGTTTTGAGAGATTCTCAGCTCTGATCATCTGCGTGACTCTAAAACTGTCTTTTCTTTACTGTTGAATGAATTGGAATAAGTGACATTTATGATCAGTTGAAGCATGAAAGACAATAAAAAAATTTATAAAAGAAAATGCCACAAAAAACAAGCCAAAAAGGTGCTTGTACTGAGTCAGAAAAGGCTTCACGGACACAGTAAATGAACTCCTTAAGCATGCCTCTCAGACTAAGTGTCTCCTTATGTTGATGTGATCTCATAAAATTTGACCTTAAGAGCTACATCTTAGACAATAAAGTGGCATTTGTAGCCCTGACCCCAGGGTACCAGCTGCACCACTTGTGTGCACGCGGTTTAAGATGTGTACACACTATTAAACAGCTCTCCTCCGGTGGCCAAGTGTGAAATTAAATTGACTTTTTTGATCACGGATCATTGCACCCTGTTTTGAAAGAAAACTAATAAACTCATGTTAATGATGCCTTCCCTTTACAATCAATAACAACTGCTCATGGTGTCGTTCTAGTTGTGTAGCAGGACATAGTCAGTCGATGCCAAACAGGGGTATTACAGCTCTCATTTTCCATGCTGCGCACATATTCCTGCCAGTAATTATTATTTCTATGGGTGTTATTCATGAGCAATAAATTCTTTGTGCGAAACATTTGAAATCATCTTCTGCATTGCAGCTGCTGTTGTTTGTCTAATTTGAAGGTTGAGGCTTGGTTGAGAAACTGCTGATGGTATCAAGTGTTGTGATTCTGAGTCAAAATTAAAATTTAGGAAGCCTTGGAAGCAGTTTTCTTGCTCAGATGAAAAATGCCTCACATAAATAATTTGTCCCCTCTGTGGTGAAGGTTTGATTAAGTTTAGGCAAGTAAAACTATTTAACGAGCTCTCTAGACTCGGTTAAAGATAAAGTTTCCACAAAAAAAGAATGTAAGAGAGAACTGATGAACATTTACATCCGCTGCTGGTGAGAAAACATTAGGAGTCGATCAACAGCAGATTAACAGCAGGTGGCGCTGATTTTCCAGTCGATTTAGTGCCAAATAGTTTGCACCTTTGTCCTTTAACAAAATGCATATTAAATGTTAAACGTTAAACCGTGGCAGAAGAAGAGGGCACGATGAGATGATAAATGATCACAGGGATTCATCCAGTGCCTTCAATTATTTGCTGCTAAATAGTTTGTATCTGAGTCCAAAGTCCAAAGACATAAATGTTTGGGTTAATTGGTAACTCTAAATTGCCCGTAGACCTGTGAATGGATGTTTGTCTCTGTATGTCTCCATGTGTTGGCCCTGCAATAGACTGGCGACCTGTCCAAGGTGGACCCTGCCCTTGCCCAATGTCAGCTCGGATTGACTCCAGCCTCCCGCAACCCTGATGGATAAGTGGTATACATAATGGATGTTAAATGTTTATTTCCTTATTCTGAATACATATTGGTGGCACGGTGGAACAGTGGTTAGCCCTGTCACTTCACAGCGATAAGGTTCTCGGCTCAAACAGTGGGCATGGCGCCTTCCTATGTGGAGTTTGTTGTTCTCCCTGTGCCTGTGTGGTTCCCTGTGGGTACTCTGGTCCCTCCCTCAGTCCAAAGACATGCACAATTAGGTTCATTGGTGACTCTAAATTGCCTGTGAGCATGAGTGGTTGTTTGTCTCTATATGTCGGTCCTGTAATAGACTGGCGACCGCACAGTGTCAGCTGGGATTGGCTCCAGCCCCTGTACTGATGAGCAGTATAGATAATGGATTGATTTGTACACGTTTTTCAAAAGTTGTGCAATGATAGTGAAGCTTACATATATCACGAGGATGATGGCACAAAGATTACTCAACCCAAAAATGCACAACTCACTCAGGAAAAGGTTTACACTGTTTATTGCCAAAATAAAACAGGAAATGACAAAGAACTGAACTAGAAAAAAACAGAACCTAAGAGTGAGGGCTGGACATGACAATGTATCAACCACTCCAAGCACTTTACAATACATGCCATTCACACACATATTCACACACCCATTCATACACAGCCATCAGGGGAAATTGCAGGTTCATTATCTTTATTATCTTCTATGTTTAGCTACAGTTGTAAAGAACACGACTTCAGCTACCACACAACGTCACCACACTGTGTTTTCAGTTGCTGTTCTGGAGATCACTTTGTTAGTGTGTCTTGTTAAGAGGAGTTTTCTGTTTGGTTCACATCAGGAGTCATACATTTGTTTATTTTAACAGTTTCACTGTAGGACGAGTTTTAGTTCAATTTAGAAAGAAAATAAAAATACACTGACTGCTCTGGGCCAAACAACCCTCAGTACAGTGTGAGGACTTCATCCTCTCCTCTGCTGATTACTGTGACTGCAGAAGAGTTATTGAACCACAGCGCTGCAATCTGCTGGCGAACAGCTTTTTCCTGGTCTGCCTCTCTGTCTTTAGGGCATCTTGCTCTTTGACATCTTTGAACTCAGTTATGAAGGACGCTGAAGTGAGATTAGAGATTGGTTCAACTCCACAACCATGGCTGGAAGAAAGATTTGTTCATTTGTGGTTTGTGTCAGAATTGACCTGTCTCTGTTACAACCATTCAGTGAAGTTATCACTTTGTGCTGTTGAACATGTGACCAATTCTATTAATGTTGTGCAATTGTTGATTATTTTCCATTCCATTTATTTGTCTTTATTATTTTATGTGTTAACAATTTTATAAAAGGTAAAATGTCAAAAAATGCTAAATACTTCTGGTCAAAAGTACAAACCCCAAAGATATATGTTCACTCTTGTATCAGACAAAGCTTATTGAAAAATAGTTATTTTTTTGTCAAACAACTGATTAATTAATCATACAATACTAGCTCAATCAAGGAGAACAGAGGTGTAACCTAAACCCCTTATTTAGTCACATCTCACAGAGGGATGTGCTTGAATCCTATTGGTCTGTTAACGAAAATAAGTGAGCATGATTTACACTGGTTCAGGCCTGAGAGACAGAGCCCATGTTGCCCTTTCAAGGCCTTTTGATATCATTTGATTGAAGGCCTCAGCATCATAGCGTAAGGGAGCACTATCTGCCCTATCAGCTGGATGGACACAGCTGTGCCTGGGAGAGCTGCCGCAGCCTCTCCCCCCCTAGGATTTACTATCCGCCAGAGCACGCTCTGACCTTCGTGGTCTCCCACTGAACTTTCACCTCCTTTGGGTTGTTGTTGCTACATATCCAACATTAGGATTAACAGCTGTTCACTTACCTGTTTAGAAGAAGTGTCACGTTAAGTCAAGTTCAGCATCAAACTTCGTGCCTTTCCTCACCATAAGCTGTCTCTAGCAGTGGAACACAATGCCATTGTCATGTGTCCATTACTACCCCTGGCCCTTTTTCAGACAGCGATTCACATTAGAGCTGCTCAGACGGCGTATTACAACCTCTTGTCTTGTAATCGTATGAATGGCAAAACTCATCTCAAGCCACAATCACCGCCACTTGTTCTTGGCGAGAAACCACATTTGGCAGCAGAGAAGTGTTAAGTTTTGAGCTGATATTAGCAATTAGCTGCCCAACCGTTTACTGAAGTGCACTTTGGCAAGCATGGAGGCTTGAAACAAGCTTCTTGGGTTGAATGCTGGCCCTCCCCTTCCCTCCTGCTCACCTGACCCTGTAGTGATTGGACTGCCTTCTAACACCATAATGCTATCTGTATACTACTACCCAGCAAGCCTTCTGCTGAGTTAAATCAATATCTAACTGTGTGGAATCAATATACGTTATAACGATAATGTCTTCTTCGAGTGCTGTGGCCAGTGGGGTGAGGTCAACAGGTGTGGATAGGTTATTGATTTTTTGGCTCATCTCACCTTGGATACGTGTCGATTAGCAATGCAGATCACAGGGTGACATCTGATACATACTGCAAGTATGTGAAACACATGATGGTGTGTAGGTAGTGTTCAAGTGGTGAAAGTCTTATCTGAAATCATTCATGACCTTAGGACTGACAGGAGTGATACTGCATTCAAGGTCACCAGTTAACCTAAAGGTGCGTGTCCTTGGACTGTGGGAGGAAGCCAGAGTACCTGGAGGGAACCCACACAGGCACAGGGAGAACATGCAAACTCCACAAAGGAAGGCCCCCGGGCCTGGGAGTCAAGCCCTTTGAGGCGACTGTGCTAACCACTGCACCAATGTACCACCCAGGTGCAAACTATTTAGCACTAAATCATTCATCCCTCTAATCATTTATCATCTCATTGCCATTCTTCTGCCATGGTTCAACTGGAAAATCACCTGCTGTTTATCTCAGTGATCGACTCTTAATGTGTTCTCATCAGCGCTGGATGTAAATATGTAAATCAGTTCTCTCTTACATTCGTCTTTTGTGGAAAAGTTTTTCTGTAACCAAGTCTGGAGACCTTGTTAAATAGTTTCACTTACGCAAACTTAATCAAACCTTCACTTAAGAGGTGACAAATTATTTATGTTAAACTTTTTTCAGATCAGATGGACAGGGGGATGAGAAAGAGGATGAAAACTTCACTTATACCCTCATCATGCCTCCTCTCAGAAACACATGAACCTTCAGTGGCTAGTGACGAATGGTGAGTTTGAAACAGAAGTTTGGATGAAAGAAAATTATGTATTCTAGGAATATATTTTTTCATCCTGTTAATGACCTCCTACCAACTGTTAAAATCTTCATTATTATGTAAATGCAGCATCACAAAACCACCTGCTAATTTGTCTTTCCTGTCACTGATTGTGATCTCAAGCTTAGTCAGTGCAGTTAGTCGTCTGCAGTCATTGCTTTTTGCTTTTTAAAATGAGTGTTTTTGCTTTTTAAACTGCAAAAACACGTTGACAGTTCTGGGAAATTCTTGAACAGCACAATTTCTCCATTGTTTATCCGTATTTTCAAATAATCAAAAAGTGGATATCTCTGTCTCAGTTGTGAAAAACCCTCTCAAGTTTGTGTGGTTGGCTTTTCAAATGCGTCATTGAGAAAGACATTTATCAAGCATACACACAATGAATTAGTGAATGTAAACATAGATCATGAACCCCAACATCATCGTCACCAAACCTCAAGAGAAAACAGCAAGAAGTCACATAGCATAAAATCCTGTTGGTAGAAGGATGCTTGTGAAACCAAGTTCACAGAGTTGACTGTTTGTTCTTCAGAGCTGAACTTTCACCATTTAAACTGCTTTTATTTGTACAAAAGCAGTGGCACTGACAGTAATTAAGCCATTTATGACATTGAGCTGCATCCTTTCAGTAAATTCTCTGGAGACCAGAGGCCAGAGAGCACCTGTGGAGTACAAAGAGATCTTTTATCTGTATCTCAGTCAGCGGTTTACAAAACAGCTGGCCTTGAAGGTGCGTACCTGCATGTGTGTGTGTATAGGCAAGGTGTTGTTTGTATTGTCTGCATGTCCCATGTGTGGCACACTTTCTTCTCTACATCCCTCTGTTGTCAGACCCAGAAGCTAATCTGTGTTGGATCTATTGAGAAACACTAAATCTCTTTCACTCTCTCATCAATTTTCAGCCTGACCATGTCCACTGGAATGAGACCATGACTTTACTCAATGGGTCAGATGAGACTTCCCCTCCCTCCTTCCTCCCTCTCTCATCCTTAGAGCGCAATTTCTCTGTCTTAGTCACCCATGACCCCTCAGACTCCCCCATGACCTTCCCCACCTCCTCCTCGCTGACCTCCTCCAACTGCACCAGCTCTGCGCCAGCCTCCTCTCCTCCGTACAACTTTTACGCGGTGCTGCTGGTGCTCCTGATCTTCTGTGTGGTGTTCGGTAACGTGCTGGTGTGCGTGGCGGTGTCTCGGGAGCGGGCTCTGCAGACCACCACCAACTACCTCATTGTCTCCTTGGCCGTGTCCGACCTGCTTCTGGCCACGCTGGTCATGCCCTGGGGCGTCTATCTGGAGGTGTGTGTGCATTTGCAGTTTTGCATTTTTTCATTCTGTGTATTCCTGTAAGGTCAGTGCTCAGACTCTCAACTTGATACAGTAAAGCATCAAAATGTTTCTCTTTAAGATTATGTGATTTTCCCAGAGCAGCAGATTTGCAAAACTGTGACACAGAACAGATTTATATTAAACTGCTAATTCTCCCAGAGCAACTAATCAATTAATGCCAAATTACTAAAATGCTGCTCAGATGTGAGGATCGGTTTCTCTCCTCTGACCTATTTGAAAGTAACCTGAAAATCTTGTGGACAACTGGTCGACTAAAACAAAACAAAACGTCCCAGATTAACAGACATTTGTCAGTTAGTGAAGAATCGAGAAAACAATCAGCTGTAAAATGTCAGTAAATAGAAGATACTGATCTGTAAAAACCTATAAAAACCAAAGATGCAAAGTTTGCTTATGCGTAAAGCAAAGAAAAACTCCAAATTAACAGCTGAGAAGCTCAAACAAGCAGATGTTTGGTATTTTTGCTTTGAAACAAATCGATTGACTGTAAAATATTTGAAATAGGTTAATTCTCTGTTGATTGACTGATGGATTCAGGTAAATAATCCTTGCAGCTCTATAACAAACCACACAGGATGCCTGAATGAGAGCTGACCCCTCACTTTCTCCTTAAAATGAATCCTTCCTGTCCAACAGCTCCGTTGCATCCCATGTTATTCTGCTGTAGCTTTCTACACAACAGTCTCAACTCTGGCTGCTCTCAGGCTCTGGGAAATTAAAAGTTATCTCATCAAAACCCAAACTTAATTAGTTTCCCCCATAAGACAAAGATGGAATCAGCAAATGTTTGGCATTGTTGCACATGAAATCATTCAAATGAAATCATTAGTCTCCTGTTGGTTAACTAATTGATTAATTAGCTGCAATTAGCTCTACTTAGTACAACAAATTGTTTTAGCCCCAGTCTCAAGTATTTATGTCTAGAAGGGGGTTCAGTGCAGGTCCAATAAAATAAATAACTTAAACAATAAATTCATTCTTTAACTTAACAAACCCATATTTTATGTCATGATATTGGAGTTAAAATGAAACTCATAAATTCTTTGGGGTGAGCCCGATGGACTACAGAGATGAGGGAATAGAATGAAATATTAAACACACTCTATTAAGGGGAATAAGTTTGTATAGAATAATGACCCAGCCTGGTAAATATTAATGCTGCTCTGCTGCTGTGGCAACATGTTATATTGTGTTATATTGACCTAAATGTACAAAACGAGTCAACAAAAATAAAGTCACCAAAAATTTAGACGAAGGAAAAACGTGTTAAACCATAATGTCTCGTTGTCTTCTTAAAGGTGGTGGGGGAGTGGCGCTTCAGTCTCATCCACTGTGACATCTTGCTGACCCTGGATGTCATGATGTGCACTGCCAGCATCCTCAACCTCTGTGCAATCAGCATCGACAGGTGGATTCTTCCTCTGATTGTTACCCTTTGCTCGTAGGCGCTTAGTTTGTTCTTGCTGGATGCATTTGTCTTTTCTTGATGTGTGCTGACTTATTTTCTCAAGCTTTTATACCAATACTCTAATCATATTTTTCTCCCTTTTCTTAAAATTGATCTATTCTCCGCAGATTCCCTTTCAGCAAGAAATGGTAATGATAAATAATTAATAATGATGAATAATTTCACGGCAATCAACACCAAAATAACAAAGCAGACAGTAAATCAATGTGTCAATTCTTTACTTTGAACTATGTTGGTAGGGCTAAACAAAACGAGCAGGCAACACATATGGATGCATTTATATGCTGACACGTCCACTGTAAAGATGCATCCATCATCTAGTCGTCACAGAGCCTCAAGACAGAGGTCAGCAGATCATGACAGGTTTCCACTGCGTTTTTTTTACAACGTCCTCTGCAATCATAAGGATTCATTTTCTTCTTTGTGGGTCAATGAGACTTTATTTGATGATCTAGTCCTCCACTTAATGCCCTCTTCATGGGTGCAAGGGGACGTGTCCAGACACCCAGCAGACAGGCCGTCTGCAGCTGCGTCCTAATTCCTCTCATAAAGTGATATATCAAGGCTGCACCAGTTTAGACTTGTGTAATTTGGTAAAATTACTAAAGACAGAGTCTTAATTGCTTTGTCAATGCTGTAGACGATAAACTACCCACTGCAGTTGGAAAGCTGCTTGGGCCTCATGCCCCAGCAATTTAAAATGAAACACTGACTGCAATTGACAGCAAGGTTAATGTGCTGGCAACTCTAATTTGAGGCTGGTTACATCCACATCAGATTATCTGCGGAGGAATCATCAATCAATCGTTTGTATGCTTATATTGGGATACATGGATATATATCCATCCCAAAACCTGTCAATATCTGATATTATTTCTATTTATTGATATTATATACAGTAGGGTCAAAATGTCTTTCCCAGAATAGGTAGACATGATGGAAATTAATGAGAAATTATAAAAAAAAAACAAAAAAAACCCAGATTTAACCATAGGGCTGAACAAAATATGAAAAAGCCATATTGTGTGTGTTGTGTGTGTGTAGAGTTTTTGTAAGAATATTGTTACCTGCTTTGTGTCCTTGTGGCTGTGAAACAGGCAGTGACAGCTTTAGTCTGTTTGGTAAACTCAGAATTTGTTTGTCTGGGCTCTAAATCAAACGTTGGAGAGCTTGCTTTAAAATATGCATGAACATGACAACAAAGTCGTTTGTGAGAGTTGTGAGGCATGCTTATGTATTATCTGTGCATTTAATGTCTTTAATGTCATTGTGTATTCACTGCTGCAGATACACAGCGGTGGCCATGCCAATGCTCTACAACACCAGATACAGCTCCAGGAGAAGGGTGGCGGTGATGATTGCTGTGGTGTGGTTCCTCTCTTTTGCCATCTCCTGCCCTTTACTGTTTGGACTCAACAACACTGGTAACAGCTACAGCTATGTCATCTGCCGTCTCAGTTTACTCCCCACTTGTTAGTTTAGTAGTAGTTGCTCTCTCTAGAACTGGGCAGTCTGTACAATGTTACAGTCAAATGTAGACGTCCCTAAAAAGATAGTTGGAACTTGAAGCTTTGAGCTCAGAACCTGTTGTGACTACTTGGGGGTTGTGTAGTAAACTGGACAATAAATCACATATACTTTATACCAATACAGGTTATGTTGATGGTGAGAAAAAATGTTCCCTGTAATATATGCTAATTTGAAAAGTGAAGATTGGGTCCTTCATGTTTAATCAATAGCTGTTAGAGATATTTTTCTTATTTTTAATCTCAGCAGTATTGGAGGAAAGACTTGTACATGAGCATCGTGCACACTTTTGTATGCACACACAGCCTGTTTAATATCCTCCTCTGTCTGTCAATAAAATTTAATTGTCAATCTTTGATGAGATGATAGACAAGCACCACACATCTGCTCATCCAACAAGCCTTAGCACGCAGTAAATCAACACTCTTTGCACATAGATACCCATTAGCACAGAGACACGCAGCATTCAGTAACATTTCTATTTGTTGTTCCCATCGGGGGAGTGACAGGTGACGTGTTCCCTGCAAACAAGCGGGCACATAATCCTCGATGCGTTTGTTGTCTCACAGAAGGATCAGGAGTTAAGATGCTCAGCAGCTCACCTCTGCCTTAATGAAGGCGGGTGTGCCCAGGGAGTTAAGCTTTGATTGTGCTTTTGCCGAACTCAAAGGAATCCACTTTAGAGGAAGTGGAAAACAACAAGTAACGTGAGGGTTCAGCAGCCTCAGTTGTGAATCTAAATATGTAAGATGCTGAACGATGGTTTCGCTCTCCTCAGTAAGGGGTTGCTCACAGATTACAGCAGACAGCTTGAACAGTGCCTTTGTAGATTTTCATCTAGTTCTTGTGCCAGTGTTTGTTCTTAAATGATCAAATTTCATGGCCAGAGCATCATCAATATGTTTACTAAAACTCAGATAACAGAATTTCAGTTGTTGAGTAAATTTCGTTGCTGTTCTGGAGCTTTGGCAAATATTGCCAATTTATGAAACTGGAGATGTTCCAATTTTCTTTTAGCGCAGTAAGGACTTCAGGTCCATGTCAAAAACTGAGATTCAAATTCTCATCTTGACTCAGGGAATAAACTGTGTCTGCAAAAGTTTTTGAAACACTTATGACCTTCAATGGAAATTTTAACCAGTTGCTATTGAATTTGAAGAATTCAGTAACAACTGGCCAAACTCCATCTGCTGAAGATGAACCTCTGGCAACTACTAAATGCATCTTGTGGAGAGATTGTTTTTTCATTGGATGTTTCTGTAAGGTCAAGAATGAGTTTCAAACTTCAGCAATTATTTTTGTAATGTAAGGAATGAGTTCAACAGTTAGGTAAATATACTCTTTTTTGCTTTCTAACTGAAAGTTAGATGTGAACGTTGACATTTCTCTGCTACAGCCAGTAGATGGTTAGCTTTGTACAGCCAGGCTGTCCAAAGGTAAATTAATTATTGCTCACCTGGTAAAGTTTGTACCATAAAGGTTTAAATCTGACCACATGTCACCTCTCTTTCCCTGTTACCTTCTGACTGCGTCTGTCAAATTAAAGGCAAAAACTGCCCCCCCCAAAAATAACTGTTTCTCATTTGTGGGCTGCTCAGTGGAACAGTGATTAGCACCCAAGTGGCAACCCACTGCGACGTCACCCATTGGTTTGTAAACTGCTGTTTTGAAGCCTCAAGTTTGTCAATTTGCTGTTGCCATGTTGGTTTTTTGAAACCAGAAGAAATCATGTTTGGATGAGAAGGTGAAGCTGAGGAGAAGTGAGGGATGGTAGCCACCCCCTAATGTATACCCTACTTCAGCGTTTATTTTCCTCTAAATGGGACCATCATTTAAAAAATGAACATCATGTTATATTGAAAAAGACTTAAAACTAAAGACTGAGTCCATAAACTCACTAGGAAAACATTTACTGAGCTAATAAATTCAGAGAGAAGTAGGGACATTTTCACATCGACTTTGAAACATTTCTTTTTGCAACCATTGGAGTCGCCCCCTGATGGGGGCATTCAATATAAAGCAGGTTAAAGGCTCTTAGGTGTTGGCTTCATTTTTCAACCCCGGTGTCTACATCCATTTTTATATGCAGGCCACCCCACGTATTTTAATAAATGATGAACTTTTCCTTTAACATACTGTATATATGATCTTGGGCCAGAGCGAAGCATAACTTGGAAAAACTGAAACAAAACCTAAATCTTGTAAAATCTGTACAATATTAATTGTCTGCCTTCTCCTCCTTTCCATATCTCCGTTAGCGAGCCGTGAAGGCACCACGTGCAGCTTTGCAGACCCGGCCTTCGTGGTGTACTCCTCTGTGGCTTCCTTCTATGTTCCCTTCATCGTAACGCTGCTGGTGTATGCGCAGATCTGTGTGGTGCTGCGCAAACGAGGCAGACGCACCGCCCCGCCACGCAGACACGGTCTGCACACACAAGGAGGGGCAGAGGCAGGAGAGGGTCATCGACACAGAAAGGTAGAATCTAAGTTAGAGCTGTTTTATAGCTGCACTATTCTATCACATTGAAATAGTCTAAAGGTCTAATGTATAATTTTGCACAACAATTTCAGCCTGGTAATTTGGTGTTTTTGGAAATCTTCTCTAGAACTTACAATAAACTTCTGTGAGAAATTAAATTAAGAAGACTAAGCTAAGAGGTTGTTATCAAAATATCTTCTCAACTAATGTAGTTTTATTTTTTTCTTATCCAGAATCTATGTATTCTCCTTCCCTTCCAGAATAAGTGCACACAACCAGAGGATGTGAAGTTATGCACCCTGATCCTGAGACCCGCCACTGCCGCCCCACAGCGCAAGAAAGTGGTGAGTTTCTTGACCAAATCAATGTAATGGGTCTGTCTTGTCACTGTCGCTTTCCTGTTTTTCCCTCTGCAGTCTCCTGCCTCTACAGCGATGCTCTGCTTGCTTCCTATTTTCCCTCCTCTCTGTGAATAAATATCCCACTGAGACCTTTTTCTCCCACCTTTGTTTCATCTTTACAGTCACCTTTGTTTGTCCCCCAATGCCTATGTCCCTCATCCTCCTTCCTCCCTTTCTGTTTGTCAGACCCTGGTGAAGGAGGCGGTGGTTCACCCTCTCGAAGTGGAGCCGGGTCAGTTCCTGCCGCAGACGGAGCAGAGTCTGGCTCCTCCCCCTGCTCCCCAGACCTCCTCCCACTCAGGACGGGCGAGGATATCCCTGTCCATCTCCGTAGGACCTACCCCAGTTCTACCTTCAACCGTCACACGATCGGCCCTGATGCCTCGCCCCCCCACCCTCGAGGATGGCATGAGGGGACGTGAGGGATGGAGGGAGCGCAGCAGAGGCAGAGAGAAATGGGGGATCACCAAGGAGAGGGTGAGAGGGAGGCTGTCACAGCAGAAGGAGCGAAAGGCGACACAGATGCTCGCAATTGTGCTCGGTGAGCAGAGGGAGGTGCTTACTGACTGTATACACTGTGTGTGTGAGTGTGAGTGTGTGTGTGAGTGTGCGTTTGTAGGTACAGCTGCAAACTAGTTTACGTGCATGTTTAAGCAAACCATATTTACTACACTTTGTACTACACAGAGGTAGTTTAACACTTGGAAAAACATGCTCATATGCCTTTTTGCTGAGGGTTAGACAAGAAGATGACCACTGCTTTCTGTCTTAGCTTTGCTAGCTTAGCTGTGCACAAAGACTGGCAACAGTTAACCTGGCTTTAGGCAAAGTTCCCAAATATCACCTGTCAGCAGCTCTAAACCTCACTGTTCAATGCTTTATATCTAGTCATATTGATTCTCTCATAAAAGATGTTGCACTCTTCCTTTAAACCCGCTCAAATACAGTTTTCACACACAATTCAGTGTTACTTAAATGTTTTTTATAAATGTAATATATGTTATTTATTGTTAGCTATTTGAGATTTTAGGGGGAAAAAATTAATGCAGGGGAAAATACTTCATAGACAGACTCTATTAGAGTTTTCCTAGAAAGACTAAACAAAAATTATTTTCTGATATAATGAGCGGGTACTTAATAACTGTACAACCAATGCTATATCAGTCTCCCTTATCTCATAGTACCACAATATGTGTTCTTGGAAACCAGTTCATTTTCAGTTAGTTGGACGACAAAGAACCCATGAAATTAGAAAAGACCTGATTATAAAATACATTTTGTGCGTAAACACTGCCCTTTAACTGGCTTATTCTTTTGTATTTATTTTATATTACCACGCTTTATATTATCAGAAGCATATTACAGTATAAGCTGTGCTCATTGCTCTCATTTTACTGAAAATGGCAATAGTCAGTGTCTTTTTGTAGAAGCACACACAACAACTTGCATTTTAAAACATTATCTTCCCTTCTGTACAAACTGTACAATTACCTACATGGAAGGTTTTGAATGTATATTTGGAGAAAACCTTTGTGAAAAAAAGTTGTACTTGTTTCAGAAAGAGACTATTTGTTAAATTGTGACATCTAGGGCATCACTTTTTATGGCCTCCATTGTTAATGTCTATTTATTTAATTATATCATTGGTTTTGTGATTTATGTGACTTGGCTGCTATGTCACTGCTACTGATTTATGACAGTCTCTCTATCTGTCTATCCATCTACTGTTTCATTCCAAATGCAAAAGTTGGCAGGACATGTCATTAATTATATCCCTGTGTAATTTGTTCCACATCCACATGGGATCACTCATCCACTTCCTGTCCTGTTTCCAAGGTGTGTTCATCATCTGCTGGCTGCCTTTCTTCCTGACCCACGTGCTGAAGGCCCACTGCAGGAGCTGCTGTATCTCACCCTCACTGTACAGCGCCGTTACCTGGCTGGGATACCTCAACAGTGCCGTCAACCCCATCATCTACACCACTTTCAACATTGAGTTTCGCAAAGCCTTCATCAAGATTCTGCACTGCTGAGAGCCACAGAGACCAGCAGTGTCCATGTCAAGGAAAAAAAGGGCCTGCTATTTGTTTGACGTGACGTGACAGTGAGTAGAAGAGAAATTGAATTAAATGAAGTTTTTGGTGAAGGATGAGAATAACAGACTTAGTGACTGATGAGTTAAAGCGATAATAGCTTTTTGGAAATTAAAGAAGAGACAAATGTAACTAGCAGTTCAGACAAAACGCACACAAGAAGACGCAAACTGCTAGATGTTGGCCAGTAAAAGACAGCTACAAGAAGCATAAATAAGCTGGAGATGGAAAAGAAGACATGCACTGTGTTGTGTATATACTCTGCAAAGGGAATATGTTAAGACTCCAGATCTTGCCACAGCATCCCGACTGCACGACTCTACCTACGTGAGCCTCCCAGAGACGTGACTGTTTTCTCAATTTACTGAAACACTTGATCCATGTCAGACTCTTGTTGTATTTTCTTGTAGTCTTTACAAACAGCGTCTTAGTGTTTGTTTGCATGTGATTGTCTTTCTCAAAGGATGGGTTTAAGTCACTGACCTCAGAGTCCATTTTTGGGTTCATTTTTTTTTCTCTCATGCTCAAGGCTTGAACATTTTTCACATTTTCTAACAACCCACTGAACTAACATCAAAGCAGAATTATTAATTTGATTGAGCAGACTGTGAATTCAACCTCTACATTTTGCTTTTAATAAGTGTGCATACATGTTTGGTGTTGTAAATAATCATTTCACTGGTTTAGAACAAGAATCACAACTGTTGTAATTTGTAAAAATAATCACCGTCACAATGAAATGAAGCTTTTCTTGCCCCAAAGGAGATTTTTTTTACCCAAGAAGTAAAATCAAATAAATAAACTCAAAGCATGACTGAAAGCAAAACGAAGCAACTAGTTACAATATAATACAACATATACATACATACATATATATATATATATAT
>CM076653.1:7284753-7416700 GCA_038496675.1 Rachycentron canadum
ATATATATATATATATATATATATATATATATATATATATGTATATATTTTCTTTTAAATATTTTTTTTTTTTCATGAATGCTGATTAATTATTATAATTTTTATGTGTAGAATCTTTGTCCATAATCTTAATCACAATCTACAACCTGTTTCCACTCTGGTTTTATCATCAATGTCCTGACTGACTTCATATCTTTCCATTGCATTTACTCCTCTTTCAGATGTTTGTCAGCTCACTGCTGGTCTTTTCCCACAATGTTGTCTTCCGTTTTCAAATTGCGTCACAACCAATCACACATTTTGTTTTGCTCGTATGGAGTGTTCACTCGAAAGGTGCTGTTATTTATGTATGAGGTGCTTTGTAAGTTCTTTAATTAGACAGTTTAGTGGCTGCTGACCAGCTAGCCTGCAGGCAGGTCTCCCGTCCCATGGACTGCAGCTGAGCTGGTGACAGTGGTTCTTGTTCTGCTCAGGTGAACTGCCAAGCTCGCCACAGCTACAGGGCAGAACAAAGACTAACTCCGGATGCAGTTTACAGATTAGCTTGTTGGCACCAATTTGAGCTAATTCCCCTGGTGGCGGACATGAGGGCACACTGTATTCTGTACCTGGATTCAACCAGTGAAATAGGGTCTAGTTTTCACTGGCACCAGTAAATGTAGCCTGTTAAACTATATAATAAAATTTAAAACACAACCAAGTGACGTTTAAAAGCCTGTTTTATGATGAGGAATTTGGTATGAACAGATGTATGTTAGGTCAGCAGCAACTGTTTTTAAAAAAAGACTCAAACTGTTGTTGACTGTACGATTAAATATCACCTTTGCTGGTTAATCTCAAGCGTGTTTTAAATGATCGATACTTTGTTCTTTTCATAGAAACTTTTGCTATGTGCAGCCACCTCCTCTGAAACTCATGGGAGCTGCCTGGATAACTTGCCCCTGGCTGGGTTGACCTGCAATGGAAAAGTAGTATGTGTTTTCAATGGGATGCCAGAATCCACTTCAGGACAGTGGGGTACTGCAAATGATGTTTAAATGGATTGATTGCTCCTTCTGTAATGTTAAGTGTTTAGAGGACTTTCACAGTCAAAAGAAGAGCTACTTAAAATGTCATTTTTTACATTCAATACAGTCATGTGTTTTCACCAGGATGCCAGCAACAAACACTGAGTCATGCACTCACCTGATATCTATATGCGCTCAAAATGGGTTCAGAAGGGTTTTCATGATGTTTACAAATAATTCTACAGTTTGTAGTTTTAAATAAACCTTTGTAAATTTGTAAAATAATTCTGCAGGAGTGATTCAAGGTTGTGCGTGTTAAGAGCAGAGCAGGTACTGGTCTGTGTGGGTGGATTTCCTTTACACTCCAATGTGTTTTCTTTAATGTGTACAGCACACTCCAAAAAGGCAAATTGTTGTTTCTGACATCCCATCATGTTTCTGCTGAGCTGATGTGTTCTGAGAAAGGTTGCACTTCCTGGGATTTAACCCACGGGTCTTTCACATATTTGAACAAGTGGCTCTGTGATATTCCTCTGAAAGAGTTCAGGGCCCTGCTTTCTACTTCTTCTACATACAGATTTACCACAGTGAGATATACTGCAAAGTCACTTTTGTTTGCCCCCCCAAAAAAATAAGTGGTGTTTAGGCAGAGGTCCAGCAGATTGCATATCTGGTCTGGGTTGATGTTGGCTCAGAGGAAAATCTGCAGCCTTTGTTACTGCATTCACTTTCTGGAGTCACCTTTCTGCTACAGCTGATGGTAATGAAAGATTGAAGCAGTCAAGTGCTGGAGTTTGACTGACTGACCTTTTATTTACTGTCTGTGACTGGCATCTTTCCGACAGTAGCTCTTGCCGTCCTGTCAGTAAACCCCACTAATATGTCTCTGTGCAGAGAATAAAACAAATGCTATTGCATCGATGGTGTCTGTGGAGAGGATGAGTCCCTTCTCTCTTCCCCTGTCTGGTGCCTTGAGGATGGGAAGCTGGCAGAGCTCCAGGTATCTGAGGAGTTCAAATTGGTGCAAGTTGCCAGTCAGCCTGATTGGAGAAAACAAGGACTCTGACACCAATACAGGCACAAATGAAGCCTGTGTGTTTTATTATTTATCCATTCAGTCAGTGTCATGAGCAGATTGGCAGGATACAACTCACTCATGCTATAAACAATGAGCAAGCAATGCTCCGACATTTTTTAAATGTAGAAAAGGAAAATGTGTAGATGTATTATAGATTGTGGCCCCAAAGTACACAAAGAAATATTGTGACAGTAAATAAAATCAAAACAATAGCAGAAAATCTTTTGGCAAGAGTGAAAACCCAATGACTGCAAGGCAATAGATAAATGGGGCACACACGGTGACATGTTACCAACTAATAACTAACAAAGACATTTAACTTAAACAGAATTACAGTATATATTACAATATATTTATACTATCAACACAGCTGTATGGATATCAGTCTGTCAGCTGGTCCATGGCACAAATTCATTGCACAGGCATTGATGGTGCCCAGATGATGAATCCTACTGAGTCTGATATGATAACCTGCCTCTATCACCATAATTTATTTGTTTTTCACTTATGAGTTTTGTTGCTTTTAGGAATTTATTCTTTCCTGTTTTAATTTATGTATTTTATGAAATGCCTTGGCTTCTTCTGTGTCTACTTACCTGTTTGTTTCCTCACTGCCCTCTGGTTGATTGTGCTGTAGACAGAGTGGTATACTTGTCCACAGATGATGTGTTCATGTCTCCTAATCCATGCTTGATCTTTGAAGTTAATTCAGTAATGTAACCTAGAAGATGCTGAGTAACACCCTGACTGGGGTTCCTCATCACTGCCAGCACCTCGCACTATGGTGTAACATGATAGGACACACGAAATACCCCTGAGAAGAGTGGACATGCACACACAAAGACTCACACACACTATTATGCCTCTTCAGATTCACAATGGGAGTATAATTGTTGGATACATATCTCTCATCTATGTGAAATTGAACTCAGTGACCCTGTGTATGTGTGTCTGCCTGTGCAGCTTTTATGTTCCTCAGTACTTGTGAGTGGGAGCAACTCAGTGATGTGGTGTACATTACCCTCTGTTGTTAAACTCTGACCCAAGCTCACAATTATCCCCATGCATATTTCATAGGTGCCTGATGACAAGAGTGCACATATCCGTTACTGACCCGACTGCTGGAGCCTCACCTGTTCTGACCAGAAGAGAAAGATTAAGTTGGAGAGGCAAGTGGAGGAGACTGGGTGGAGAAAGAGGACAGTGATGAAGGGGGTGACACAATGAAAGGATTAAGTGGCAACTGAGAAGACGAAGAGAAGAGGGGCTGAATCGCAAGAGTGGAGGTGACAAACTGCTGTGCAAGCTGTATATGATGGATTCACAGTAACGGGGCAGATATCTCTGGATTTAAGATGCACCAGAGCAAGCAGGCATCTTCAGGATCGTGTCACTGACAGTGCAGCAATGATGCATTTGTCTCCTTCACCGTGGTACAAGGTGGTTTAATAAGTGTGGAAACGCTCTCAGATGTATAACCCTGTGCATACAAATGAAGGTGACACATGCAAATCTGTATTGCTGATGTTCAGGTAAGAGTTCTTGATAAAAATATTTCTCATTTGGAAGGTGTCATGGAGGGTGCACTATAATGTGTCTGCAATCACAGTTGTCATTTCTTGCTTAGTTATTGGTAATAAATAGGGATTAAAACAACTTTAGTTATATATCTTGGTTCATAAATCTGAATGTGGCCTTATTTTACCTTTTCTCATGAGCTATTTTTTTTTTTTTAGAATTTATAAGTACCTTACACAGAGTAATCTTGTATTTAGATGTGAAGTCATCCTTTTAATTTGTTTTGGGAAAATTTGTCCAATTCCATCTCATAATTTAACCAATTGAATTTATCAGAAAGAAGTAATTCACAATGTTTTGTTTTTGAATAATACAAGATAAAATGATAAAATGCAGTTTAAAAGTCTGTATTAGACTTATTACATATTGTGAGTATACATGTATGTATGCATATATGCATTATTTTGAGCTCATGTTTGGTTGTTCCCTTTGTTTCTTTTGCAGAATTTGGCTGTTGTTTCAAAGTTTCCTCCCATGTCTCTCTTCTCAGCTCGGCCATGTCTGAAATCTTACGCTGACCAAAACACATACACAGTTTGTCATTATCTACAAGCTACACAGTATTGCCCCGTGGCACGTCAACGCTGACTGTGGTCACATGTTACATTTCATGACATCTACCAGCCTCTTTTCGAGTATGGATTTGCGTATCCAAACCAGCAGCACCAGCATTTCTAATGCACAGCAACCAGTTGTTCAGTCAATCTGTCGATCCCCTGACCACTGGTCATCAACGTCTTTTCAAAGTCCAAACAGTCATGAAGTATTGAGCATATCGTCTATGGTCCCTTCTACAGTCCTAACACTCATGCCCCACTATAAACCCACAACTAACGGAAACTTATACCCAGAATTTTTATCTTTTACTGAAGTAACACCACTGCCTCGGCCTCCAGAAACATCCTCTTTCTCTGGGCCCTCAGAGACTAAAGATATTTCACATGAAGTTCAGCAGAGGAAACCATCAGATGGGGGACCATTGGAGGAGGGATCAGTAGTTCTCATGTTACCCAAAGAGCTTCCTGATGAAGAGCCAGGTACGATAATATTTAAGGTAGTTGTTTCAAACAATTTAAACCCAAAGCACAGCAGCATTTAACAAACTCAAATGTAATTACACCACAAATAAAATACAAATGGCATATTTGTGAACACCCAAACATTTCACTCGTGATTTTTGAACAATCAGCTGCTCTTCTGGAAAAAAGCTTTCCACAAGACTTTGGAGGCTGGCTGCAGCAATTTGAATGGCAATGTTAAATGCAACAGTTCCCCTTAGCAAGGATGAACTTTTAAGCTACTATTGTTTTCATGAATCATAATGTTTTTCTTCTGTGTTAATATTCATTACAAAGGGCAAGCTGACAAACTGCAAAGTTTCTCAGGAACTGCCAGCAGGGCTGAAAGGTTTTGATGTTCATTCATTAAGACGGTTGATAATAAAGTAATTTAACCTCACAAGTGGATTGAGACACAGAAAAATTATAAGAAATTTGTGCCTGGACCTATTGGGTTTGGTTGTTAACACCTGATCAGTGTCAGAATTAAACTAATTGATTTTATTTCATCAGTGCCTTTGATTGAAAGCAACAGGCTATGTGAGCTGCAGAGTTCAGTTTATTTTTACGTGTTTTGGTGTTTTCTTTTTCCACATTGCTCTTAAATCTAAATGCTGCTTCATCAGTAGCAGTCAGTTTTCTTCTTCAGTCTTTGCAGAGTTGAGTAAAAGTAGGCACTTTAATGATCTACACTCATCGGCCTTGCTCTACTGAAAACCTGATCTGTGTCTAAATTTAATTAATCCCTGTAGATTAATTATTTAACCTCTACCATAACCCAAAGAAATCCATAGCCCACAGCCTGTGAAAAGTATGAAAAATATTTTCTAGGATTTCTAGGATTTGAAGGGAGTATTTTGTTGATGCACTGAATACACACCCTTGTTATTCTTCTGCTCAGACAGGCCTGGACATCCTGTTCCCCTGACTGCTTTTGTCTTTTCAAATCATGACATACAGAGCTTTTATCCTTTATACCAATTTTAATAAACAGCAGATTTGGCCAGGATTTCACCACCTACTATATAATGTGGTGATTTTCTGCCTCGCCAGTTCTTCAAAGCTGCTAGAGACACTACTGCCTCATCTTTTTTCTTTCTTTGTCCCGTCATGCTTCATTTCGCACTCATTTTCCTTTAGAGATAAATCACTGGAACTCTTTGCTACTAGTTCTCTCACTGCTGGAAGTGTCTGATTTCTTTATGCTCTGTTTTTTTTTTTTAACCCTTTCCATAAAAAGTAGTCTTGCTCCTGTCTCTACAAAATAACAGAGCCATCCGTAAGTTGGCTCCTACTCCAATCCAAAAGAGTGGTTTCTTATCAGCTCAGACAAGTGGATACAATAACATTTCTCAGATTTTTTCCAAAGCACAGATTGCCGAGACATCAGTGTAAAGTATTGGCCATGATATGTTTTTAAGGCTCTAGTTAAAATGTTTATTCATTCCCAGATTTTCTCCCAGACCTACAGTATTGATTATGGTGTGTGCATTTTAAGTGTGCTTTTAACCAATGTCATGTCAACCATTTGGACAGTTTGGTTTATCTAATCATATCAATGATGTAGGCGGATTAGCTTTTGGCAAGGCTTTTTAGAGATGCACTACATTCTCTTGCCATTTTGCCCTTTAAAATGGAAACTGGCACGTATCAATGTCTCTTACTGGACTAACCCAATGTACCATGTGGCATGTTTATCAGTTTTTATTCTTTTTTTCCATCAAAGACACTTTTTACTTATTATAGTGTATATTTATGGAATATTTTACAGTATGTTGCATCAAAATGATAATTTATACAAGGAAAAGTTCTGGTGAATAAGACTAAATTACTTCCAGGAGTTCACAATTCACTCATCTTAACCTTTACCCAAACATCACTGTCAGTCAGTCCCCCTGCTGCTATGCAGCTGTGAAGCTTTTATCAAAAATTGCTAAGAGGTTCAGTATTATACCAGTGCTCATTCGCCTCAGGTGGCTGTCAGTCAACCATAAAATTGATTTAAAAATTTTCTACCTACAAGGTGTCACTTGCAGCTCATGCTTTACCTCATATTATGAATGTGTTGTGTCCTCAGCTCACTCAGATTTTCTGAACAAACTCTCTTGGTGATTGAGCTTTAAATTGTGTCATCTAAAAGATCCTTACAAAGCTTGTCTCTGAACATTTACATTGACCAGTCCAGTGTCCTTTTTTAAGAAATTTCTTACAACACACCTATTCTGTCAGCTGTCTCCTCTTGCTTTATCCAGGTTTATTGTAGTTTCAGCTTATTGTTTAGTTGTGATCTTGTTGCACCAACTGCAGCAGGTGGCTGTTTTCAGCAATAAAAAAAAGACCTCTGTTCTGCACTAAACAGCAGACAAACACAACAACGGACTAGCTAGTGAACGGAGAAGCCATTTCCCTGAGGAGTGGGTTGAGACCAACACAACAGACAAAAAACAGAGCAACAAATGAGTGAATGTTGGATCACTGGATGTATAAATGCTGTTTGCTAACAAATTTGCCATATTAGCTTCAAGGGCATATGTCAGAAATAAGTTATTCATTGTAATGTTAAGTGTTTGCTACAATATGTGGCAATTATACACATCACTAAAATGGGTTTGCACACATAAACTAGGTAGTTACTTATGCAGATATTAGTTGTACCTTCAGACTTAAACCCAGTAACTGCCAGGTTTAACTCTTATAGTTACCTTAACCAACTTGAAAAATGAACATTGGCTTGTCTTGGTAATATATGACAACTGTGGACTGAAGAGTGAACCTGATTAGAATACAACTGACCCAACATTTTATAAAATGCTGTTTTAATAATGAATATAAATAAATTATTTTCTCAAATAATATAATTCAAATTACAAAACATTTGCCAATGCCATTAGGTTGAATGACACCAGTTCCTTTGCCAAATTTTTATCAATAATTCTAAATGGCAATAATACAGTAGGTCAATCCTAAAACATACATTAAACGTGCATAAACAATGTAAACAAAACAAAATAATACCTTCATGTGCATACAGTTTAATTTATATTTTGATATATCATTTTCATTATTGTGAATAATGACCCCCTATTTATACCAATTTAAACATTGCTAAAGTCATTGAATAACTTAACTGTCCATACATTTTGAAGATTTATTTTACTATTATTCTTTTAGATGCAGAGTCTCAAGTCTGTTCATCTCGTGACTTGTTACTGATTGTGAGCTTCCCCATCATCATCATCCCTATCATCACCTCTGCTCTGTTAGGTAAGATGCTGTACCTGCCTCCATTGGTGGTCAGATTTTCAGGTCCTAGTGTATCGACCTAATTACGAATGTGCTCGAAGTTCTGTTAGTCCACCATTGGCACATTAAAATCCAGCAGGTAAAAAACAGTAGTTATAGAACAAATTGCATGGTTATGACATAAGGACAGAAAAGTTTGCAGTATGTGAAAGAACATACAGTATACAGTACTTGCACAAGGATCATAAAGTTTAATTTATAATGTCCCATATTATATTACACTGCCTCACTATATCAATCTGAAAAAGAATCTAATATAATAATCTAACCTCAATTCTTTCAGTTCATATTAATTTACTTTGCTACTGGCTGAATATTAAATAACACCTCAGTGAGCATGGATATGAGGGCAATAATATTCAAATAAAATAAGGAGGAAATATAACATGATTAATTCAATATTCTAGTCATTATACGACATATGAAGTGTTCTCCTGAATTTTGAATTATCTTAAATCATTAATCAGTAAATGTGAGGGATTTTGCATTTTGTAATTTTGCAAGGTTAGGGGTCAAAATCATTTGCTGATGTTCAAATTCAGATAGTCAGGTCCATTTTGTGTCCTCATTTATTGACTTATGTCATTTTTTTTTTTTTTGTCCCTTCCATTTAGTCAAGTTCCTGATATTCCCCTCTGAGGTAGGTGAGTCTCCTCCTCCCTGTGGTGTGAAAGGGAACTGCACTGCAACTCAGGTGCCTTTTCTGTCCAAGAATCCAGTCAATCAGACGGCGAATATCACTGCAGGTGGGAAATGTAAAAATCCCCCTGATTCATGTGCAGATATGTACAGGGCTGTAATGTTAATCACTCATTCTAATGCACAGCTTATAATAATACTTACTTATAATAATTACTAATCCATCAACTGTCTGGCAGTTATGGTCATAAGTTTAATAATCGTATCATGGAAGGCATTTAACTTGGAATATTACCATAATCATTCATTACATAAAACCGTTTATATACATTTTCTGAATTCAACAATCTTGGTACAAGTTCTCACCTTTTTAATTATCCTTTCAAACTCAGAATGCACAGTTCAGGTCAGTGATGGACGACGTATTGTTGGCGGGTCATTGGCCGCCAAGGACAAGTGGGGCTGGCAGGTCAGCATGCACTGGAGAGGGAAACACATCTGTGGAGGTGCCATCATCTCCCCTCGCTGGGTCATCACTGCAGCTCACTGCTTTGTTGAGTAAGAGGTGGACATGGGGGATGAAAGTAAGGAGTTAAAGTAGTGTAGTACTCTCAGGGAACCCAAAGTTAGATGCAGCTAGTTAATACCACTTTATATCCATGGTTCTCAGCAGGAAATCGAGACCAAAATTGCAAGATCCAAGTTAATTCCATGTCATGATTTAATCAGGTTGAGGTCAAGAGCTGATAAAATAAAAGACAGTTGCAAATCCCATACCTCCATCAGTTCATTTTGAGTCTAGAACAGCAGGATTTCTTGAATATGACAGATGTAAATCTGTCTGCAGGGTCTCTCCTCGACTGAGCACCACATTAAACTGTAATCAGCTCAGTAGTTTGTGGTGCTGAAGCAAATTAAATCATTGTTGACCTGGAAAAGGTTTGAAATTTATGATTTACATCCATTTATTAATCAGCTTTATGAAGTGATTGCAATTACAGACAATAATTTAAGGATTATTAGTGTAATTTTGTCCTCACACCCACAACACTATCAAAGGTTTCAATTTTTCATACCTTGATGGAATATTTTTTTTTTTTAAAAACACTGTGCTTTTTATGTGGGCTCAGTATTTGGACAAGATGTGAAAGATGTGTGTGTGATGACATGTGTACAGTATACAATGCAGTATATACATCATTAGAGTTATAACAACATACTAGACAATCACAGGATACTACATCAGTGCACACTGGGGCTACTTGAACTGAGCTCAGAATACAAATGTCTTTGTAACGCTGCTGTTTCTGCAGGAACAACATGCTTGAAGTGGCTGCCTGGCTGGTGGTGGTGGACACAGTCAGCATCGCAGACAGTTCTCTGGGGAAACGCTACAGAGCTCTTCAGGTCCTCTACCACCCCCGTTTTAACACATACAACAACGACTATGACGTGGGCCTGCTGCGCACCATCACTGACATGGACATGAAAGGTGAAAAAGAGGTGGCTCCACCAATCAGCAGGAAAACACACAAATGTTTCAAATCAGTAATTACATGTTTTTCATTTATATTTGTCACATTCCTAGTACTTCCAGAGGGGGGTGGTATTTTGCATCACTGCACACAAGTAGCCTACTTATTTAATTTTAGATTGAAACATCATGGATTATTTAGAAATACAAATTCTTCAAGAAGTACCTTGATAGAAATTAAATTACACATTTAAACTCAAGACAGCTACATGTAAACAGATGAATGATTTTAATACAATCAAATTTTTTCAAATACATTGTTTTAAATCCTGCTGATCTTTGAGAATCATTGTAAAGCTGCAATATATAAAAGAGAAAACAAAAAGACAAGATCTGGTAGAAATTTTTTTTCAGTAAAACAAGATAAGTGACACATATTTTCTAAGTATGTAGTATTACAACTTGTGTTGTAATTCATGCCTTTATTGTCTTGCTCATGAATGTGAGATTATGTTTCAGTCTGTGTGCTGTTTGCAGGAGGCGCGCGACCAGTCTGTTTACCCCGCCCGAGTGAGTCCTTTCCTCCAGGAGTGACTTGTTGGATCACAGGCTGGGGATATATTCATGAAGGAGGTGTGTTACACTGACACAGTTCTTCCACTTCCTCAGTTCTTCCATTGCCCTGAACATTTTACTTTGGGATGCTTCAAGGCCCGCAAGTTATTCAAGTCATTGTTTTTTTTAATGCACAGTTGCTGCCTTGATTGTCATTATTCAGTTATTTATCTCTTTTTGTGGCCTTACAGGTTTTGTGTCAAATGAGCTAAGGCAGGCACAGGTCACCGTAATAGATCAATCCGCCTGCTCCCATCCGAGTGTCTATGGCATGTATCTAACTCCTCGGATGATTTGTGCTGGCACCATGAAGGGAGGGGTGGACTCCTGCCAGGTACACACCCAGTGATATAAAACCTCCTCATAAAAAATAGCTAAAACACAGGTTTATGAAGAACCTTTGTTAGCCTTACGTCAGTTTCCCTTCAAATGGGAAAACACTTGATGTATGGTTTTATGTATTTAATACATGATTTATATTTTAAGGGAGACAGTGGTGGACCCCTGGTCTGTGAGACAGCCAGTGGGGACTGGAGGCTGGCGGGGGTGGTGAGCTGGGGAGAGGGCTGTGGACGGCAAAATAAACCAGGCGTCTACAGTAGAGTTACTGAAATGATCCAGTGGGTTGAAAGATATATAGAGGTAATGTATAAAGTAACATTCCTGTTTGTTTGTCTAAAACCCAAATACATTCTGTCATTATGCACAAGTGAGTGAAAAAAAAAATAGCTGCATTAGTAACAGATAATGGGAATCCAACTTAATAAACAGTAAATATGCACTCATTGGGTCAGTAAGTCCTATTGTAAGTCATGTATTGTACAGACAGATGGCCTACTGCAACTTTTTATACCTAGGATTTGTTATTGGCAAGAGATACTATACATTTCCTTCATGAAAGTATATTACATTTTCACTTTTCTACTTTTTTTGTTGTTGTTGTTGTTGTTGTTTTTGCAGGACAAACCAGAGGAATTGGAGGAGACCACCACAGCCATCACTGACACTTCCAATTAAAACATGTGATAATAAAGGCACCAATCACCTGCTTTTGTTTTCGTTGCTTCTTATGAAATGAACAAAAGCACTATAATATCATTAGTAACAGGCTTATATACAGGTATCAGCTTGTGTCAACCGATAAATAACAAGTTGCAGTACAGACATGCCAAATGTTTGATTGGTGTAATTGTCTAAACACCAGCCAGAAATGGTGAGTTTAATACAATACTTACAATAAGTCAAATATCTAACTTTCTAACAATTAATGAATGAATAAAATAATGAAACTGCTGTTCACAGATGTGGGACCAACAACAAAATATTGCCCTGGGGGAAACACTCACAAGTTCACGTTTAAGTTATAGCGTAAACTTAGTAAACCATAGTTATCATATATAGAAACGATTATATATCTAAAATACGTCGTAATCATTTGTTTAATACCTTAATTTAACATCTCGACGAATGCACTGATGTCAGGTGACTGGATTGTTTCACTTGCATTGAGAAGGTGCTTTAGTGCTTTGGTTGGCTGAGTCTGATGAGTGACAGTGAAAAAGTCACGTAGGCCAATGTTGCAATCACGTGACTGGTGTGTGGGTCGCGTGCCCGTGCGCGTGGACGACATTGGATACTCGAGTTGACCTGCCTTGGACTGTGGAGGAGGAAGTTGATGTGCAGGGACTCGGGTGGATTAACCCAAGTTGCTCAATAACACACGTATTGGCCATGGCACCGGTCACAGCTGCAGTAAGAGTGAATGACACTGTCTACTAGTCCAAAAGCTCACACGAGGTGAGAGAGAGTTTAGTTTCCAAAAAAACAGCAGACGCAGACTTTACCTGTGGGGAATTGGACGTTATCTGTCATAAGGGCATCCTCCACTTAGGATAACTATCTTGATCGTGCAGTCGGGGCAGTAAAGACGGGCAACAATGTGTTCGCTTATAAACAGAGTTAGACCAGTCCAGCGGGCTCTGGCTCTCACGCTTCGCCTCAGAACAAACACCGACGCCCCGGGTTGCGCAGCAGCCGGGAGCAGGCGCTTCTCCCCCGGCGTTAGCACTGGCGTTGACCCGCTAAGAGCCTCCACCAGACGGTATTGCTCCAGGATGGCGCTGGCGGAGGGACTGCTCTTCAGACAGGTAGGTTGACGTTAACATGTGCTGTTTTGTGTCAGTTATTCTCTCGGGTTCAACACACAACGAAATAGCTGCTTTGTTTGCAAACATTTTGCTGCTAGCTAAAGTGGGAAGTGAGCTAGCTGGAGTTAGCCGTTAGCTTAATTATCACTTCAGAGTTTGACCCGAGTTATCGGCCCTATCTCTGTCAGTTGGGGGAGAGTTAAAAGACTAGTTTGTATATTGTAATGCAATGTTAATGCCTGTAACATACAGACACTGCTGTGGGTGAGAGGTGATTTTTACTATGACAATTTATTACAGCAGCTGAACGTGCACATACTCTTGCAGCTGTCGACCAAACGCGAACTTGTGGTATGTTGAAATGCTCCAGAACAATTGGGTTGAGTTTGTTTTGTTAGTTTTTGTATAAGTAAAGGCATTAAACACCAATTGTACATATTTGGTACTGTGCAAAAAGTGTGGTGGATACTTATTATATGATAATGATAATGATTGGTGTTTATTTATCAATTAACTTCATATAGAGTACAAAAAAAAAAAAAAAACAAAATAAATGAAATTGGATTTAGTTCAGCGTCAAGATACCTGGCGCTTTGGAGCACTGTTGTAAAATCAGTATTTAGTATTAGTAGAAGTATCTCGTGATAAAGGAAAAAAGTTGGATCCCCAGATCTCTGTTGATAAAAGTCCAATAATGTCCTGATACTCAGTATATCAGCCTGCTGTAATCAATCTGAAATAACTTCTTAAGCTCTTTTTTTTTTTTTTTTTTTTTTAAACTTTATCTGGGTGGGTCATGTTACAAAACATGAATATCTTTGATGTTTTGGTAATGAGATGCCTGCTAGATTTTTACCTTTGCAATAGATGCTTGGAAAGAAGACTTAGTTTTCTGGAGAACTTGTAGCTCGCCATCATAATCTTTTCTATCTCTTTCTTATCTCACTGTGACATGGAGGGTGTGCATCATTACCAACTGTTGTCATTCCTTGTATTTTATTACTTAGTCAGTCCTGTGCCCTCTCCTGTTTTTTACTGTTCAGCTGTTTGAGTCGGAGAGCAGCACTTATACCTACCTGCTAGCAGACACGGAAACCAAGGAGGCCGTCCTCATCGATCCTGTCCTGGAGACCATCAACAGGGACCTGAAGCTCATGCACGAACTGGGACTCAACCTAAAAGTGGCAGGTATCTACCCTCTAGCAGCTGGGGTAAAGTTTTGATTTTGACTTCATAAAATCTGTGTCCCATCCTCTTCATTGTCAAATAAACTATAATAAGTTGACTTTGACTCAAGATCAATTTAGCCCACATACTGCAACAAATGGCTTTGGTTAAACTAAACCTGGATTTTGAAGTTTGCGCCAGAGCTATTTTTGTACTCCTGGAATTAACTCACATCTGTATCCTGTGTGCTCACATAAAAATGAACTTTTCAAAAGACCGACAACTCAGTTAGACCAAGCTCATAGACAATTGTACACTGCATATCGTCTTTGACACTTGCCAAATACAAGGGCTTGGCAATATGTATGAAATCAATATCACAATATTACTAAGAATACTTTTCCAATATTGAGATAATCATAGACTACATAAACATGAATTAATGTAGGATTACATCTGAAACATTCAAGACGATCTTCAATACATTAACATATTCCACTGTTATCCATTACAACAGACAATTACAAAGGAATCTTTCATTGGTTAGTAAAACAACACAATAGGCACATCATTACAAATTCACCAAGTTAATATCCTGTATATGTTGAAAATAAATTATTGTCTGACCCTATTGTGAACAGTGCCTTTTTTTGTGTGATAGTAAACACCCATTGTCATGCGGACCACATCACAAGCACTGGGCTGATGAAGAAAAGACTGGTTGGCCTGAAGAGTGCTATCTCCAAATTTAGTGGGGCCTCTGCAGATATCCTACTCTCAGAGGGAGACAAGGTCACCTTTGGAAAACATGTAAGAAGGACATGTGTGACATATTACATTATATAAGATGGAAACTGTTGGAAACTGAAACTTTATATCTTGTTTTTTGATTTGACTTTCTTTTAGCTTCATAATGTATACTGACACGCTCATGGATAATTTTCATTTTGGATCTGTATCTGTATTTTGGTCTGCTGTGTTTCATGTGTTTCTCTACAAAGACCTGAAAGTTATTAGTTGGAATTTCTTGATAAAACAATTTTCACTCCCTTGATTTTAACCTTTGTCTCTTCTGCCCACTAGTATCTGTCAGTGAGAGAGACACCTGGACACACTGATGGTTGTGTGACGCTGGTGTTGGGGAATCAGAGCATGGCTTTCACTGGGGACGCTCTGCTTATCAGAGGCTGTGGCAGGACAGATTTCCAGCAGGGTAAACATCCACTTTTTCTTTGTCCTAATGGTCATTAATGTCCTAATGGTCATTAAATACATTTTCTTCTCTCACACGCTGGCCAGAAGCATTTATCTTTGTAATGTTGCAAGATGAACACAAGAGGGCAGTATACCATTAGTTGTCTTCTGGAATATGCACTATGTAATCCTTGCAAAATGTTCTCTTTTTAATCCAGGCTCTCCAAAAAAGCTCTTTGACTCAGTCCATCAGAAGATCTTCACCCTGCCTGACCACTGCCTCATCTACCCAGCACATGACTACTTAGGTTGGCTGAAAATTGATATTCGTATCCCATAGAGCCAAAAAAAAGGTTGTGCAAATTGACAGATTTTTGGCACTAATTTAAGATTATAAAGACATTGCCAGCATTTTCCACCCATAGTAACCAGTACTGATGTGATACACATGTTGTGCAAAAGCAAATATGATTAGGTCAAGCTTTTCGAACAATCCTCCTTTATTGTACACTGCATGACTTGTTTGCATGTCTGCCGGCACCATATGATTTCTCTGCCCTTTATGAAACTGATCATTCTTTTAATTGATGGATGAGTTTCAACATCTGGTAAATATCAACAGTAACACAAGACTGTAGATGACATATTAGGCTGTATCTGTCTCTGTATCAGGTCAGACGGTGTCTACAGTTGGTGAGGAGCGTAAGTTTAACCCACGCTTGACCAAGAGCTTGGAAGAGTTTGTGAACATCATGAATAACCTGAATCTCCCCAAGCCTGCAAAAATAGGTATATATAAAGAAACAATATCTTGAACAATCAAACTACATCCCATTCTCTGTTAATAAACAGAATTCTAACTCCTGTACCAAAACATTTCAGGACTGTGATACCTCATTGCACTGGCTGACACTGTTTATTTTTCTTCTTCCTTTGCAGATATTTCAGTGCCTGCTAATCTGGTTTGTGGAGTACATGAAGTTTAAATGCAGGATGCAAAAGGGAGGCTTTTAATTCAATCATCTACACAATAACACAGTGATTAACATTTAACTAAATGTATTTAGCAGGATTAACCAAAAACTGATAAACCATAAAGTGCTTCATTTAGTGTATGTATGTAAATGTAAAGATGTATATTTGAATAACTGTTGCCATTTGGAGTGCAGCTACTGTTGTGATCATGCTTAAAACAATAATGTTGTAATTTCTATTTTACTGTTAAAAATGAGTGCTAAAAAAAAACACTATTGAATTTTATTTTGATTGAATATAAATATGAGCATTCTTTACTCTTTCTTCAGCTGTGTTGTTATGACTTGCAAAATTTGGAAGGAAATTTATGACAAGGAAAGTTCAGATAGGAATGTTCCATTCAAGGTTTGGTTTAGTATTCATGAATGCTTAACTGGGACAATTGAGTTCTTCCACATGGCCTTTCCAGTGATTCCGGACTCCTTTAGCCAATGCCTCACACACACGAGCCAGACTGCTGCCAGCCACGGCCTTTTTGCATAGCAGGAAAATGACACTACGCTATTTGCATTCAGAATCACCAAGAGGCAAGTTTCCAATGCAAAAGTTGAAAACATGTCATGACTGCATTTGTGCTCTGAACTCTGTTCTGTAGATGTCTAATAGATAAGGGCGTCTATTGAAATGTGTATCAGGGAGATATGAAAAACACCACCCATGCCAAGTATCAACACAGCAAAATCTACCTATGGATTTCCAGATGTCCTGTACTGCCGCTCTCAGTTGGCCTTTAACAACTCAGGGCACAACAGCCAGTAAGACAGGTTTGCTTGGGAGTGTCAGCCTCTGACTCAGACACAGGCCTCTCTGCACATGTGACAGTAAGCTGTGCAATAGTATTGGACTGATCATGAGTTTGAGGGCCAGTAACAAAAGACGCTGACTGAGCTATTTTAAATGGAATCAAACTATTCATCCTCAGATTTTTACTCTTGCCAGGATTTAAAGCAACACGCCACCAATTGTACACATGAAGTTTTGTTAACTTGTAGTTGAGGGTACTATTAGTCCATGAAAACTTTAGTACAACATCCACTGTGGTTATGGGTGGAGCTTTTTAAAGTCATAAAAAATGTTTTGAGTTTGAAGGGTACTAACAACAGAAAAGCTGCAATCTGGTTACAATATGGTTTTGAGCTTGAAGGATGCGTGAATTGACCAGCTGGGGAGGCTGTAACCAAACAGTTGCAGAATTGGAAATGTAGGACCCAGCACTATGTGAGCTTGACCCATATGTGGGACTAAAAGTCAGGATATATTGACCTTTGCTACATAGATTTTTTTCATGCAAGTCCCCTAAATTAATGGTTTATTACAGGACACCCAACTGCCCCATAGCAGCGTTTACCTATAAAATTCTGTGCAGATTTTATTAAATAGTTTTGATTAGACAGATTGCACTGATACTGACTTTATGCAGCACGTCAGGTATGTCATTATTTACATGTATTCGGTGATCTCTTTTAGCGGCAGCAAACCACCTTACATAAATATGGTTCTAATGAGTTTTACATAGTGGTAGTTTAAAATCAGTACAAGTAGAGGTATCTTGTAATAAAAGATAAAAAGGTGGATCCCCAGATCTCTGTTGATAAAAGTCCAATATCTTTATACTCAGTATATTAGCCTGCTATAATCAATCTGAAATACCTTCTTAAGCTGCCTTTTTTGCTGTTATCTGGGTGGGTCATGTTACATGATATATGATTATCTTTGATGTTTTGGTAATGAGATGCCTGAAAGGTTTTTGCCTTCTCAATAGATGCTTGAAAAAAAGACTTACTTTAAGAATAAAGAAAGAGCAAGTGAAAAGTCTCCTAACACATGACCATCCAAAATCTGTTGGATATGCAAGTTTGTATTGCTAGCCTCTACAAACAACATCTACCAGCTGCCTCTGTCAGCATTAACAATAATGTACAACCTCCCTGCTTCGCCTAGCGTTCTCACGACACACACCTGGCATTGGTTTTCATTCAAAACAGAAGGTGTGTGTGTGACTGTTGTCTACATCAAGCTGAAGATATGTTGCTTTAGAGGCACCACAGTCACTTCCTTGTAAAATGGACCCATTCTCTTGATCCTGTTTTGCTGCTTGGGAAGCGAAGGTGCCAGCTGTCCTTTCACCCAGTCTGTCACCCATCTGCCAGCCCTCTTTTTTCTCGTCTCCCTCCCTCTACCCACTTAGACTGTGCCACCACGAACCTGCTGCCCATTCTCTCACACCAGCCACATGTCACTGCAAAGAATCTATTACACTATCAGCTCATTCAGAAAGAGCTGTAAAGAGGCCAGTCGGGGTGATAAAACCCCCAGAGTGAAGAGCAGATTTTGCCTAACAGACCCTACAAAAACACTCCTATAGAGACTTAAAGTGTGTCTCGCCTTGTATCTTGTTTTTTTTTTCTCCTACAATGTCAACAACAAGTGAAAATATTGCTAACATTTCTACAGGGGCTTACAGTGCTGTGGTATTTACTGGTAAGTTTACAGTGACTGTTTAATGCTTTATGGTATTTTAATCTCTACAGGGATCAATGTAAGGCTGCCATAGGGACTTACAATGTGCTTGTGGACCTTAAGTGTTTATAAAGCACTTGCATTCTCAGTCCAGGTCATGAGATTTCTAATAGTAGTAAGTCACACTTTCCTGATGGTTATGGAATATGGTGTTTTATGATATTTACATTAGCTCTAATATGCTGTGGGTGACTTTATATTCCATAATATCAATGTAGGACCTTAAAATTTATATATACGGTGCTGCTTGAAAGTGTGTGAACCCCTTGAGCAGTTTAGATGTTTCTGTTGTTTTACCATGATTTTCTTATTTTATCATCACCAGTTTTTATGTATGAAATGTGGGACTTGTTTAAGTAGCCCAAAAACTACATGAAACATGGAATTAGTGTATGTACAAAAGTAAGTGAACCCCCAGCTGCTTTGGTTAAGTCAAGCAGGTAACATACTCGGGTGAAACACATTTGGGTGCTTAATTAATCATTTAAGCAGACCAATGAAATGAGACATCCTCAGAAAAGGGTTTGTCCTGCACTAATTAAAAGAGAGAGGAAACCAACCAAACCACTGTGGGCCCATACGAATCAACAATGCCCAGAGCAAAGGAGATATCTGAGGACATGAAGAAGAGGGTAGTGACAGCCCATCAGTCTGGGGAGGGCTATAAGACCATCTCTAAAAATATTCCAGCTCCATCCATCCACTGTAAGACAAATAATTTACAAATGGAGGGCCTTCAACATGACAGCAACTCTGCCTAGAAGTGGACACCGATCAAAACTATCACTCAGAAGCATCAGAAAAATAATAAATCAGGTAAAGGCCAACCCACACATCACCTCTAGAGAGTTGCAGACCTCTCTGGTAGCATCTGGGGCAAATGTGCATGCATCTACAATCAGATGAAAATTGAATAGCCATGACATTCATGGGAGGGTTGCTAGAAGGAAGTCTCTGATCTCAAAAAAGAACAAAGCTGCCCGTTTCAACTTTGCCAGAGAGCACTTGGACAAACCAGAGACCTTCTGTACGTCCATGCTCTGGACAGACGAGTCCAAAATAGAATTATTTGGTCACAATCAAAAACCAACATGTGTGGAGAAAAGCCAACACTGCATATGAAGAAAAGAACCTCCTCCCAAAAGTGAAGCATGGTGGTGGAAACGTTGGAAAGGTCTGGGCCTGCTTTTTTGCTTCTGGACCTGGACGACTCCGTATTATCCAAGGGACCATGAGTTCTATGGCAAATCAACAAATTCTTGACCAGAATCTCCTGCCATCAGTCAGGGAGTTGAAGCTGGGATGAAAATGGATTATGCAACAAGACAATGACCCAAAGCATTCCAGCAAAACTACAAAGGAATGGCTTCAGAGAAAGAGGATTCGTACTCTGGATTGGCCCAGTCAAAGTCTGGACCTTAATCCAATTACAATGTTGTGGCGAGACCTGAAGAAGTTGGTGCATACCAGATGTCCCTCCAACCTCTCAACTGGCAAAAATCCCCATAAGCAGATGTGAGAGACTGGTTAATGGTTACAGAAGATGTTTGGTTGAAGTAATGGCTTCAAAAGGAGGAGCCACAAGCTACTAATACAAGGGTTCACATACTTTTGCACATGTTAAATTTTCAATTTTTGTGAAATAAACCAGCTTTTGTTGAATTAAATAATGAAAATATATCTCTTTTTGTGTGTATCCATTATTTGGAAGGTGTGCTTTACAAATTGAGATTTGGATGTATGTGTAATAAGGTTATTTAATTTTTTTTTTTTTTTTGTGACCATGTCTGGAGGGTTCATGAACTTTCAAGCAGCACCGTATATATTTATGTCTGCTATCATGATGTCAGGATTTTACAGTAATAATTGTGCACATTATTCTTGTGACGCACATGCACTAAAATGTGTTCAGATGTAACACCTTGTTTTCCCCAATTAGACACATGCTTTGTTGACATCACTCAGCCTCTTCATTTTCAGTGCACGCCATGTAATTAGTCTGTCTAACTCCTCAATGTGATGTAGGAAAAATGTACAGGTAAACTTTACTCATGTGGTGTGTTGCACAAGCAGATGGGACAAGAAGTGGGGTGAGCAGGCAGGCCAACAGAGGTCCATGAAGCTGTAACATATACATCCTACAATCGAACATGTAACTGTTGCTAACCTTTGTCACTGTTCTTGCACTCAACCAAGCAGCCTCATTCGCTTTTGCATGATTGTTTTGACAATTCTATAAAGAACACACACACGCGCGTCAAAGTTCAATCTGATTGAACTCAGGTTAGTTTCCAAAAGGAAACCGCAAATAGGTCTTACTCTGTTTTACATAAGAATGAATAGGAAGTAAAATCCAATCTTACGGCAGCTTCAGGACTATTTAGTCACATGGGCACTGTGTTTGACTGACATAACTCTGACACTCCTCTTTGTTTGAATTGTTGCACCCATTAGAGCAGGACAAATTACGTCTTTCATTCTTATTGGCACATTGCATTAGCCAAGTTAAAACCACTATACGTGCTTTATGAAAATGAGGGTCCTGCAGTTTTAGCATCAACAAAAGGGGCAGTGAGGCAGACAGTGAATGCTGATTAGTCTAATTGATAAATTAACAAATTTAACCAGGCACTTATTGCCTTTCAAGCACATTTTAGAGAAAATCAGACATCCAAAGACACGTTCTGCGGTAATCCATAACTGGTGAAGTTTACTATTTAGGCTTCCTGCATATCTGCACTGACTGACATCAGCGTAGGGGTCCATATTTGCAGTGTTACAAATAACCTCATGTCATGTTGTATTTCAGTTGGCGCAGTGGGGCAGTACTTAGTGCTGTTGCCCCACTGCAAGAAGGTTCTGGGTTCAAATCTGGGGGCGCTTCTGGGAGTTTGCATGTTCCCTCCATGTTCTGCACCTTCCTCTCACAGTCCAAAGACATGCACGTTTAGGTTAATTGGTGACTCTAAATTGCCTGTGACTGTGGGTGGTGTTTGTGAATGGATGTATGTCTCTATATGTTATGTCAAGGGTGTAACCTGCCCCACCCTTGCCCAAGCTGGGATTGGCTACAGCCCCCTGCAACCCTGATGGGTAAGTGATAAAGATATATGGGTTCAGATATGCAGTGTGACCAATAACCTCATGTAAAGTTATATTTCACTGTATGTGTATTGTTTCATATTGTGAAATTTATAAAAACATTGATTTTTACTGTGTAGTCCCGTGGTTGCAGTACTGAACATTGCAATCAGGCACAGGTTTAGGGGCCCAAGGGATCAGGAGGCCCCTCAGCCACAGCTTCTGCATGGAGGCTATTTTTATTTCTATTTATCAGTGCTGTGTAAAGGGGGGGGAGACAAGAGCATAGTACAGCTTTTAATTAAGATTTCTGTAGGACACATTACTGAAATGTGACAGTAGAACCAAATGAGTTTTCTTTTCTACCAAAAAAAAAAAATAAATAAAAAAGGGTAGTGAAAATATTTTTTTCCAAATAGTAGCAGCCCATCCACCTTTGACCTTTAAGGTCACTTTCCTAATATATCACTATATAGAAAAAATAAATCATGGGTGTTTGTCATTAGTATTATTAGTAAGTATTTGAGCAGCCTTTTCCTTCACAGTTTGCTGGCAGTCTGCCTGGGTGACTCTTTTAGTCGAGCCGCTCCACAATGAGAAAGCCCTGTCAGCTCCCAGAATAGAAACCTCATTTGGGAGCAGGACTTGAACGGGACTCTCACTGTAACTGCGCAGAAACCAAGTTTGTTTCGGTGTAAAACAAGGATCTGAGCTCTGGACTTCAAGTTTCAAGCCTGCAACACAAACCACGTTTAGTGTCAGTCGGTGCCCGCCTCCGTCGTCGCCCTGTTTCACCTGTTGACGCCGACACGCTTCTTCTTCTTCTTCTTCTCTCTCTCTCTCTTTTTTTTTTTTTTTCTTTGCTGGGAGGGATTGAATCAAACCAGGTGAAGATAAAACCAGGTGGAGACAACGAGGCTGTCAGCGCCACAGAAACAACCGTGAAGTCCAGGCAACTTTTCACGACACCTACTTGTGTCTGAAAATGAAAGCGCTTTAGAAGAAACGTCGGCTCACCCCCTCTTTCTTTCTGTCTGTCTGTCTGTCTGTCTTTCTTTCTGTCTTTCTCTCTCTCTTCCTTTCTTTCATTTCGTCCGGTTTGGCGACTTGTATGTTATGAACCGGAGGACCCGCAGCTCCTGTCACTGAGGCTGAAGCACATTTTTCCAGGTAAGAGTTGTTTGTTTGCTTTAATTCGCTTGTCCTGTTGTTCGAAAGGACTCAAACTCCCCCCCTAAACAACAACAACAACAAAAAAAGTAGATAAATAAAAACCCCAACCTCTCACATGGCTGAAATGAAAGCTCTGACGTTAATGTGAGTGTAGCTGTTATGGTAAAGTCCCTCTGATGTGGACTACAACAAATCTACTTCTTAAAGTTTCTGCTTTAATCACAAAAGAGGAATTGATAGCTTCCTGAAATTGAAAGCATCTACAAAGTACAGCTGCCCTCTTGAAAGAAACTAAGTGAATTCTTTGGCTGTGCTTGTGAACCTGGTCATGGTTTATTGTCTCATACATCATGATGTTTCATCCCACCCTTTGGCTTAAACACATAATTACGATTATTCATCTCTTATCTGTGAAAACATTTGCAGCAAACCATCTCCCAGCTAAATTGCTGTTTCTCAGTCAAACTGTGTCCCATGACAGTAACCTCAGTTTACATAAATTCTCCTTTTGTTTACAATGACCCTGGGATATCTCGCCTTTTATCCTGCCATCAGCACACACAGGGTAAACAGAGTGGGTGGGAGTGCAGGTTGAGGGAGGGCTGAGAGCAGATATTGCCTTGGGTAGGGAGGGTTTGCTGTCTGGGGACTTCTGCCTTAAGTTATTCTCTCTCTCTCTCTAACACACACAAACAAACACACATCTTGTTTTGTTCAGCATTGGACAAATCTGTGTCTGAGCCCTCCGTCCTAGGCTGTCATTACTGGATCACTCATTCTTGCATCACAATTCCCAGAGATTTACTCAGGCTGAAGGAATCTCTGTCAGTGCCCCGACAGATTTTCTCACGTCAGACCTTAATTTGTGCGCTTGTTACTTCAATCAGTGAGATTTTCTAATGTGTAGCCCCAGTTAAAGTCTAGAGGTAGATTCGTATTTATCTTAAAGTTACCTTTTCTTACACTTTTTTGTTTGTGATGTCTGGTACATTTCTCTTGGGCTGCACATACCAGACCTTTTGACTTGTCATGGCAAGAAAAGCACAGGTCTTACTAATAACATTAAGAAGGATTAGTGTTATTCATCTGCCCCAGGAAACCATGACAGTGTGAGTGTACCAGTATGCCGATACCAGAGCCAGGAGAATCATTATTGACCAATTTGTTATATTTTTTAATTACACTCAAGTCTATAGAAAGTCAAAATAGTCACAAGTTACTCAACAGTCTCTATTGCACCAAATCATCACATTGGAGAAGCTGGATTCATCTGTTTGGTGTTTTTACTTTTGCTTGTTTTCAATTAACAACTTTTTTTTTTAAGTTAGCAAACTTGTAAAAAGAGTAATCCCTTCATCTATATCTATCTATCTATCTATCTATCTATCTATATATATATATATATTGCAGAGGTTATTTTCTGACCAAGCACTGACATTTTCAATTTCTCGCCATTGACCTTACTTTCAGAGAAATCTGAAGCATCTGAGCATCAAATTTTAAATTTTGTTTAAACCTCAACATCTTCTGGTATCAACTGAACATTATCCAGAGCCCAAAGTACAGACAGACTGTGAAGCTAGCATCAGATGTCTTGTTTACTCATTCATTGATCAGAGAGTTCCTGATTATGACAATTTTAGACTCTGTTCAAGCAAAGCTCTTGTATGGCTGATTGTGAAAATGTATTCCTTTTTGTTAAATAGAAAAAAAGGGTATTTATGTAGAGTTACTTGTGGCGCAAAAACCAGTGTGTCAGCTTTCTCTATACTGGATTTCCCCTAATCCTTAAGCTAGATCTGGAAAGGAGTCTGATACACACATGTACAACTGATGATGGAGAAATCCTCTGCCTATTAAGCTGCCATTGTTGTCTCTGCAAACCATGTTTAAATGACATCAGCTTGTCAGTCAATTTTCCACAGGAATGCAGGAAATTACACCATGAAACAAGAGAGTGAGCCCAGAAATGCAATATACACAATTGCTAACCTTTCAATTTACACCACTAAAGTGTTTTTATTTGTATTTAATAGTCAGCATCATTTATCTATAGGCCTTTGCTGTAGATATTTCCTTGTAAGTGACACTGAGCATACCTAGCTGCCTGATTAGCCTTGTTATAGGCGTTACCCAGGTGTCAGATAAGATTTGTCACTTTTGCTCACAGAAACAGAGTGACAGCTGTGTAATGGCACCTCCCTCCTCTCACCTGTTCTTCCTGCTCACAAACTTGGACGGTGATGACAGCTTCCTGCTCCTTGGCGCCGAGCCAGCAGGAACCACATGCGGCAGGTCCAGAGGTCGGTGCATGATAGTCCACAGCATATTGTCTGTCAATTGACAGCGTGCACTTTGCTCAGATGTCTGGATGGGGCCTGATAGATAACCAACTAGTGTATACTATATTTTTTTCATTCTTCTAAAGTTAAAGCAATACAAAACGTAGCTGGGATAGACGCAGCAATGAAGTGGCAAAAAGAGGGACTTCTGTGTCTCCACTTTGACAATAAAAGTAGGAAAATTACTTCTGCTCTCTGGAAACATTGTGTGCATAAGATACTGATGTGCTGATGTCAGGCCTGCTACTGAATAGAAAGTTTAAAAGCCTGAAGATTTGGTCTATTTGACTGAAGCCACAGCCTATAATTGTGGCCAATAAAAGGAAAAAAAATTGTAACTTATCCTACGATTTCACAAGGCTTAATAGCCAGTTGTGGTCTCAGGCCCTCTGCAGATCAGAGGCAACCACTTACAGTAACTTTAGGAGCATTTTGTCATCTGGATTTGAGTTGACTCTGCTTGGTGTCATGACACTGTGTTTAAGGCAATTTGGCAATATAGTACAGTACAATGTAGTTCAAGGTCACTGTGGGTGTACATTGTGGTGTGCGTGTGACTGATTTTACATCTTAATAACCCACTGAAAATGTTTGAGCTGCATTGTTTCATAGACAGGTCAGATTTAGAAACTGACCATGAAAGAACCAAAAAAATAATCCCTTAGAAGTCCATACAGATGTTGTTGGCTCCTGAAATGCTGTAAATAAAGTGAGAAACAGTGTTGAACAGTTATCGTATCAACTTTTTTCAACTTTAAACTGTCTCAGTTCGCAGAGCTTAATACACATTTCCTGTTTACAGTAGTAGTGCACAGTAAGTCAGAGATGAGCCCCTTTTAACACTTGAAGAAGTCAAGTTATAAAATTATGTAATGAAATGTTATGATTTGAGTGAACTGAGAGACTTCATTTCTAACCCAGCCTCTGTGGATTATTTCTGCATTGTACATTGTACATTGTTACAGGGCTGTTTTGCTCACACGCTCCATGTGACATGTTTTCCCTATAGTGCTCTTGAACTGAACACATAGTGACAGGCAGCCATCAGCATTCACACCCACACAGAGCATGCCACTGTCACAGCTCTTTTGTTTGGTATGTAGCTGGTGGAATATAGCTGTTGTCAGTGTTGACTTTATGGTTTTGTGTACACAATGCTTAGCCCCAGTTTTCCTTTTAGCCACTCATCAACGAGGGGTCCTGAAAGGGACAAGGTCATTTTAGAGGGCCACTGGGTGCTATTGCTGCTATTTGGGAGCTGCGTTACACTGTAAGCTGTTTCAGGAACAGATCGATCCGAACCAATCCAAAATATGCTTGGGCCCAGGTTTTAGCAGCAGTGGGTCATAGATATACTGACGATATACTAACATGTTGCAAAGGCAGCAGTAGAGTTGCACAGGGGATGTGTATTATAGGGGCTCTCCAATGCAAATTGAAAATACACATATAATCAGCTGTAAAATCCCATGACTCTTGGATGTCCCTATGTGGTTTCAACTTTGATGGCGAAACCCTCTCAAATTTGAAATAAATGATAACATTAAATTGAAAACAAACTAAAAAGCCAACATTTGGAAATCTAACATTTTTCAATAACGGCTGCCAATTTACTGCAGTATTTTGTTGCCGCACAGTAAAAAAAAATAAGTGCTCAGTTTTCAGGATTCTCTTCAAAACAAGATTTTCATCTTGGAAAACCTCTTTGCCATCATGTTTCCTCTGTCATTTTTTACACTATAATGTCTTCATTACACCAATTACTGTATGTGCTTTCAGAGTTAAAAATTATCATTTGAAAAGTCTTATTTTGTCATCTCAGTTTTTCAAGTAGTAAACAACATGGCAGCAAATGAAATGCTTGGATAAAACCTGTGGTCTGTGTGACCACTGAGTCGGCAGACAGTCTCTGTAGACAGTGGGATTTCTATCTTTTCACCAACAAACAGTTAAAACCAGATTGTGCATAAATAAAGTGATAGTCCTGTTTGTATTTACTGGATTTAGTCACTTCAATCAGCAGGACACTCACTGTTTCACTGATGTCTTTCTGCTTTAGTTGAGGTTAAACACCCAAGTGAAATGAATGGAGGTGGCTGCAACCTCAGCGGAGCCTCAGAATGAAAGACGGAGTGATAAGACTTTGCTGATGTGAGATAATACGACACCAGCAACGTTTTGTTGTGTTTGTCGAACATGCATAACTCTCTCACAGTGCTCTGACTGCGTGCATGTTTTTGTGTTATGGCGAGTCAGCTGTTGCCAGTTATTGCTGATCTGTGGTTGATAATTAGCATTGCAGAGTGATGCACAGGATTCCTGAAGTCATCTACAATCAGTGTGAGAGTTGAGGATATGGATAGTCATTACATAATGCACGCACACACGCTTGTACACAAACACATGCATACTTGATGCTGAACTGCTTCTGTTCGTTCCATGCTTGCTATCTTATTCTCCAGAGGCGCTCTCCTCCCTACAATCAAGCTCAACAGAACAGTGTTTTGTACTTTGATGTGGCTCTCAGGCTGAACCTTGCCCTGTTTTTCTGCATCTGCTGATTTTTATGTATTTATTTATTTTTTTAAATCCATAGTTGGTGCTCGTCTTATTGTCTCACTCTCCGTTGGTTTGTTAGGGCATTGTGTTTGTTTAGGCTTTTGTTTGTTACATTTTACAAACCACTGTGTTAACATGAAAGCATGGACTTTACTCTCTCAGCTCTGCTGTGTTGATAGGGTATCTGAGTGGACTTTAGCTGCAGGTCAGATGGCAAATGCTTGCGCTGATGTTTGTTTGGATGATAATATATTACTCAGTGTGAAGCTTTCTCTGCCTGGAAGTTGACAGCTTTGTCTGTACAGCAGTAGGTCAGAAAGCTGCAGTACAAAATATGAGGTACAGAGTTAGAGATCAGTGCAGAAATATGTAATTTGTTCTCCTGAGGTGCATTGTTTCTTCACTACGTGTGTCCTCTAAACATTTTTACACATGACCATAAGACTGTGGTAGTCTATAAACTTGGTTACATATCATTTTATTTCTGTCTTTCATAACGCTCACTGTTATGTCACCATCATTTAATAGATATTTTTTTCTACAATGTCATTGAAAACTGTCATGCAATGCAGAGAGAACCACATATTATAGAATCACTCGTAATAATAGGCCATTGTGCTGTAGGGATTAAATTTTTCTTATAAAAAACCCCACAATTTCTAATGCTAGTTTAACAGAAACTTGTAAGTTTGGCAAGTGTCTCGTAAACTAATAGACTCGATTCACATTTATTTTCTTCACCGTCTAATCCTCAAAGTGTTTTCTGAGCTGTATTGTTGCAAGATGATCTCTTTACTATAAACACCTGAGGTCAGTGTCTTTTTCCTTCAAAGACATTGCTTTTGGGTGTATGGGAACATAAAAGCATAATTTTTAATTTGTCGAAAACAAACACTCTTTTTAAATACTCTTGGTTTCTGTGAAAGGCTACTAATGCCGTCTTTGGTAGATCAAACACTGGCATTTACAGTATCAGTGTCATAGTTCTGTAATTTTGCGTCACATATCTGTATATTTGGTGTTTGTGCTTTTTCCTTTGAAATATATATTTTCTTAAACAATGTACCTTTTTTTTTTTTTTTAATAGCTTTCCGTTGTGTCAGCATCATCTAACTTAGATATGAGAAATGCAGTTTCAGATTTACTTTTTTCTTTGTACTTGTTACTTCCTTTCATCAGTCGCAGAGGCTAAATAACCTTAATAAAAAGGTCAGGTAAAATAAAACAGTTAAGGATAAACTCTTGTGTACAGACTATGATTTCCTTATGATGGGAAGCATTTCACAGACAATCGCTGTCCCTAATTTTATGGATGCAGATTTCACTTTTTTGTCACTTCTTGACTGATGAACCAGTAAACTTGATTTTCAGCAACAGACTATAGGCAGTTGAAATTGCAATTATAAAAAATACAATTATATAGAAACTGTGTATTGCCAATACTTTATTCTATATCCATGGACACCTCTGAAGCTGTCCTCTGACATTTTGTGTCCTGTTCCCTCTCTCTGTCCTGCCTCCCCCCTCTCTCCCCCTCATCTCTGTCTCTCGATGTCAGTGTGCCAGTCATTATTTGGAAGCCTTCACTCATATCTCTGCTGTATATTTATCTCTGTGCTTCCACTGCATTCCCTGCAGCCTAATAAGGTATGGATACAAGGAGAGAGGGAGGAGGGCACAGGGGGTGAGGGAAGATGGTGGGAAAAGGTTGGACAATAGGAATCAGAAGTATTTTCCCACAAATTGGTTTCGGTCTGTGCACATGTGTGAGTTTGTTAACATGCATGTTGTTGTGTAAAGCCACACAGATGAGGGTGAAAAGGATGAAAAAGAATAAAGCAACTGGGATAATATAGGCCTTTAGGCTAACATATTCCCAAATGCTGGGAAACACTTTGATGTAGATGAGTGTAAACACCATTTGCCCAGTTAAATGCACATGAATGTGACACACAGAACAAGAAGTACGACACAAGTACTTCAAAGTCTGTTCAGATGTTCTGTGCAGCATTTTTGTGGCTCTTACTGTAATATTTCACCGATTGTTCTAGTTCCTTTCATTGACTGTCTCTCTACTGATGTGCATCAAAAGCCTTCATCAGAAAAGACTTATTTACCGTGCTGGAGTCCAGACACACCAAGTGGCTTTGGCCAAGAGAAAGAGCTGAACTACCAACCACAAACCACCACCCACATCCTGTATGGATGTGTTTTCTCCATCACGGGGGGGCTTATGTGTTTAAAAGTGCATATGCAGTTTTACTCAGTTGTGATATCCCTTCTGTGACCTGTTACCTGATCCACCATACGCCTTCAACTGTGCAGCAGATTAGATTACCACAATATTCACTAAAGCCAGTCAGACCCCCGCCTCTTCTCTGTACCTCTCATTAACTGCCTCCTCTGTCTCGGCCTTCAGAAATGCCCCAACATAACATGGAGACTGCCAGGAGCCAGTGGCAGCAGGGGCTACGGCCGCCGTGGACCGGCAGAGTGGCCAGAGGTCAGAGTCCTGCCTCCTCAGGGGCGGAGTCGGACACAGAAAGCAGCAGCACAGAGAGCGAGAAGGTAAGTGAGTGAGGCGAGGCTGTTGATGATAGTGATGTGTTAACTTTCCAGCCTCTTGTCATGGCATGTAAGAAGAAAGACACATTCATTCAAAGCAGTGGATGGTTCAAATGGTTTCACTGCTTTGAAACTTGCATCTGGTGACTGTCTATGTTCCATGACTGGTTTATGTTTTTCCTGACAGTCCTATGTTAGAAAGGTGGAGGTGGGCTCACTGAGGGTCCAGTCATCGCCCTCTATGCTCCAACAGCGAATCGCAGAGATCGATCAGCAGAAGGAGGAACTAAAGATTGAGGTGAGAATTTTAGATGACCGTTGTCCAATCACAGATGGGCAGAGAAACAATCAATCATCTGAATTTGGTGCAAAAATGCGTTAGCAGACCACAGAGCACAATTTGAACTGAAACAGGTAAATTATGAGTCAAGTAAATAAGTCAATGGAAAATCAAGTTAATCAAGAAGATAGTTATTTTGCAAGTATACAAAAATATAAAGTTTTGGTAACAATTTCCACACAGAAATGTTTCAATTTTTATAGAGAAAATCCTCAAATAAAGTTTATTTAATACTATACTATGAATAATACAATACCCCAAGTACATTTTACAGGCAATTTTCTTCCTTAGACACAAAATATACTCACACTTTGCTAGTAACTTTGGAAGCAATATTTACACAATATTTGATCTAACCACTAATCTGCTTCTTTCTGATCTGATTTATTTTATTTTTTGCATAGATTATAGTTAAATAATGGATAATATAAGATGTTTAAAGATCTGACACAAGCAAGAAAATGATCAGAATGAAGGGGAGAAAAAATGTTGCCATCTGTTGCACAACAACAGGTGGTTAAAGTTTTATTACAGTTTTCTTTTATACACTGTGACTGCTGCAACAAATTAACAACCATGAAAGAGAGTTCACGGAAAAAAACGCTGACGTGATTTCAATTGCGTCTCTGCCGGAGTCTGCATTTTTAAATCTCCACGCCATTTTCAAACACCACCACAGTCACGGTAAAGGAATGCATATCTCTGACTTGCTCAAGCTCTGGTCAATATGATTCAGCTCAGTCGCGTCTCCTGTCCTCGCAGCTGCAGCTGGAGATCGCTCTGCTCCAGGGTGAGCTGCAGACAGAGAGAAACCAGCTGCACAGACACACACAGAAGCTGCAGGTTCTACAGCACGAGGCCAGACAAAAGGGCAAACACAGACAAACTGAGAGACAAAAGGTAAGCTGTGTGTGTGTGTATATATATATACTGTATTATCTGTAAAATTTAGTTTTTCATTGCTACAATAGATGTAGTGTAGATGTGATTTTTAATATATATATATTTTTTTTTTAAATGTCATGTGATTTATGACCAACTAAATTTCTTTCTTGGAGACACAGCTAATATCTGTTGATGTGACATTTAATGGCTTATTGTATAGATCACAATCACAACAGAAAAAGTAGGCTTAAGAGATTCCACAGAAACGCGTGGGCTTGGTAATGGTTCACTAACATCAACACAAGATCGTTTTAATGATAAGTCGGTTCCTGTGAAATGATTGTTGGATGTCACCAGCCCCAAGGCAGTGCTGGTTGAAGATAAATGTCTCTGGTTATCCTGAACAAACTCTAAACATGGTTGTGAAATAGACCTGTTATTTTATTTTTTTTTTCCCCTTTTTTGTCTTGCTTTGGAAAATTACTTGACGACTGTACTCTGGCTTTACCCTTTTCTCGCCACGTCTGCTACTGCAGGAGCGAGAGAGTCTGGAGAAGGAGAGAGACAGGGTGGAGGAGCTGAAGAGGAGGTGTGAGGAGAAGGAGAAACTGATCCCCAGTCAGCCAGAGAGCCAGAGAGAACAGCTAACCCAGCAGCTGCAGCAGGTGAGTTGCTCTGTGATGGTATATGGTACAGAGCATTTCAGAAATGCAGTATGGATGGTAACCTGGATAAAAAAACATCCATTAAAATGATTTTAAAAATGCAATAAATGATATGCTGAAAGGGTAACACTGATTAAAGGATTTGTGTAAAATATACCAGTATAAAATACTGGTATATTTTACTGGTTGGAAAATGAAGTGCCCTTTTATGTACGGCTCACATGACCGAAGTTTAGTCACGGGTACGAGAAATTATATATGGCTCCAAAATGGCACTATTCTGATCCAAGAGGCAAACGTGGTAATCACCTTTTTATCTGTTAATATTTGTGGATAATTTTGTAATTAACATGGACAATGTGATACATTTTCAGTAACTTCGTTTAGGATTAGGACATTTGTGTTGCACTTATGTGGCCATTACTTGTTGTGTAGAGAGAAGGGTTCGTCATCATTGCCTGTGCAACATTGGAAACGGTCAACACTATTGACGAGTACAGCTGTAGCCTCACACGTTAACTTCACAGGAATCGTAGAAATCAAACCAGCCAGTTGATGTAACAGAAATACAAAGTCTATTAAATTAGGAGAGATTCAGTTACCTAATCAAAGCACAAAAATGACCAGTGTCTGCTTCCTGCTTTGAAAGGTTTTCGTTGTAAATCAAATTTAGAAACACATGAAGTTGATTCTCTGGTGGAGAAGATTTTTGTAATTTCAGTAGACAAATTATGGATCAATGCTCTTCAGTCTTAACGTCATGTGGAGTATCTGATCTTACTGAACATGTTAATTGAAGGAGGAAACTGACATACTGACACAGACGGTCATAATGATCACATTGGTGGCAAGTATCCAAATGAAACATGAAACCGTCAACACCAGTGTTGACTCCTGTACATGATGTATTTGTTTTTTTTAGCTGCACAATGTGAGCTTGTTCAATACCAGTTCAACCTGATGTGTCAGTGTTTCGGAAGTTAGCACACACATACGTTCACACTGAGCACATTTGGTGTGTTTTTTTTTTTTTTTTTTTTGTAAATGTGACAGAACAAGATGGGTGCTCGCTCTGTTTAAAAAGCAGCGTTTTAATGACAGGTTTGATGAAATCAGACAGGTTGCAGCAGCAGGTTATTACTTTATTTAGTGACATGTCTTTGGTTTATTTTGAAAGAGGTTTCAGAAACTGGTTTGACACAGAAAACCACACACACACACAAATAGAAGACTTAGACAGAAAACTAGAATAAACACTGCCACAGGAAGAAGGCAGTACGTCTCATCTACAAGACAGAGACACTCATAAGTGTAATACTTGCTGAAGAAACAACAAGACTGTGTGAATGTCACTTTTATGAATTGGACATGACATTTTTAAATAGCTCAGTAAGAAAAATGGCAACAAAAAATCAAGGTTACTCAAGTCAATATTATAATTTTCAATTTGGTTTTTGAGTGAAGTTAAACAATACATTTTGAATAATTTATCTGATAAAAATATAAATTTATCTGATAATTTTCTCCAACTATCTAATGTATAAAATGTCAGATTTATTTAAAAAATGGCCATCACGATTTTCCAGAGGTCAATGTTACATTGTAAATAGTCATTAAAAACCCCCAATATTTTCAGTTTGCAACCACATGTTCTCATATTTGAGAAGCTCAAATAGGTCACAGGTCACTGAGGCTGAATATGTAAGTCAACTGTAAACATCATATGTAACCTGGAATGATTTTTAGACTGTGAATCTGTGTCATTTTAGAACTAAAATAAATGAAAGTGAAAACTGGTTGAGAAACAGGATAGATAAATAATTTTTTTTTGTTTTTAATGCAGGAGAGAGAAGTGATGGAGGCAGCGATTCGGGCCTTTGAGGACTGGGAATTTCGTGTTCTGGAGCAAGAGAGTGGCATCGATGAGGAGGATGAGAGCACGGCAGACACCAAGAAGGAGGTGGAGAATGAAGGGGAAATGGAGAAGGAAATCTCATGTCAGCAGCAGGTGGTCAGCACAACACAGGTAAACAATCCACTCTCAGACTTGTTGTACGGATTTTCAACTTATCTGCGTATCGTGCCCCTCATGCCTTCGTTTACCTTTGCTGGCTGACGTGACATTAACCTTTACACAAACTTCCTCTCAATACAGATATGTGATATCAGAGTTGGAACACGTGGAGAAAGTAACAGGAACACCCTGCAGTCGAATTAAGTCTTTTTTTAACATCAAATAACATCAGTGAAGTTTATGAAGCTCAGTTTTTAGCAAACAAGATTTTACTTTATCATGATAGAGGTGTAAATGTTCACCTTATCTAAAATCTCTCACTTGAGTTTATGATAGTTTGGAGAGAATGTCAGGGTGGGAATGCAATTACACAAACACTCTCTTTCCCTGTCACAGCCCATGGTTGTCATTGCAGTTTAAGATTTGCCCTCCCTCACACCCTCCCAACTCCACCGTCAACTGGTGACAAGAATATGAACTCTTTACCTCACACTCACCAGCATCGCCCTGACGCTATCACATGACTGTGCAGTGAGCATAATTACATCAGAGGCACCCATGAGAGGCAGAGGAGGAGGAGGAGAGCAAGTCTGTGTGGTCGTGGCCAAAAAGATCAACAGGATTATTTAGTCTTCATTGGCATTACAGTTATTTTCAGTCTTATTTTGGGAACAAACTACAGTAGCTATATTGCTCTTGAGCCCCACCATGCAACAAAATAAAACAAATCTAACCGAATAGTACTCTTACCTTTTGTTCAAACTCAAGCAGATGCTGCTTGAACACACGCATGAATCAAATGCCTGTGATTCAGCAGAGAATATAGCGCCCAGCTAAGTTTGTTTGCTGTGCAAGCCATTATCAAAACATTTAACAATTTATTCAGCAGGTCTGTGATGGAGAGAGTCAAGTAATGGAACAAACTTTGAGACCATAAAACTCTTCAGATCAAGATGTTCAGGCCTGGAGGAACATGTTGGCACTGTGACTAAAAATCCTAAATTTACAATCATACTGACAGGTCAACTGTTGAAACACTGGCCACTACTGTGTCTGCAATTCCTAAACATGACTGTGGTGTGCTGTTTGATACTCACTTCACATCCTTGTTGTAATACTTTCTCCAAGTCATATTTACAAAGCTGTCAAGATCAGCTGCTCCTAATTTGCAAGTGTGCAGGAGGATGTGTTGGGTGTTTGCCTTGCAAAATATTTCTTTGGCAGTCTGAAAGGCACAAAGAGACTACAGCCCTAGCACCTCTAAGCTCTGTGAGCTCTGAGTGACAGTGCTGATATTTAGCAGGTTTAATGTTTACCTTCATATTAGTTTACCATAACAACATTTGCTAATTAGCATCCAATTCAAAATACAGCTGGTGGGTAATTAGTTCGGCAGGTATTTGGTTTTACTGCACAAATACAACTTTTGACCTGATGGCGGTGTTATGGAAAAATCAGTTACTATAACTCCTCCCACCAGAAACATGAATGTGTTTACCAAATTTCATGCTCACCCATGTAATAATATTCAAGACATTTTACTCAAAACCACAATGGTCACTGACAACAGTATTGGTCTGGGAGATACATTGGTATAAAATTTGCTAGCTGCTTTTTTTTTTTTTTTTTGTGATAGTGAGAGCATTTCTGTAAAATTTTCTGTGTATGTGTGTGTATATATATATATATATATATATATATATATGACAAAAGATAGATGATGAAAATAATTAAGCATTTGGCTGGGGTATGTAAGAGGAGGAGTGCAGAAATGAAGAGAGGGATTGTGTGATGGGGATGGTAGTTGACTCAGCTGCAGTGCTGTGCCTCGCTGCAGAGCACAGCTCAACTCTAAACCCTCTGTCTGTCTCTCACTGTTTCACATTCACAGCCCTAAGGTGCTGATTTTATATTATTTCTTTGAGTTACACTCTTAGCCCTGCTGTCATGCCTCTCTCTCATGCCTCTCATTGACTTGCAAAGAGGATGTTTGATTTGCATTATGCCGCAGCTGAAGAGTTTGACTTAATTTGGGGCTCTGCATTTACCTCATATTACATCATTGCACAATGAACTTGGGCCAGACAGATGAATCAGCCACAGCACAGGACATTTCATTGGAGGACAAGAAACCATATGGCAGTCCGTGCTAACGGGAATTATGTGAACCTTCAGGAGCGAGTCCAGCAGTTGGAGAGGGAGCTGAAGGAGATGGAGAGGGAGAAGGAGAGGGAGCTGAACGCCTTGAGGAAAGAGAGGAGAGAACTCATCCACACAACTCAAACGGTGGGAGAGATTGGTTTATTTATGGAGTATTGATACTACTGTAATTGCCAACGAACAGTGACTTCTTATTGTGGTGGTTCATTCATTAGTCTGTTATTGATAGTTGACACATCTTTGAAACAACTTTTGCAGTTATGTGAACAGAAGTGAACCAGCATAATATGAAAACATAATGAAAATGGCTGTGTAAGAAATCAACTCCTAATTCCTGCTTAACATCCTGCTATTAAACTGAAAAATGTTCTGATTCACTGTCACCACTCTCTTGGAGCTCATTTCTAATCACAGCAGGAAGCTTTTATTTTAGCAAAAAGCTTTAATAAACTCACTGATCACCACCTGCTCAGCACCTGACAGGATCATGCAGAATCAGTGACTAACTGATGAACATAGTGGAGTATTTGGCATCTAAAAAGACACTTAGGAGTTGTTGGGAGACCGCAACAGTGCTAGAAGAGACTTAATATTAGTGAAAGTTAGTGTGAATGGTTGTATGTCTCTATATGTCGGCCCTGTGCTAGACTGGTGACTGGGATTGGCTCCAGCCCTCATGTCCCTGTACGGATAAGCGCTACAGATAATGGATGAATGGATGTTTGCTGCTAGTTGTGCTGCTGTCACGTGGTCAACAAAGGGTTAAGAAGCTAACTAATAAGTGAACATAGATCAGATGTGCTGACAAGCTAATTTACTGAAACTAGTTCAATAGCATTTCATTCTAAGTACATTAATGTTGCTGTTGTAGTGTTATATACCTTAATGTTCACAGGATGAATTTCAGATGAGTCTTGTCCCCAAAGTTGTTCTTACTTACATTTTCCCATAATTCTGCATAAAACTACACATCAGATCAAACTACTTGACACTGTCTTGTCAACTTTGTCGTTACCCTCTTTCCTCTTTCACCGGGCTTCAGCTCAGTTTTATCAATGCCGTGACTGTTTGTAGGCTAAAATCTAGAGGACAGCCCACACCATGTGTTATCAGTGTTTATTATGAATACTTGCTGTTTCAAAGTATGTGATTTACTCAGTCACTAATTAAACATTGCTGTGACTTTATCACACAGCCTGTGGTTTGTCTTTGATCAGACTCAAGACCGCACCAGTTAAAATGAGGAGGAGACAAGATGAGGATGGAAGAAAAAGCTAATCAGACATGGAGAGAGTGAGCAAGAGAGCTTAACTAAAGCTGGAAGGAGGGGAAGGAGTGGAGAGAGGGAGGAGTGAGCCATGAGAGGGAGGGTGCTGCATTTGTGAATGTGTGTGTGTACATGTGAGTGCATGCGAATGTGTGAGAGGGAGAGAAGGCAAGCTGGGAGAAGTTTCACATCCTCGCAGCGAGTGGTAAGCTACAAAATCTGCACTCAAATCGATCTGCACAGCTGACGGGCGTTGAAATTGTGTTCGTCACAAAACTGCCTTGTTGTTTAGTTCATTCTTTTAAATGAGAGAATAGAGACAGCTGGGGGTCGGGCAGAAGGGAGTGGCAGTACAGAGGAGGAGAGAGGGACAAGATGGTGTCAGACAACCCGACCAAGTGTGTGACTACAGTATGACAGTGTGCAGGATGTGGTTTTAATGATGAGAGCTCATTGTGTCTGAGAGAAAATGACTTAGTTTTGGAAAAGTGATTGTGATTGTATCTCATTATAGCAACAAGGGACAGTGGAAGCATTTATAACTGATTTCACTCTTTAGTGGTAAATCCCGAAGAAAACGGCTACATAAAAGCTTTAGAGTCTTTATATTTCACACATTCCCTGTGGGCAAGTGCGAGTGTAGAGTGGTGATAGGGACAGATAAGGGTTAAACACTGGACTGCATGTGGAGACTGAATTGCTCATGTGTTTGTGAGTCAAGCAGGGAGGGAGGGAAAGATAGTGAGGCAATGATAATTTTTTAACTCATTACAATCCCTCTTGGAAGCAGAGCTTTCATTCACAGCCAGATGTGATATGTCTAACACAGCAGCCTGCGTCAGTCACTGCGTTTGTGATGTTCCCCGCCACTGCAGTTCATATAAGCTGTTGGTGTTTGTTACTGAATTTCAAATAAAATTGAACCTGTTCATACAGGTTCACAAGGAAAAGAAGCCGCTCACTGATTGGTCCAACATCACTGGCTCTGCCCCCTGCATGATGTCACTTTCCCCCCTGACCGTTCACAAGCCCCCTCAGGTATGCAACCTGTCACAGTGGAAACGAGATTTAAATTTACAATTAATTTCATAATGGAGAGATGTCAAGTTTTTAAGTCTAAAATTCAAAGACACTCAATTTCATATCGTAGAAGTTAAAAAATGAACAATTAACACATCAGAGGCTGGTGGTGCAAAAATGACATGGAATTAATTACCAAATAGGTGCAGATTGATTTTCTGAAAGACTAATCTTGCCATAGTTTAAAAGATTTTAAGATGAAATTGACATGTTTGTCACTCTGTTCTTTTATTTTGTAGGAACCATGCAAAGAATCTTCCAGTTTGCCCAGAAGACGGAGCTCGCATCGCAACAACAGCAAATTCAATGACAGGCCGCTCTCAGCACAGGGTGAGCTATTCTCTTGTATTTTATTTTCTATTGTGCTCCTGATTGCTTAAGCTGCAAGCACCGTGATGTAGAACAATAAACAGTCTCTCTCTCTTTCTTTCTCTCTCTCCGTGCACTTATGCCCTCATTTTGTCTGACTGTTTGTTCAGTTCCCTCCCTTTTAGTCAAATCAAAGGTGTGTCAGTAGAGTCACCAGATTATTACGTTTGTAGAGAGCAGGATTTACCTGCACAGACCGGATGAGCCAGTGAAGCACCCTTATACTTAAACCTAGTGTCTCCTCAGTGGTCTGTTTCTCTCACTCTCTCTCACACACACACACACACACACACACACACACACACACACACACACACCCCTGTCACCAAATATGACGGTAGCCTGATGTGCAAGGTCATGTCAAGTCTTGGCACCAAAAACAAGTCTTGCCAGGTTTGTCCTTCACCTTCCCTTCACTTTCACTAATCTGTTCCTGAATGTTGTAACTGAAGAGTCTTATTCCAATGTGATTCATCACCTTGATACACTTGCACGGCCACACCTTTTTACATCAAGCCACTGTTGGCACTGACTGACAGTGGCTTGACGAACAACTCATGTTGTTCTCATGTGTCCTTCTCTATCATCTCCTTCCTCTCTTAGGGTTTGTGAGGACGCTTCCAGACAGCCAGACACCAGAGGCTTTCACTTCCCCACTTCCCTCCCATAGACTCAGCAATGGGCATGGTGGTGGGCACAGACCTGGGATGAGCAATGGCGGCGTGTTCCTCACACCGTGCAACAGTGCGACAAGCTCTCGAGCTGCCAGGTTAGTTACTTCACTGCTCGTATGATAAACATGAAGATTAAGTTTACTTGAAGAGGTTGGTCCACCTCTTAACAATTTACATGGAACTACAGGAAGTGATACAGTTTATGCCTTGTGTTTTGAATTAAGAAATTTTGAGTATGTGAAGTGTTTTGTTTCAGACTCTCACACTTTATCTAAGGTGTACTTCATATTAAAGATTAAATACGGCGTTACAACTTTGGTCGTTTTGGCTGTTCCTTCCTGCTCATTATGAAGATAACGTTGCATTTAACACAGACGTAAAACACCTGACAGGGGAACAACTATGAGTTATTGAGACGACCACACAGGTAGTAAACAAGCCAACAGCTTAAATTGAGCATATTAAACACTACATCCAACAAGAAATGTCATTAATAACTGTGTAGACACAAGCACAGCAGGTCAACAGGCAGCTTGGACACTGATTCTGTTGTTTTACCTCCCAACACACCAGTTTGATTGTTGCTCATTCATGCTTTTTATGTGTTGTAAGCATGGGCAATGTGATTAGCATAGAACTTGGTAAGGGTACTGATGATGTCTAAAATTGCAAATCTATGCCAATCACTTTTATCCTTCAAGCAAATTGGTGTAAACTGACCACAATAATGGAAGTTAATTGACTTTTTTATTAAAATTTTATAAATTTATATTTGATTTAGATTTTTTTTTGTAATGTGTGTATCTGATCCATAATATTGTATGTTTTATTGTTATACCAACTTTGACAAAAGAAGCATGATCGTGTGTGACCAAGGCAGTGATTCTGTTCCCATCATTAATGACTGTAACTCTTCCTCTCGTAGCCCGTGCCTGTTGGATCTTGTGGAGATTGAGAAGAAACTGAGGGAAGCCAAGGCAGAGAGAGAGAGGCTGCTCAGAGAGAGGGTGAGTCACCTGCCATGGGAAACACTAGCTGGCACCTCTAATCACCCACAACGCACTGCATTAGACATGGCTGTCTGATCAATGACACCCACTCAGCTCACACATGATGGTCCGAGAAAACTGGCAGCAGATATGTGGATGTTTAATGTGTGTTTGCAGGATTGGAAAATGCCAAGACTGAAAAATGTGTGCCGTTTGAGTTCACAGGAAATTCACATTTTTTTGATAATGTATTAATCTAATCTCGGTCATCACATATTTCGGAAGATGGCTTATAATTTTGTGTGACTCCTGCAGGAAGAGCGACGGCGGTTGTTGTTTGAAGAGAGAAGACAGAGAGAGCTGAACTCTCCCAGAACAGAAACACTGGAGCCAGAAACTCCACAAAGGCCAGGTCCAGAACCAAAGGAGCTAGCAAAGGCCAGTTCTCCCCCAAACTCCCCAGAGGTATGTATGAAATGTCAGCTCAGTGAGAATTATCAGATTGTTCTAATTCTTGTTGTTTAGTAGCATATCAACACCCATTTCTTTCAATTTCAGTTAAGCAAGAGATGTTATGCAAGATAATGCTGAAGCTGCCTGTCTTTAATCAACTATTTTCACAGGTTGTTTTCTCTTTGAAATGTAAAATGAATGGAGTGCTCATTTTTAAGTACAGTGTGTTTTTCTTCCGTGTTTGAATCTTTATAGCCATTATTAATTTTAAATCATTGTTTGTGGACAATATCTGAAATATTGAATTAAAGCAGTTGATGTTGTGACCAGGAAATGGTAAAGCGGACACCCTTGTACATGTACGGGAAAAGCACAGACATGTTCAGTATCGTAAGAAGGCTCAGTCGGACACTCTCAAAAACAAGTGAAACCATGAAGAAAAGGGCTCTGTTTCCTCACTTTCCATGAAAAATAGAGTGACTCTTTTCAATCATATTGAAACTCCATCTGTCTCTGCAGCAGCGCAGCATGCCCCTTTTTCTCTCTCCAAACTTTGACCTCTGGGCCCATGTGGAGTCTTTGGGTCACGGGGTGGCTGGCTGCACAGACCTGCGGTTGACGCCTCGACGCTGTGCGGGCTTCCTCACCAAGCGAGGGGGGAGGGTCAAGACCTGGAAGAAGAGATGGTTCCTGTTTGATATGGACCACAGAAGACTAGCCTACTATACAGGTTAGACTGGCTGGAGGGGTGGTGTGTGAACACACAATGACCGTATGTTTGTATGAATGAACGCCTGACGGGCATGATAAACTTGTTTTCCATCTTCCTTTTCTCCTTCTGCATTTTTGCACTGTCTGTTGTGTATATATGCAACCACTCTATATATAGAGCAAAAGCAGACACAAATAATAATGAATTCATAAGTTGCAGTGATAATAACTTACAAAATGTTATCACATTTTCTTCTAATTCCCCTCTCCCTTTGCTGCAGACTGTGATGAAAGGAAGCTTAAGGGAGTCATCTACTTCCAGGCCATAGAAGAAGTTTACTACGACCATCTACGAACAGCCACATCCGTGAGTTCCCATGTATTACACAAACTGACTTGAAAAAAACTCTGTGGAGTGTTAAATGCAATTGAGAGCCAAATCTCTGGACTTTGAATCCAGGGGAACAATTTGATAAATGCAGTTTAAACTGGTCTCCATGCTACAACCCTGGAGTCTTAATGATCTACATGTCAGTGTGCCTTTTTGCACAATGTGTTTTAAGAACCAGCATCATTGAAAGTATTTTTAAAGATGGTTTTAATTCAGACATCTAAGAGCACTGAATCTTTTTAATGGTTATTGTATGTTTGCTTAGATTAATTTTATTTTAGCTCAGAATCACATTGGAATATCGTGATTTAAGAATTCACTCCCCATGCGTTATGTATTTATACAACATAAAGTTTAATTTACTGCTTTGAGTTTGATACGTATCAGTTAAATACACGGAGTACACACCTGGCAGATTTACACAGGATTAAAAACGCAACCTTTTAATTATTAGAAATTAAAGATGGGGGGTCTCAGATGATGCTAGTTCTGTTAAGTGGAGCTTTATTTCCTCCTGGCGGGTCTTAGATCTTTAAAAAAGTGTCACATGACAATATAAGTTCAGATTACACCATGGAAAACCCAGTTAATTATTTTCAACGGATTCATAACTGTTTAGTAAATCAGACTTTAGAAGGGTAGATGGTGCATAAAATGTCACATTATTTATTGGAATGTCAGCCTGAGTTGTCATCAATAGTACAATCAGTTTTATTTAGCGTGTGAGAGCCAAGTTAAAAATCTTCAAACGAGCAGTTGTAGCAGATCCTTAACAAATCTTCAATCACCACAATAGAAAAATCCCTGAATTGTGTTAAAAAGCTGCTGCTTCTTCTTTGTAACTTGTGACATTATCTCTGTATGTCCCCTCTCTTCAGTCTCCGCGGCCCAGTCTGACGTTCTGTGTGAAGACGTATGACCGTCTTTTTTTCCTAGTGGCTTCCAATGCAGTATCTATGCGCATTTGGATGGATGTCATTGTCACTGCAACAGACGAGCACAGCCGTTATTGACCTCCTGCTTATGTGACTGTAAAATCGTTGAGTGACGTTACTGAGCACTGAGTCGTCCCTCTCTGTACCTGGACTGTCAGGGACTCAGCTCTGTACCTGGACTCATGAATCTGTGGATAAAGTGCACGAGAGTCTGAGCTGATGTGCTGGAACAGATTTGCTCGAACACGACGGAGGAAGCTGTTACTGGATGATGTGATGCTTCAGTGGTGGCAGAGGTTCGCCGCGGAACCAGCTGCACACCACAAGCAGCTTTAAGCACCAGTCTGCACACTGGGCATCTGTTACTGGGAAGTTTCACAGTTTGTGCCTGAGCTCCCTCTGCTGGTCACAGTCCAATATTACAGGACTGGTGTCTACTACACTACTTCAATAGGAATTGGACACAGTAATAGCAACACCTGTTCAGTGTAATGTGATCCAGCGCTGTATGTTGTGTTGGACTGCTTTGTGTCTTCAGGTGTTCCCATTAATATGTCCACTTCCTGTATCTTTGTTTTCAGTAAAGACAGATTGTACATTCAATTTTGTTGAATTAATTTATTATCTGGAAATTTCTATGGGTTTGATATGCAAATAAGTGAAGGCATACACTGTTATGAATGCACTATTAAATGTTTATTGAAAAAACAGTTGCTTTACCTTGTTCTCTTTGTTCCAACATAAGTATTCATCAAAATAAATAACAATAGAAAACAATGTTTTGTAAAAATATAAGAACAGTTTTTCCCATCATTCGTGCATCGTTTTATTTTGTATTAATTGTATTATAAACACTTATCTTAAGAGGAGAACACAATAATTGCTATAAACATCACGTGATCCATGCATTTCTAACACAAAACCCTGTTGTGCTGAGCACCCCTCCCCAGACAAATCTTAACAGGCAAGTGTGCCATCTAGACCCGCCACCAGTCGGACATGACTCAGTTGTTGGATTATTACCACTGACCCTCTAATGCTGGTAAAACCTTTATTAGCTTCTTCACTTTCAAAAAAATCTTAACTATTTATGATTTAAAAATAGCAAAATACTTAGATTTGAAATCTCATATTTGTTCTTATTTTCCAGAAAATAAACTACACTGTATGCTGAATATTATTGTTGGCTTTCAGGTAAGAAAACTTAAAATGACTTCCAGCTGTAAATGTTATCACATAATTTCATGCATTATCAATCTGCTTTGGTAAAAATGTATATTAACTACAAGTGAAATAATAATTATTATTATTTGTTTATATTATACTGTCATAAATCAAACATTTTAGATAAATACAGAAATATGTAACATTTCTAAATACATAGATAAGGTTCAACTTTTTCATTGTAGTCATTCATAAACATCTTCATGTTAATTTCTGTTAAATATGTGTGAACAGTTTTACCACCTTCCTCTTTCAATATACTGCCAGTGGAGACAAGTTCTTCATTTCCACCTATCTTATCATATCACATAGGTCATTACCACCTTTTGCAAGCTTAAAATAATATTCATAAAATAACATTGGGTATTACCCAAAAATGATAATGATAATCAAGTTCATTTTTTTTTGTTATTGTTATTTTGCTCCAACATCAGAAATTATTTCCCATCATTGTGACTGAGCAATGTTTGCAGTGAATGAAGGAAATAATTGATAATTCATTGACATATTTTCTGTTTAGGATCTGTAGAGTGACAGAAAAGCATGACAGGTGCTATAAAGGTTTTCTTCATATGCTGTCTACTTCAAGGTAAGCTTTCTCATACCTGTCTTACAATTTTATTGCTAATTGCTAATCATTTTTATTGTTTGTTTTTGTCTCAACATTTACTTTTTTTGTTTCCTCTGCTTGGATTTTGAATGGTGTAATTTCCAGTTAAATAATGACGGTTTATAATTTTAAGTGCTTTTGTTACATTTTTAAGACATTAATTTAAGTCTGTCTTGGCTGGATACATATTTTTGTGTTTTGGTTATTTTTTATCATTGCACCTCAGGTAGGTTATGCCAACACTGGGCAGCGTTCATGCCCCAGACAGTGGAGGGACTGAGTGGATCCTGTGTGATCATCCCCTGCAGTTTCAGCTTGCCCTCAGACTGGGATCAACACCTGGATGACTCATGTAAAGCCATATGGAAGAGAGGCAGCTGGAGCCGAACACAAGTGTTTGACTCCAGCCTCACTGGAGCAAGTGCCAGCTTAAACATCCTGGATGGAAACCTAACGGGGATCCTGCGTGAGAAGGACTGTACCACCATCTTCAACAACCTGCCATCAAACCATTATGACAATTACTACTTCAGACTGCAGTGTGACAACTCGCTGAAGTTTAACTTTCAGACAAGTGTCCTCATCACAGCTCAAGGTTTGTGTTATGACCTGTTTCTTCTGTATGTGTAAACCCACATCTTTTGGTATCTCTCTTGCCAATTCCTCATTGTCTTTCCTTCTCAGATTCACTCCCCAAACCTGCTCTAAATCCATCCAGGCTGGAGGTAGAAGAAGGGACTCCAGTGAGGTTGAACTGCTCAGCTGTTGCCTCCTGTCCCATTCTCCCTCCTGTTCTGACATGGACACCCACTATAGGTGACATTGAGGAGAGCATGGAAAGTAAATCTATGACCTCTGTTATGAACTTCACTGCTTCTTACCTCCACAATGGACAAAAGATCTCCTGCACCACTCTCTACAACCGACAAACTGGAAACAGTGACCTTCTGTATGAAAGAAGTTTGACCCTACGTGTTTTTTGTAAGTATTTTTTATATTTCCATGTCTTATATTCGTGTTGGGTGTTGTTTCAGTTCACATAATTATCATGTCACAATTTTTTTTTGTAACAGGATCTTACAACATGTTGTGAGACACCCCTTTAGTTGGTATTTACTCTGCTTCAGCATATCTTCCTCCAATCACCAGTTTGACCACTGCAGAGAATAAACATTTACACCTCTGTGCTTATTTTTCACAATCTGGCAACTTAAAAGTTGTTTTGCCTTATTAATGATTCATAAAGGCTTTATAAATACTTTATCAATTACAGAAGGAGTGACATGTTCCATAACAGGATGTGTGTTTTAACTGGCAAGTTGTATATCTTAGAGGAATAGTAGGACATTTTGCAATATACACTTTTTTGCTGAGTGTTAGATTTAGTAGCTAATTAGCTTAGCATAGAATAGATACTGGAAACAGCTACACTGGGTGTGCACACTGGTAAGAAAATTGCCTACCAGCGTCCCAAAAGCACACTGATTATATTATATCTCATTTATTAAATAGTGGAATCACCACTAGTTGCCTTTGATTTTTGGAGAGGTTGGGCAACTCACATCTAGAAGAACTTTCTGTGTAAAAAGTCCAAGTTTGCATACTATTAAAGTGTTTCTTCACAGTCCAAAGACATTCACTAATGTGGATTTACTCCTCAGTAATTTGCCCAGTGGATAGGAATCTGAGTGATTGCTGGGAAAGGCTGCAACTGGACATCATGTACAAATTCATTAAATGATTAATATGTAGAGCTGCACTAATTGTTTTTATGTTAATAATGGCTCAAAACATTATGCCTACTGTAAAAGATATAAAAAAAAAACATTTATTTATTTATTTTTTGTGGTTTGGAGAACTTTACTGTTTCTTACACTCATAAGTGTTTTTTCCAGGTGTTTTACAAGAGAAAGCTGTGATACACCCATTGGAGTTGGACAAAGTTAGTGGTTATCTAATGAACGAAGTGTATTTCACAACTAAAAAGATCAAATCAGAGCCAGAAACGGAATAATTATTTTGCCTACTCTTTTTGTCAGGTGGCCAGACACAAATCCAAACGAATGCTAATGTTGCTTGTAATGTGAAAGGAGGGATCTGTTTGCTAACACATTCACCATAACAACTATATAACTTGTGCTGCCTCTAAATAGGCACAAAATCTATTTATGCTGGTTCATAGAAATTTTCCACACATTTACATTGTCAAAATTCTCCTCTAGATCCTCCAAATAACACATCGATCAGTTCCCCTGGTCCTGTAAAGGAGGGTAGCACGGTGACTTTGATTTGCAACACCAACGCATATCCAGCCGTGGACAGCTACACCTGGTACAAAGTGGATGGAGATCAGGTGACGGAAGTGGGTTCGAAGAAGAAGCTTTCAACCACAGTTTCAGACACTGACAACAAATTTTACTGCACAGTCAGTAACAAACATGGGACCCAGAACTCATCCATCACTCAGATAGATGTACAGTGTAAGTTGGACTAAAACAGAAACACAAAAATGACAAATATTGCCCAACAACATGGACTGAACCCATACTTTCTGTTTGTTTTTCTAGTTGCTCCCAAGGACACCACAGTAATTGTCGATCCTCTTGGTCCAATACTGGAGGGCAGCTCTCTTTCTCTGCTGTGCAGGAGCCGTGCCAACCCACCTGTGACCAACTACACCTGGTATAGGGATGGTGAAGAGGATGAGGAGCATGGACCGACCTTAGTCCTGAACAGTGTCGATTCGGGCCACAGCGGTGACTACCACTGCGAGGCAAAAAATGACCTGGGAGAAGAAGTTTCAGCCACAATTCAGCTGGACATCCAGTGTAAGTTCAGTGAAGATGTTGATTTACACTGGGAACAAACCATAGAACTGTATGTTTTCACTGAGCCCAGATGCTGAGTATGGCTCTACTGTAGCATATATCCAGCCCCAAACATGATCTGGGGCCAAGACTCAGTCACAGAGCAGGAGTGTCTGGACCACAGACAGTAATGCATTGTCGTGTTGCGTGACGATCTTAAAATCCTTTCTATGTCAGTGGTCCGTCATGACTGAGCTCTGCTGTGTTCCACATTTATGCCACTGTGTTCATTTATGTGTGGATGTTTTGTTTGGTGTGTGTCCTTATTAAGACGTCATTTGCAAGTGCTCTCTGTTCAATCAAAAGATACAGAGTTGGGGGGCATTTACGTTTAGACCTTTATAGTAGTAATTGTGTATCCTCAAATCCCAAATCACAGATTGTCAGTGTCTGCTTGTGAGCCAGGCACTGGTACGCGAATGCTCAGTTTTCTATTCATACATTGTGGGCATTTCAGTTTGATAAACGCAGCAAGAGAGTGACAGGAAAGTCAGGGAGGGAGAGAGGGGATGACATGCAGCAAACAGCCACAGGACTAAACCTTCATGGTCTGTGCTCTAACAGAAGAACCACCCGAGAACCTTCTCTTACTATTTGCTTCAATTATTTAAATACACTCCAGCTTCCATCAGGTATTCACTGCCAATAAATAGGATGGTCCCATATATGAAGTCCATCATAAATGGAGGTGCGACAAAATATTGCATCACATTTTAATTTAGTATTTATTCTATAAAACAAGGGGTTTAATTCCAAACAGGGTGAATTAAACATGTAACTTCATGAGGTTCAGAGTTGGTCTTGACCTTAGAAACAGTTGTTGAGTAAACATTTTTGCAGCAGGTGGCCTGAGGCTTTCAAACATATCACGAGCTTCATCAGCAGATGGCATTGAACTGTAGATTCCCTTTTTTTCCCCACAGCATTTAATGGACCTTTCTCCAAGTTTGCCTGCCACCTGAAATTCATAATTTTTTACATTTGGTTGTTTTTGCTATTTTTGTTATTGTAAAACTGCTTTTGTGCCACAGAGAGACTGTCCTACACAGGTACGCTAGGTAAATCTTAAGTCAAAAAAAAGAAAGAATTAAACGTCGTAATCTCTTCCCTGTTATATTTTGACAGCAGCTTAACATACAAACTCAGACTGTGAATTTGTGAAACATTACACTCTTAAGAACTCATCACAAACAATCCTAAAAGGGGGATTTGTTGGGATTAAATCTACATTCCTTGAAGTACTGACAGACATAGTTTCTTTCAGATCCCCCTAAGAACACCTCAGTGTTGGTTGACCCCTCTGGCCCCGTGGAAGATGGCAGCTCCGTGACACTGACCTGCACGAGCATCGCCAATCCATCAGCAATGAACTTCACCTGGTTCAGAGTAGCTGGGAGAGAGATGGTGGGTGCTGAGCCAGAGTTCACCTTCAATGTGACCAAACTCTCCGAGGATCAATATTACTGTGAAGCACTGAATGTCCACGGAGCTGAGCACTCAGAGCCTGCCAGTTTTGATGTCACATGTGAGATTTATTTATCAATAATTGCACACTTTTATCGATTGAATAGGTTTTATTGACATGCAACAAATAGCTAAATACATTGTCCAGTTGTTCCAGAGATCCTTCCTTCCTCCCGCTGCATCAAGATTTTATCCCAGTTTCGATGTTCCTGTGACAGCCAGGGGAACCCGCTTCCTTCCCTGGTTTGGGAATTGGCTGGGGAACCTGTCAATCACTCAGCTGACATCCCAATCAGGGAAGTTCCCCTGGGCAACGAGGGTATGAGAAGCGTCATCACTCTATACCGCCTGGACGAAGACATGCCCTCTCTAGTCTGCATCAGCATCAACTCACTGGGCTCTGATAGTATTGCATTCAACGTTTCCTCCAGTGAAACTCAGCTAGGTAGAGGAATCTGCAGGATGCTGTGTTAATATTTGGCTTTTCTTTTGTCTCATTTGCTTCTTTCTGATAAGCTCTGTGGGGACTTTTTCAGGCCTCCATACTGTGTCTCTGTTGATCGGCTCTGCAGCGGGAGCACTGGGGATGCTGCTGGTGTGTTTCCCGCTGCTGCTCTTTTGCAGGTGAGGGAACCTGAAACACACCTGAAAAGACCCTGCTAACAGCACATTTTGGTGACAGATTGGAAACAGTAGAGACACATTTTGAGGTTGCTGTTGGGGTTATGACTCAAACATGATAATTAAATAAGACATTTAAAAAAAAAAAAAAAGTGATTTATTATTATGTGTTGGTCTTAGGAGAAGAAGAGGCAGTCTTTCACCCGGTCAGGCACTCGTGGACACTTCAGAATTTTTAGTCACTAATGGGGTGAGTTTATGTCCCTGCTCAATAATTTACAATATCAGTTACAGATAAGTCTTTACACAAGTACCAAAAGCACAGAATTTTCTGGAGCACAATGTAAATATTACAGCATTATAGCTTCACCACCATTGGGAGGTAGAAGTGTCATCCTTCATAGATAAAAGAGCATCTGTGATGAGCCTGAATTCATGTCCGTGTACAATCGATTGCATAAGCAAGAATGGAAAAAAGGCTGAATAGCTTAATACACTGTTTCCAATGGTGAGCTGGTGCAAGTTTGTACCTCCATCATATATCTGTTTTTAGCATTTAGCACTATCTATTGATGACTAAATGAAAGTGACTCTTAAGATGCACTAATGAGTCTTGTTTGCAAGCTGAAATGATAAAATCTTGGTTTAATGGCAAACAAAATGTTGGTGTCTTCTCTCCACACTGGGACAGATGTCATCTAACTGGGTGTAATTCTTTTCTTCTCCATAACTGATGCAAATTGTTCTTATTTTCTTGTAGACCAACTCACAAGTCGATGTCATTCATGTCAAAAAAGACATTCTGGAGGCAGGAGGAGGAGAGAGCAAGGTAGACCCACCCCACTGCACCAATGTGGATTTGGACAAAACCCAGGTCATTACAGAGGCTAAACTTGGGGAGGCCCAAGACTTGGCCCCCAAGACATAGGGAGACTTCCCTGCAGTTCAGAGGATGCAATGGTGGAGAGGCAAAAAATACAGAATACAGGTGCAGACACTCATTTGGGGCAAGGGAAATACATTGATGGTCTTATAGGACAATTTAGTGACAAAGTGATGGCTTAGCTAGTTGACACAGAATTATAGCCTTTAAACACATACAGGACTTTAGCTGTTGACAGAATCCCAGCTGAGAATTCTGGATAGGAAAACTTCTTGAAGGTGGAGTAACATCTGCAACACAGACAGCAGTTTTTCAACCGAGTAACAGTGATGCCACACACCTGTGGCTTCCACTTCAACTCATGACTTTTGTTTCTGTAACCTTCAGTCCCCCTTGTTTGTCATTGCATAAAAAACACAATAATATAAAAACTGTAGGTAGGTCCCTCATGATACAGATATCAGAGCTAATCTGTATGTTGGGGTTTAACCTTTAACCTCCCAACAATCAACCATAACAATAACTGTTCCCTTTAAACTCTTCTCTGTAGTTTTCTACAGAAGATAAATGGTGCCATATTTATCAGGATTTCAGTGCTAACTTTTGTCTCACATCACATTGTCACATTGTTATTTTTTTTATTTAAAACATTAGTGCAGAGTGAAAAAACAGTGTAATACTCGTCACCATTTTTTAAAATTGATAACTTTATATTTGTTTTTTTTTAAAGTTAGATTTATTATATTTCTAACAAAAAGAAAACATAAAAGTTCATCTTCCTGAACTTCACTTCATAAGCAGTCATACAAGAGCTAGAGTCAAAGCGGATTATGAAAAGGAGCATTTTGCATATTCTACATTGTTTTCAGAAACAAGCCTCAAGCGTCATTTTGTGCTGGAGTGTGTTTACAAACCTCACAGTACTTAAAACTTAAAAGTACATTCGTCTCCACATATATTTTTTTCATGGACAATGGAGTTAGATCGAAAATCTGTTATAACTGAACCATATTTACCTTTCAAGTGCTGTGGGTTTGGATTAAGTTCACAACAATGGAAAGCAGAGATTGCACTAAAAGTGATATTTTAAGAATGAAATAAATGTAGAGCAGTGGCTAACATACTCCAAGTATTCTATGTGCTTATGAATGGAATAAAAAACTGAATGGTATTTAACACTGTAAATTATATAAAAGAGGTATTGTTACAATCATGTTGCATTTGTTCTGTTTAAGTAAAGTAGGATAGGAATACATCAGATTTTGACATCCGAGTACTGAATCTCATCTTCATCAGATGTGCTGGAGTCAGTGCTGTCTCTCTGATGTCCCAGCTTTGGTGTGAAGCTCACCTGTGAATAGTTGAGCTCCACTTCATCTTCACTGGTGTCTGAGTCATCGCTTTCTGGATGTGGAGATTTGGGTGCATGTGGTACATTGACATTTTCATAGTCCTCCAGCCTTCCTTGTTCATTCTAGGATGATTGCATAGATAGTTATTTGCGTCACAAGTTGCTTTATTTATAATTTTGTTTCCTAAACAGAGGGAATTTCTAAATAGAAATTACTTCTTTGCTAAAGTACTGCGTTCAAATGCTCAACACCCAGCGTGTCACATGGGAAGAAAGGCTGTGGTTTCTAACCTTTGGCTTTGGCTTGGACACCTTGGCATACATATCCTCTTCTGCGTTCACCTGTTTGTCCCTACCAAAACAAATGCCATCATAAAATGTACCATGTAATATAACCTTTCTTGTTCCGGCATTATATTAAAAACATAAATTCTCACTTTGGCTGATTCCAAAAGTGCAGAGAAGCATAGTTGAGCGAATCTTCCTGTGTGGGTCCACCTTCTTGTTTTGTGGGTTTTCGTGCAGCGGGAGCCTGAGCCGATGCAGACAGGAGATCTCAGTGAGTATACAGCAGCAACTCAATGGGTCCATTCGCACTTTAATTAACATAGTTGCTGTAGGTTTTCTGTCAATTCATGGCTACATAATACTGAACTATTACTGTACTGACAGACAGCTATTGACGGGATTATCAGTGAGGGTATAGCTACAGCACAGAGAGCAACAGCTTGACCATTGACAGACACATCCGCCTGTCTGAAGTACGAGCGAGACAAACAGTGATTATAGAAGACAGAAGCCTGTACATCTTTGTTTAGTATGTGTTATGCATAACACTCATGTTGATGTGTAAGGAGCTGAAAGATGATGTTGGAGATGATGATTTTTTTTTTCTTGTGTGCACAAGTTGTTTGAGATTTACTCAAGATAACACCTTTTTTTACATTATATATATACTATTTTAGTAGTTTAGCAGTTTGGGAAAATCTGGGATACACTTTGCTCAATAAATCATAACTGAGGGGTTAATTAGTGACTAAAATCTTTTTTATACAAATTACATTTTGACAGATTTTATGTGGCTGTTTTCAGAAAAGAAGCTTTGAGGCTGGACACTGTTGGACAACTTGCATGAAACTTGTTAATGATGGTCAATAGGCACACAGCAGAGGCTTAAATATCCTGAATTATAGTGGCTAGCAACTCCAGAAACACTGTTTTCTACAATTGCCATTATGCAACTCAGAAGCAACTTTCATTCAACCTTCTTTGTTTTTCATACTCATTTCATACCTGAGACAAACCCTGGCGACATTATTTTCCAGAACCACAGAAGAATTTTCATGACTGTTTTCACAGGCTGTTTAAGTTCAGTGTTAAGTTTCAAGTTTAATTTTCTAAATAGTGATTTTCGATATACAATTTCTTTCATCTACTGTTTTCCTAATGAAGCTGCTGAGACGTGCTGGACTCACCTGATTTCCAGAGGGCAGATTCACAGTAGAGTAAACAATGTTGTTGTTGGATGTAGGCCTGTGGAAAAACAATGGTGATGAGAATGAAAACGTACATGCTCAATAATAAACGACAGGGCAGATTCTCAGTCTGCCATTCATGTCTGAAGGATCTTCAATAGATGCTTTGAGTCCAGCATGAGCAGCAGCCTGTCCAGCTCTTTGCCCAACAGAGTATTCCTTGTCCTGATTGGGGACAGCGTCTGTGTGTCTGTGTGTGTGGCTCCTGTCTTACGTGCTGTCTGGACAAGGCTGGCATCGTTGGGGCTTTGGACGACACTGCTGGTCTGGCAAAAGGTCATCTCTGCTCCTGAATGGCTGTACCAAGAAAGTCTCATTCAGATTCCCCCTCCTGGTGCCATTCCACCAACCCTGTATTGATTTACACACAAAGATATGTCATTTTTATCTACATGTCCTCAATGAAGAGGTGAAAAAATTTGCACAACTGAGTCATCACCGAAAAACCAAATAAGGGTTGTGTGTTCATTGTTCCTTGTTGAATAGATCTTTTCCTCCTGTATCTGGAAACAAAACGACATGACAGTCTTTACAAAATCAAATCCTCTATGAAATATATTTATGTTTTTTATGAAGAGTACTTCTTATTCATCGTACTTTACCTGTAAACTAATAAAATTAAGAAAATAATGAGCAGGCTACCAAGACAGAGAAAGACGACCTTCAAAATCATAATGATGTTTCCTGTGGTTAAAAGAGACGCTGCATGAGTTGCATGTAGTATGATGATTTTATCACAGGATGAGAATATGATTTGGCAAATAATATAAAAAACGTGTTTCCGGTATGAAAACAAACTACAATGCACACATAGCATAGGTATTGACTCACTTTCAAACAGATGCATGGGGTCAGATGATTTTTCATTTATTTCGTTTTTTGCGACGCAATAATAAACTCCTGCTTCATTTGAGTACACTTTGTATTTCTGGTTTCTGGACAAAAGTATATCCTTTCCTGTGGCCTGTCTCTTGTACCATAAATACTGGTCGACAGGGGGGTAGCTGTGACTGCTGCAGCTCAGCATCACGGATCTCCTGCCGTCACGCTCCTGCTTCTCTGCTGTGACTTCAATAGTTGTGTGTTTTGGAGCATCTAGGAAGGAGAAAAGGCAAATTATTCTCTCTACCTCTGTATATTTGAAGAGACCAACAGACCAATCAGTGTTCACAGTATATTGAGTAATGTAGTATTTCCCTTCTGGTTCAACCACACACCATCATGAGTGAATGATTTTACTCACGTATGACTTTGACTTCAACAAACTTTGATCTTCCTGTTCCAATTGCGTTAGTGGCTTCACAGCTGTACAGTCCGCTGTCAGAGGGACTGACAGATTTAATGGTGAAGCTCTTAGCCTTCACAATGAATTTATTTTTTCCATCAGCCATCTTCATCCACTTGACGTAGTTCTCCGATGGGTAGGACTGGAAACTGCAGTGCAGTGTCAACGATGCATTTTCCTTCACAGTAAGATCAGGCTGAGCTTGTATTGTCATTTTTTGTGGAATATCTGCATTTACGAAAAAAATATAATAATATATAACAATCAGATTTATGTACATTTTTTTCAGAGGGGTCATTGTAGGTCTAGGTACACACACACACACACACACACATATATACACATACACAGTACTGTGCACATGTTTTAGGCCACCTTAGATTTGTTGTTTTAGCAATGCTCTAATGATCATATATAATTATTTGTCTTACAAAAACCTGGTGTAACAGACCCTTTTCACAGCATCATTTTAACATGAAACAGTAACATACAGGTGTTAGCAATGACATTAATTAGGATTCATTTCATTTAGGATTAAGAGCCAGGTTCCTGCTATTGCTCAAGTCGAGGGGTAGGTCATTGAATACTTTATCAAAGTTTTTTTTGCAGATTTTTAAAAATATTTTTAGTATTACATACATATTTCCTGCATTTTCTGGATGTACTCTAATAAGGAGACTGAAAAATAATTATATTTGATATATATACTGTATATATATATATATAATATTCATAGAGCATTTATAGAATTCAATCAATTAAGAACCACGACAATATAGGAGAAGAGAGTGAACATTAAAAGTATTCATTTGGTGGCAGACTGATAAGATTGATGGCAGTATGATATTACTTGATCATTATTACTGATGCTTTGTTCTCATTTTTACTGTCTAATGTGTTGATGTGGAAGTGCTTTGTATACTCTTTTCTAATTTCTGACAATACATCATATTTTCTAAGCTGATCATTTTGTATGAGGAAATAGTCAGGTAAAGGACAAGTACTCCAAAATGTTGCTCATTAGTCTCTACAGTACTATTAATAGTAATTTCTTCTCTTCTTAAAATAATAAACACAATCAAAATGATTTCACATTGAAAGAATAAATGAGAAAGATCAACTTTTGCAAATCAAAAGTTCCATAAGATAAACTGCCAATAACTTAATAACAGAAAGTATGGTTTGACATGTTTTTCATGGTTAGTGAAAAGACCATGCACCGCAGAATCACTTACATTTCACCACCACATTCCTTTGTTTGCTTTCCTTTGAACCCTGACTGTTTGTTGCACTGCAGGTGTAGGAGCCAGCGTGGGCTGAAGTTGCATTCAAGGTGAGATAGAGGTGGTTGTTGGGGGGCGAATAAATATCCCAAGGGATTACTAGAGGCCGAGTCATCAATGCGGAAGTCCTTATTAAGGTGAGAGTTGACAGTGGGTTACTTTCAACGTTGCAATTGATGGTAATGGGCTGACCTTCTGTGACCTCAGTAACCATAAACAGTGTGGGTTCAGTTGGAGGATCTGTGGAGAGAAAGTAACTTTGTGCTTGATTGTATTATCATACAACATAACATTTTTACACGTCTGTTTTTGAAAGAATTTAACTAGATACTTTCTATTAGTGAATTAGTGAATTTAACTGGTTAAACTGGCTAAATTTAACACAATCCCAAAGCGGCCTAAGTGTTAGATTCATCAGTGTTTCTTCGTATTTGTCAGCTGATAATTTTTTAATTTTATCATAAAACAAGCTGTAGACTGGCAGAGCAACATAGATGTAGATGGTGTCAGAAAACATCTGGTTACACTGAAGTAACAACACTGCAAAACAGCTAATTCAAATCATAATGTTTGAATTTAAATTGGCGGCAAGTTTAATTAACATTGAAAACAACACGTAGCCATACACTACTGGCTCTGTGGTCACTCTCAGATAGATAGTTATACCAGAATAACAATATTTCACAAAATGTTGCTCGATTCATTTAAATAATATGAATAACCAAAGAATGAAAGACAATTATAAAGTGAGTTTTACTTTGTCTGACTGGCCAATTGGGTGTAATTAATGATAATAGTATATATATTTTGTTTTAATTCAACTCATGTACTCATGTAAAAATTTATAGTGACTTTACCCCAGCACACATTTACTTACATAGTACTTCTATGCACATTGGCTCACTATCATCCCCTTTTCCAATCAAGTTGATGGCACTGCACTTGTAACATGCTTTGTCTGATCTTTGAATGTTCGTTAAATCGATGATTTTAGTGTTGAATTTGAAGTCATTCTGTTTACTACTGTTGTAACGGTACCAGGAGTAACCATGCGGGGAAGGCTCGGCCTCTGTGTTACACGTGAGCGTGAGAGAGCTACCAACTTCCACTTTGTGAGAAATGCTATTGATGATGTTCGTCTTCCTCGGCCTGTCTGTAAAAAAAGAAACAACTCTCAGCATGATTTCGATGACAATACAGCATTTTCTATTCTGTTATTAAATGTCTGAAACATACAGTACAAGGAAGTAAGAAACTTACATTGAACGGTGATTATAAATGGTTGTGATGTTCCAGTACCCACACTGTTAGTGGCTGTACATGTGTAGGAGCCACTGGCCTCAGGCTTGATACTTTGTACAACATATCTCTCCTGCTGACCAAGCTTTTCACTATCTCTAAACCAAGCAAATTTGTGTGGCTGGGGATTACTTCTCTTCACATCACACATTAAAATCATTTCATCTCCTTCTTTAACATCAAACATAGGTGAAATCTTCATTATCACAATTTGGGGTTTATCTGAAAGAGAGGGTTGCACCATCCTTTTTAATACAATGCTGTAATTAAAATGCCAAATACAAGATGCTCATTCAGGAGACTAATACTATGGAAAGATGTGAAAGTGGTACTGGAGGTTAAAAAAGAAAACAAACAAACAAAAAAACAGTCGATATACAGTATGACAAAACATGCTGATTGTTTTTAGTTAGAAAATTTGCAATAGAGGAAATGAAAAAAAAATACAAGGACAAATGTAGGAAGTACTCACATGTAACAGTTATAAAAATTGGTTGTGATTTAACTTTTCCATGTTTGTTCTCAGCTTCGCAATAGTATTCTCCACTCTGTGAATCTGTAATTGATATGATCTCCCATTTGGCCTGTGTGAACTGCCGGGTTCCTCCTTTAAACCAGGAAACGTTGGGCTGAGGATTTCCTTTGACAGAGCAAGTGAGACTCACTGACTCTCCCTCCTCTACAGTTCCTGAGCTCTCTGCGATTATCTCTTTCGGAGCATCTGTGGCAGAAAATTCAGCACAAGTTAGAAGAAGTCTACTCACAGCAAACATAGGTGGATTGTTAAAATCAAATAAGCATCAAGAACTGACAGATACTTTACTGAGCCAAGTTTGACCTAGTCCCTCTAATGCATTTTACATTACTAGATATCCTGATTTAAAGTGGTGTTGCACAAATTGTGCACAATACAAAAATGATAGAAAATGGAAACTGTGCTGCTGGATTTCTAAAATAAAGTAACAACTGCCTAAATAAACTCACATTATAATTACAATATGATTAAAAATCACATAACTAAGAAGTGTTCTTTTCCAAAATATTACATCTCTAGTTTAAGACCAATGCCTCATTACTGGGTGTTATTTCTAAACTGAGAAAAACAATTTTTTAGTTGAAATCTGTTTTTATTATTATTATTATTATTATTATTATTATTATTATTAATAAATTAGAGGCACATTGTTTTAGTTATAAACATAAAATCCTCATTTTGTGCATTTCTCATCTGTTTACAAATATTAATAAATACAAATTTTGGTCGTTTCCAGCATCAGCTCCTGTAATAAAAGAGCTATCTATCAATTTGAGATGGTGCCAGAGTTGTGCGTTGATTTTGAGTCAGCAAACAGTTTTAACATTCTAACAACAGAAGTAACATCAGTGAACTCTCCTTTTCTAAACTTACATTCAACAGATAGAGAAATAGACTGAATAAAATATTTGTCCAAGTTATCCTGTGTTTGGCATAAAAACACCTTCCCATCATCCTCCAAGCGGGCTGTGAAGCTGACTGTGGTTATTTTACTACCATCTTGACGAGACTCCAACTGTGTTAGGGGACTTTGTTTGAAATCTTGAATTTGTGGGTTTGAAGAACATGAACTTAAAGTGGAGCATGTGAGTAATATATTTTGAGATGCCATCACAGGAGGTGGTTTCTGAAACTTGAGCAGGCATGGATTATCTGAAAATATTTAAAAAAAAAATCAAACAAACAGAAATGTAATGGTAAATAAACAGAACTATGAATACAAGCATCAGTTTTTACTTGGTTGGTAAAGTATACAATGTTGAACTTTAGCAAACTGTTCCAGAGTCACAAAGGATGTTAGGAGCTAAGAAAGGAAAAAAAAATCATGTGACTTATGTAACAAAATAATATAAGACAGATTCTACATATTTGTAGTAAACAGATGTGGGTATTGGGTCATGAATATATATATATATACAGTACTGTGCAAAGATTAGATAGATTTATTGTTTTAGCAATGCTATAATGGCCATATATAATTATTTCTGTCTCTTTATTAGAATACAACTAGAAAATACAGGAAATGTGTGGATTAAAAAACAGAAAGTGGCAAATATTTAGTGTGACCTCCCCTTACACAGTAGCAGAAATCTGGCTCTTAACCCTAAAATGAATTAACCCTAATTGATGTCATTTCTAACACCTGTATTTGTCGACTATTTCATCTCAAAATGACACTGTGAAAAAGGTCTATTACACCAGGTTTGTGCAAGACATGCTTGAGCATTACATACACGTTATGTGCAAACAAACAGGATACTTCAAACTTGGATTCATAATTCCATTATTCTCTTTTTCACTGATCTTCATTGCATTATTTGTGAGCTTTAGCATATATTAGCCTATGTAATTTAACAGACATCATCATTTCGTATCAAGGCCACTCTCAAAGGGGAATCAGCAAACAAACTGGATACTCAAGATGTGGTATTCAAGCTGTTATGGAGAAATTTGAAGAATCAGGAGAGGTCAGGGACAAAAAAAGGACTGGAAGGCCAAGAAATCTTTCAAAATCTGAGTTTCTTCTTTGAGAGACTGGAAGAAGCATCTGGCAGTTTCATCAGGATGAAGGTCTTTGTGGAAGGGCAGCAGCCAAGAAACAAAACCTTTTCGGAAGGGGAACAAGGCTAAGATATACTAAAACTCACAAAGACTAGAGTAATAAGTAAGAGTGTTATGGAAAGACAAATCCAAATTTGAAGTATCCAGTTTTATTTGCTGATTTCCCTTTGAAAGTAGTCTTGCTGAGACAAAATTATGATTTTATATCTGTCAAATTCTGTGATCTTTGGCATTTTGAATGCATGATGTAATTGAAAGTTGGTCTTATACATATTAGCAGCTTCCAATGAGTAAAACTCAATACAAGATTTATATGTAATGGTCGAGCATGTTTTGCACAAACCTGGTGTAATAGAACTTTTTCACAGCGTCATTTTGACATGAAATAGTCGACAAATACAGGTGTTAGCAATGACATCAATTAGGGTTAATTCCAATTAGAGTTAAGAGGTTTAAAAGGTTCCTGCTATTGCTCAAGTATGAGGGGATGTCACACTCAAAACTTGACACTTTAGCCTATAAAAGCATTTTTTTCTGTTTTTTAATACTGCTACATATTTCCTGTGTTTTCTGGTTGTATTCTAATAAAGAGACTGATTAATAATTGTATATTGATCAGTATTGCTAAAACAACAAATATAATGGTGGCCTAAGACTTTTGCACAGTACTGTATATATCAACTTCAATTATAAAAAAAATACTTCTATGGCGGTAAGGTATGAAGCACTGACTGGGGTACTTAGTGTCAGTCAAATATAGCAACCCTGTGTATTCTTGCATATGCAAACATGGGAGAGAAACCTATCCACACACTCTAAATATTTCCATCCACACCCACAGCAAGTAAATCTGATTTAGATCAGACCATGTTGAATAACCACAAAACCTCTCTGGATCATTTGACTTGCTATGAAGACATCAAAGCCCACCCACGCATACAATAGGGAGGGGTAGCTGTGTCGTGGATTGGCTGCCTCTATTCTGAAACTTTTTGCCGTAATGTGCAAAAGTTTTAGCCATTTATTCTTGTTAGAGTATTACCTATTACTTATCTCTCAAAATCCTAAATTTCTATTTTGCTCAAAACATAAAACAACATATTCCAAATTTTATATCCTTGTTTGATAATTTATTTTATTGCTCATCTTTATACATACCTTCAACTTTGAGGGTCACGTTTTCTTTGGTTACCCATGTGTTTTGCTTAGTTTTTCCTACAAATCTGAAAGCATAAACTCCACTGTCACTTTTTTTCAGGCCGCAGATCAAAATACTGCACTGTGGTATAGGGGCGTAATTCCCTCTATTCCTTTTAAAGGATAAAGAACCATTAAATTTGACCCTGTCTACGAAGTCTGGACTGACAGGACGTATTGAGCTATTTGTGCTGTAAATTATAGTGGCAGTAAAATCTTTAAGTGCGTCATTCCAATGTCCATCCTTCATCCAAAACCAGTATGCACCATTATCATCCACGTTGAAGCCTTTGACTTGACATTTGATTTCAGTGCAGGTCCCCTCTTTAGCTATCAGCACATGGGGATTTAGTTCAAAGGGAGTTTCTTCATAACTTGCTGAAAAGTGTGTGAAACACAGGTGAGAATGTTACTTTAATGCAAATGTTGTGAAAAGTAAACATTGTTGTGAAAGCAGAGTAATGAAATTCATACTTTTTATCAGGACCAGAAAAACCAACAACTGGAATATCTGAACATCCATTCCCATGTAGGACTAAAGCTTGATACTGAAACAAAAAAATGAAACAAAAAAGTGTGTGTGTACATAACTGTAAACATCATAAGACCATAGATGACCATAGATTTTATTTCTGATTGCAAAAAAGCACAAGACCAAGCTCTTTAAGTTAATTTTCCACACACATCTTCCTCTTTTGATTTGTCAATCTTCATTTTCTTCCTCATTTAAACCTGGTCCTAGTTCATTCTAAGTATACTAGTAAGTCATCTTGTCGCTCACACCCCTGCAGTTGCTGAATTTATCATTTTGTTTTTTGAAAATAGATGATAGATAAATGGAATATTTACGCTACATTTCTGTAAATCCCACTGTGATGTAGTTGTACATTTTAACATCAGCTGTTTATTTAAATCACTTTTCATATAGCGATAAATAATAATAAAGTTCCCTCAAGGCCAAACTCTTTACAGAATCATTTAAACGGACCCGACAAATCCCATATTACACCACACACAATGTGTTTAAAGTTCTAACACTGCAGCGCATTTATTGAGCATATTTTGTCATTTACGTATCTCCCACATTGTAAACCTCAAAAACAAATACAAATATGTTTTTCAGAGGTTCGATATCCTGAAGGTTTTGAAAGTTGAAAGTTTAATCCAGCCTGCTAAACTTTTTAAGACTTTTTCCCATTCAGTTGAAATGCTTCCTTGAATCAAAACTCTAGACACAGTCAAATAGAGAAGATATAAAATTAAGGTTGTTCTTACCTCAGAGGACTTGCTTACTTAGAAAAGGAAGTTTTCACAGTTCACTAAAACTCTTGAATAATTTGCATACCCAATCATGCAAGGTAGAGAACACAGTCTTATAATGAATGTAATGTTTTCTGTCTTACAATTCCCCTACTGAAGCATGCACTCAGTTGAACCCCTCACTTCCTCTATTTAATGCCTTTGTTAGTAAAGAAAGTCACTGTTTACGGTATGTGGTGAAGACTTTCATGCAGGCACAGAGCAACTGACATGCCATGACATCTATTTGCAGAAATGAGGTTTACTCAGTTTACTCACTGTCTCCTTTAGAACTTAATGCTCATTGAAAACAGTGAAAAAGTATGTTTCATGAAGCATTGTCAAGACTGTGCATTTCTTATATTCCAAAAGCTAAAAGTGAAGGTGAACCACACCTAAACAGGAAATGTCGCAGAAAAAGAAAAGCATTGAACTTCACTTCCGCTCCCCCACAATAGCAGCCACTATCTTCTCAGCATCGGCAGCCATTTCATCAATGGCACCATTTAAAGCTTGTAGCATTGCAACGAAGGAGCGGCTGGCAGTGCGGGCATGTCTGGGCATTGCCATCTCCACTAACTTCGATGAAACCGTAGCCAAGTCCTTTTCTGCTGCCACCAGCCGCTTCTTCACTTCGCCTTTGGTTACCTCCACTGATAGCACACAAGTTCGCAGCCTTTTCAGTGTTGTGGGATCCATACCTCGCTGTTGGGCCACTCGCTCAACTGATTCATTGTCCAGACACAGGGATAATTGCGCTTTTGTCAGGATCCGCACTGCTATACTTGAGTCCACCATAGAGGCTACCAGGGGAACAGGAATAGCTGACATCCCACCAGACAGTGAGGCGGCTGCCCACACCAGTGCTTTGAATGCCTCTTTTTTCTGGGTGACCAGGCTTGAAGTGAGTATCGGTAAAGCCAAGAGAAGGGCTTGGGCACGGATTTCTGGAAGGTCTCTGGCCATGTCATCCAACAGACCAGGAAAGTCAGACCTCTCCAGGGTGGAGGGTCTTACCAGGTAGACTTTAGGCTGTGTCACACCCTGTGATGTCAGAATGTCCAGACTGGCTTTTCTCTTTCCTTCTAGACTCTTTTCTGTATCTTCCACTGAAGCCAAGAGAATGAAGTATACTGTTTGTCGCTGCAGCGAATGGGCCTCCAAGAACACCTCCACACTGTTAGGTTGGGGTGCATGTGTGAATGTCATGAAGACAGCATTGTAGCGGAGGAACTTCACTTTATCCATGTATACCCCTGGTTCAAATGGGGAGGTGTTTGGTACAGGTGACAGATCCCACAGACGAAAATCAGGGAGTTTAGGGTTAGTATAGCCTGCCACTTCCTCTGAGACAACAGCAGATGAAGACGGAGCTGCCCCCTCATCCCCAGGTCCAAGTCCACAGAGGGAGTTTATGAAGGAGTCTTTTTCATCCCCACGTTGGCCCACCACAGCTAAGTTGATCCTACTGATCAGGAGATCTTCCACTGCATCTTTGACATCAGATAACTTATTGTTCTCTATGGATTCTTTCAGGGTCTCAAGGAGGTTTAGGCCTCTGAAAACATCGGCCATTTCTGTGAAAGATAAAGACTGCAGTTATTTAAAACGTCACAAAGCATAAAATCTGGTCTACTTTACTACAATGGTAAGTATAACAATGGTTATGAGAGATGATCACATTTAACACTAATAAAAATAATGCTTTGCAATAGTAACAGCCTAATACACACCTGTGTTGTTTTTTAATCAACACAATACTGGACTCACCTGCCAAGATGCAGCCCTCTGGTTGAAATATTTATCCCTGGTTGTCAGGTTCTTCTGATTCTTCTGCAGCAGTGACAGCGTCAGCCTGATCTATTTAAGGCGTCTGTCCAGCTAGTGGAACATTCTAATCCTTTCAGCTGAGCCTTAATCCAAAAATCACCTTAAGCACATACATGCACACTCTATGTATCTGTGAAGCTACTGGCTTTCATGTGTAAGCTTTGACATTCATTTATAAACACCTAACCATCATATTCATCATAGAGTCTACTGCTAAAACAGCTTACTATATTTGCCAACTGTTAGAGATAATACCTCTCAGAATATCATTACAGTTAAACAGCACCACAGACCACAAGCGATAAGATCTGAATACATTTTTAAAAAGTCTTAAAAAATATGTGAGATGTCTAAATATCACTATATCTTAATACCTCAAGGGTGACAGTTATTGTTGGGCAATCTTTCTTTCTTTTCTATTTCTAAGTTGGGACCTCTTTCTCTTTCAGTGTTTTTAGTCTCTCCTTCACAAAACACAATCAGAACATTCTTTATTTTGCTTTCATTTATTAGGAAAACCGTCATTTCGCAGCCAAAAAAGTGGAAGGAGGAAGAAATAACAGGTGGCAACCTGACAAACCAAGCTGCAGTGTTTTTCTGTCTTCTCTTTTAAGAGCAACCAAGTATGCAAACCATCTGCCACCTACTTGGTATTTCAGATGTTATCTTTGGCTCACATCCTCACACATAAATATTTTTTGTATTCATATTTTTTTCTCCACCAAAATGCATGTGTACTAGTTTCAAATGCATAGTACTCTAATGGTACTTGAGTTTAAAATTTGCATGGTTTAAGAAATCATTTAGTAAATAAATGCAGCAGAAAAATGAAAACACTCTTGAGCATTTCAGATCAACACTAAGCAACAGTAACAGCTGTGTGCAGGGGTTCCCTGCACACAGCTGTGTAGCCAAAAAATATATATATGTTCATTAGAGAACTACAGAGGTGTTATTAGGCTTAGGTCTTTTTAACTTTGGACAAAGCTAGACTAGCTGTTCCCCCCTGCTTCCAGTCTTTATGCTAAGCTAACGGACTTCTGGCTCAAGCGCCATACTTAATGGACAGACATGTATATATCTTCCCATCTAACTCTCTACAAGAATGCAATCAAGTGAATTTCCAAAAATTTGGCACAACTGTTTTATCATTGCATGAAAATTACACGAATTTAGATCATAGCATAGTATACACATGTTTTTCTTTTTTATTAATGTGCCAGTGTCATCTTGCCACTTAGCTCCAGTTTAACATTTCAGGTTTTAGTTTCAATTGAGTTTAGTCCAGGTGACTGTAAACACTGCAGCTCAGCTTTAGAACATTATCTTCCTTTACAGTTGTCTTCCCAGTGGTTTCTTCACATCATTGAGACAAATGTTTAGACATATTATTTTCATTAATCAGATACTGGCAGTGGTATTTCCTCAACATCACAAACCAAATGACATTTGAGACAAAGACAACAACTTCAGGAAATCTAAATAAAACGTCTAACTTTGTACAAAGTTCAAAATCTCAAGACTGTAAAGTCCAAGACAATATACTGCCTCCAACTCTGTAACATGAGTTGACCTCGGTGTTGAGAGTGGCTTATAAAGAGCACAGTGTGTTTTACACTCTGAGTCACTGCCATCATGTTGTCACTGTCATGTTGCCTGTGAAGCTGCCCTTACAGGTGACCTCCTAACCATTGTGTCACACCAAATGAGAGGTAAATGAGAATTTAGACGATGATGATGCAGCTGCATTGTTCTGACCAAAGTCTGGCTCCACATTTGTTCTGTGAAGTCAGACTAAGCTTTTGTGTCGTTTTTATGTTGTTTTCAGTCGAGTATTATCTCTGCAATGCTAAACTGTTTATTGATACAAAACTAAAAGGGTAGAAAAAATGCAACAACAAAAAAACCAACTTCATGAGGGACCAACCGCACAGTATATTTTCTTTGGACAAATGTTTCCATGACTCACTCCTTGAACAGTATAATGCTAAGAGAGACCGTACAAAATGTGCTGTACCCAACACTGAATGATCTGTTGAAGTGACTAATCCAGTATATCCAGGGTATTAAGTGTCTCACATTGGCCAAGAAAAAACATGTTTATCCATTTGCAAAAAACAAACAAACAAGCAAACAAGCAAAAAAAAAAAAAAAAGAAGTGAAAAAACTCAAAACTGCTTTGCTCAAGTGCACTGGACAGGATCAATGAACACAACAGAAACTAGTTAACTCTTACTCTAATTTACTTAAAAGTAATTTATATTTCAATAAAAAATATTTTCTAGAAGTAATGAAAAGCTTAACTCCTACATAAAGCTATTGCTTCTCCCTGACCAATGAATCCTGTGAGCGACATCGAGGCTTGTGTAAAAATCAAATGAAAAAATATTTCCTGAAAGTGACATATTCAATATCTTTTTACTTTTTTGCACCAGGCTCATGTTATGAATATTTATATACAGAGTGGCTTGGTGGGGGAACCTGTCATGTGAAACTGTCTTTGTGAACCTACTCTTTGTATAGATTGTTTGTTTATGATAATGTATATGAAATATGTGTCGTTTGACCTTGTTCTGCACAATATCAACCCTCCATGTTAATTTGACTCCACCAACCTACACACTCATCAAGCCTGATTTTATTCACATTGGAGTAAAGCTCCACATCCTCACCTCCTTCCTCCTTTGCTGCTATACATTGTTCTGTCTCCTCCTCTCAATTGCCCTCCAACACTACACTTCCCTCACCGTCATTGTCTTGCCCCTCCGCGATTTCTTCGATCTTAATTTCAGCATATTCTGTCTCCATGGGGTCTGGTGTCTCCTTGGCCTCTGTGGAGCTCTCCCTTTTTAACACCAATAAGTTGATTTGGGAGTATGCCACCTCTTTTGGTTCCCCTCCCCTGTCCCATTCTTCAGCTGCCTCTTGATCATAGATCCCATCATCATTGTTCAGGGCTTGGTCATCATCAATCTGTCCAGTATAATAATGATGTAAATCACTTGCTATCCCACACACGTCAGACAATTGTATTTACACAATGCATAAAATTTCTCCTTTCCACTAGTATCATTAAATATTTTCTTCTATATTTTATTTGTTCCTCTGATCTCAGATCAGGCTGCATCTGCTATCTACTCCATTCCCTGTTTTGAAAAATCACTTTGTAAAGATGTGAAGCATGTTTTAGATCTATCAAATGATTGACTCTCTCTAGTTCGATCATTGTTGCCTTATTGCAACAGTCTGTAATACATATTCAACTGCATTCCAATAAATCAATAATTCCCTGACAGTTTATTTTCATGCTGTGCAAAAATTTGAGAAAAATGATGGAAGTGCATATAAATGTTTAATGATCATTTAACTAATTTTTCATTTTTTAGTTGTGTTACTAAAGTAGCAGAAATACACATACCACTGCAATCGCCTGAGTGGTCACCATCTCCAGGTTCTCAGACAGATTTCTAGATCCCCTCTGTTTTTTTCTGGAGAGAAATGTAATTCAACAACTATAACTGTTAACAAATAACAAAACAGTTTACAACTAAAGTCTTAAAACAGGATTTTAAACAGCCAACATCTGTGAGCATATACAACTGATAAACTTCACATCATTATAACCTTTATTTTATCAGGTAATCATGAGCATATTCTTTTGATGTTGGCTGACTTTGTAAGAGTCAGGCAAAGTGTCCAGTGTCCACAATATGAAAGTAAATGAATGAATGACTTGGTGTAGGAAGAGCTAATTTAAAAAAAAAATGTAGTGGTGTACTTCAAAAAACAGTTTGCATTTATGTATTACGTAATAAGTATTTATGATCTGGTATAACCCTTTATGACTAGAAAGAAAAATAAAGCCAAAGTCAAATGTCAAAAAGAAGCTCAGCAATATGAGGAAAAGAAACTTAAAATTGTACCTGTGACATTTTCTAACCAAATAGCAGATGGTTGCTGAAAAAAGCATCCCAATCAAAAATGCAATGATGACTTGTGGTTCTTTAATAGTTCTTAACAATCTTCTGAGTAGATCTGGAATAAAGAGAGAGAGAGAAAAAAAAACTATGCTATTTGTACTGAAAATGTGAGTGTTCAAGACTCAAGACTCAAGACTCAAACTATGTTTTTGAGGTTCATGTGGTGTGCCATCATGGTAATGACTTTACCTGCTATGGCAATTGCTATTTCAGTGATTGTAGATTTCTCCACATCTTTAAGACAAAATTTTAGACAAATTGTATGAGAAAACAATTCCTTATTATTTCACACATGTGGCCCCAATCTGAGGCTGAGAACCACCTAATAGCTTTGAACATGTCTCCATATGTTTAAGACAAATTTGAATAAAAGGCTTATGTTGGTTAGAGTTCATTATGTGAGAAAAAAGGTGTTCAGATGTTTAACTAGATTCAGAAATCACCCATCTTCAGTTTTATCTCCACTGATTTTGGGTTCATGCACATCTAAATATGGGATCAAAAAACAGACAAAAAAAACAACTTGATTTATAAAAAATGTTCACAGCTTACCTGCTGTGACATTCGCTGTTTCAGTGATTGTAGATTTCTCCACATCTTTAAGACAAAATTTTAGACAAATTGCATGAGAAAACAATTCCTTATTATTTCACACATGTGGCCCAAATCTGAGGCTGAGAACCACCTGCTAGCTTTGAACATGTCTCCATATGTTTAAGACAAATTTGAATGAAAGGGTTATGTTGGTTAGAGTTCATTATGTGAGAAAAAAAGGTGTTCAGATGTTCACATTTTGAGCAGCCCATAAGTCGAAAGTATGGCAGGCAATTGTTGAAAAGTTCTGTTGTTTCAGTTCCACCAGAGGGCAATACCAGACCAAACATTACATTTTGTCTCATTGGAGGATTACTTTGTCTGAACCACACATACACACACATACACACACACACACACACACACAGACACGCATACACACGCATTAAAAAAAAAACAAAAAACAAAAAAAACACATTCTGTCACCAGTTTTCATTTAGACTGTTTTTTGGTAGGACACAGTTCAAATAAAGATTTAACTGGGGCCTTGTTTGCAGAGAACTGGATATCACAAAGAAACATATAAACATATATCATATTATACTGTATCTGATAACACTTTGACTGTATGTAAGTTATTTTCTGTGGCTGTTTAAACCTGTAATAGTAATATTTGCTTTAGATCTCTATGTGAAGGCATCGTTGCACATATCCTTGATAACAGTCATTTTGAGTTGATATGATCCAGAGCCTGACTCCTTCAGGTCATTGATGATGATGCTGCACTTTTTCTGACTCAGCTCAGGCTCTAACAGTGACACTTGTCCTCTTAACCCAGATTCAACATTTCTGTTGATACTGGAGTTAAATACTGTTGTGCCAGTATCACACATTTTTTTTATGTACCAAAATACACCTTTGACATCAGAACCAGCAGCAGAAGTGAAAGAGCGGTGCATCACAACACAGAGTCCAGCCTCTGTTATTATTGCTTCATTAAGAGTGATACAGTAATCTTGTTGGCAGAATTGTTTTACTCCAGGAACGGAAAAGAGGGAAAAGGAAACACATTTAAGAGGAGCAATATGATGGCACATTGAGAAATCACCGATAAACTGATAGGTCATGTTTACTGATCATGAAAAGACATTGTAGAATGTCCTAATTTTAGTGTAGGATTAATATACATGGAGCTTGAATGATATTAAAGTTATATACTCTACCTGTGCCTGCACTGCTGTGTCTTACAGAGAAGAACAGAGTTGCCCAGATAAGAACAAACATCCTGAACCAATGGTCTCTTCCTTCACAAGACAGACTCTTCACTTCACATGGAAAGTGCTATCAACATACAAGAACTTCAGGTGATGAAACTGACAAGAAACACTTTCATGGCTCACTGAGCAGATTTAAATACAGGATGTCGTATGTTTAGTGATTCTGTAGTTACATTAATAAATCTTAAAAATAAAATCAAAACATCTTCAGAGTTGTGAATCTCTTGAAATGCATTATTTTGAAGCATTTTCTAGAGAGCTAAACAAAAACACTTTCCTCATGCATAACAGGTTTGAAATTAAATTCTGCAATTTCTCCTGCTCCTAGACTTTCCCAATTGGTAAATTAAAAGAAAACATTGTAATATCATTATATTTGTCAAGGGAACAGTGAATACCATCCACAGTTTACTATTTAAAAATGTTTTTTTTTTTTTTTTTAAATCATTATCATGGTGTCTTGTTGTGTCTTACCTCTGTGTCTTCTCTCCTCAGTGATCTCGTCTGAACTGTCTCTTCCTGTTATACTTCTCTCTTTGAACTACAAGTTTCCAGGAAGTTCACAACTGGCGATTACTCTCTCATTAGGCTATACTGCACATATTATCACATTATATATAGTATTGCACACAGAGAGAAAGCCAGAAGTGAGCATTGCTATTATCAAGGCAAAGGGTGGCTGGTTTTAAGAAACCAACAATTTACATTTGCTTCACATTTGTATGTATTTTAATGCAAAATGCATTACATACAATACATTACAATAGAGTCATTTGTTTATTAATTTATTCATGCATGAAAAAAGACAAATTCTGTCAATGTTTAAGTGTATTAAATACCTGGAGATATAAAAAGAAGCTATCTGTGACAGTGTGTTTCCTGTTTCCAATCAGTTACTAAAGGGCTGCATATTGAACGCTGACCGAACTGTCACAGAACCTGTAGATATTGCAGGTAAAGAGCAACTCAATTCAGTATGACACTCACAATGACAATGCTAACATGCTGATGTTTACTATACTTTATTATCTTGGCATGTTAACCTGCTAACATTCATTATTGAGCACTAAATAAAATGTAAATGCGGGCTGATAGGAATATAATTAGTTTTGCTGTATTTCGACATAAACCAAAGTACTGAAGCAAAGTATTGAATAGTATAGGAAGTGCAAATTTTAACTAGATGATGGCACTTGATAAAGTTAAGGGATCACCAAAGCTTTTGAAGTTGGTGGTGGACAGAATGACATTTATAATCAACAACAGGCAACCATCCTAAAGGGCACAACGTACTAAAGCACAATATTACTTGAGTAAGGTAATTCTGCACTATTTGTAGTCCACCTTCAGTCAAGTAACTTGACTGAAGGTGGACTTGACTTAACAGATGCATTGTCCCAAAAGTGCCGAGACCTTCTGTATTTCACAATTTGCCATGAATTTGACATTTAAAGATCAGAGCGCTAGTGGTAACTGCCATCACATTAATCTATTACATCTGATGAGGACAATAAAACTATATCCTAAGGTGTTTTCAAAGTAAAACACAGTCCTTACATCTCACCCTTTATGTCCTTGACAGTGGAGTACACAGCCATGTCCGCCCCTTCCTCCTCTTCCGGGACACAGTATTTTGTGTCCTCATCCTCCTCTTCACCCTCCAACATTTCACCTTCTTCTCTACCTTTGTCTTCTCTTTCTTCTCTAACTTTTTTTTTTATCACAGCATACTCTGTCTCCATGGTCTCTTGCTTATTTGCTGCCTGCCTGGGTCTCTGTCTTTTTAACAGTGAGAAATCAATACTCGCGTACTCCACATCTTTTGGCATACTGTCGAGTCCAGGGGCTGTTTTCTCTTCTGCCACAGTTCCATCTTCAGCTCCCTCTTGACCCTGGGTCTGATCATCTTCTACTGCTTGACCATCATATATCTGCCAGGTACAACATAAATGATACAACTCATTTAGCAGCTGCTACAAGCCCAAAACTCTGTATGAAATCTCTCTCTGGCATTTTCACATTACTGCCAACTATTTCTCTCAAGTCATAACCATGCTCAGTTCTCCCAGGCTATAGCTCGAGTCATTTCATTTCATGGTTTTAAAATCAGCTTGACAGAATACTTGAAACGTATTGTTATTTATCATGATGTGTATTATCTCAGTATGATGGTTGTGTTTATATTTTGTGGTCATGCAGAGCAGTTTTTTCAAGTTTTTCAAATTTCACGTCTACTTACAATTGCTCTACGTAGGAAGGAAGTTATCCTTGCATGAATTTGTGGGTATTCAGATTTCACCATCACCACCTGTCATCACCAGTGGCTCATTCAGCAACTGGTTGGATACAACCCAACTAATGGTATCCAGTCACATTAAGGTAGGTATGTACATTCAGTGTTTACAACCTAACACTTTTCACTATTACTCAGCTCATGCTGTGACTCCCTCCACGATCCTAACCTTCTCTTTATGTACTGCATTATTCACCAATTTAATGTCGATGTATGGGTTTGTATAGAGGGGATTGTTTCATCTAACTATAATCCTTTTTCCACTGTGTTTCTGGTTGACCAGCACTGTGCTGGACAGGTGGCAGGCATGTGTTTGTGTGCTCTGAGAGACATTACAGAAGGAGAAGGGATGAAAATTCATGTGTTCAACCAGGTATTTTGTCTATGTCAATGCTGAACAGAGCTGGAGCCGAAAAATACCTGTATCTACTGCAGGATCATTTGGCCTAGGTCTGAATGCTGACTGTAGCCTTTTCATTTCCCAGCCATATGTTACTGAGTCTTAGCAGGTTTTTTGACCAGTGAAAAAGGGGCTTAACTAACTTCCTCTAGCTGTTCAGACTCTTTAAGAGTTCACTGTAAGAGTTAAACCTTTTTCTGCAAACACTGTTAGTTCCCTAAATAAAGTATTTCTGTTCTTCAAAATGGTCAGCAATGTTGCTTATTGATTGAGACATGCATGGGTGTTTAAGAAAAAGGAATGTGGTGCATATCGCCTATCTATCTATCTATCTATCTATCTATCTATCTATCTATCTATCTATCTATCTATCTATCTACCTATCTATCTATATATATATACACACACAAATATAGTATTAGATTAGATTAATATTATTATAAATACCTGTGAATGCTCTTGATTGGTCACCATCTCCAGAGTCTCATCAAGATTTCCAAAGCTCTTCTGTTTTTTTCTGAACAAGAGAGATAATGTATTCAACAAATGCAACAAACTTTACTGTATTATTATCCACTCACAAAACATGTTAACTAATTCATGGAATTAATAGTGTACCTGTGGCATTTATTTGCCAAACAGCAAATGATTGCTGAAAGAAGAACACCAATCAAAAAGGCAATGATGGTTTCCAACACATTTTTTAATTTATCTGCAATCAGAAGGAAGATAAGAGTTAATGCTGATGCCTATGTATCTTTAAATGGTAATATAGCCAAATGCTTTCCAAATAAGTTGTCTAAATACAAGAAAAGTAAAAGAGGTACTAAAAATATCATGAAGCAATGGTGTGTGGCAGCAGTAGTGTAATGAATGTACATGTACCACGTTGTTTAAAGGTTTTTCTGGTGGTGAGAATTTGTTTTGTTTCCCCATTTTCATTGCTGCTGGCACACTCAACAGAGATGTTAGCATGATCTATTACAGTTAGGATCATGGTGCTGCTGACTGTGTGGTTTGACACAGTGGTAATGACTGAGTACTCAGTGTGGTTCTCCAACAGAGGCCAGTTTATGGTGGGTAAGGGGAACCCCTCACTGATACACACACAGGTCAGGATCTCTGACTGAGTCTCACATCCAGAGTTTTTTAAGGTCTTTGAAAACCCTGCAAACATACAAGAAGGATATCAAAGTTACAACGTTATACTGATAGTGTAAAACTTCTTCCACAGAAAGATTAGTGCAGTTTACTTACAAGTCACAGTCACTTCAGTCTGTATAGTCATAGTAGTATCCAAATGTTTAACTGTACAGATGTATTGTCCAGAATCTTCTGTTGTCACATTAGGGACAATGAGTGTGGCTGATCCATTTTTGCTTTGCAAGTCAGGTCCATTGTTCAGGTTTGTGTTGAAGCTGAGTTTATTCAATGTAATAAAAGCTGGAGGGAAACTTTCAGCACTGCAGGTCAAATTTAGAGCACCTCCCTCCTTAACAATTGTATCCCCAGTGAACCCAGGTTCTCTTATATCTGTGAAGTACATTTCAAACAAACTATATGAAATGAAACTAAGATTAACTGGTAGAAAACAGATGAACATTAAAGAAATAATAATGTAAAAACATCAGCAATGTTATTAAAACAAATGCATTCGATACATTATATTTTGCAGATATCTGTCAGATATCATATGTTTATACAGTAATGCAGTTTTAGATTAATTCTTGAGTTGTGGTGACTGCAGCCTTTACATAACAATGTATAAATATAGGTAACTGTATGAATAATTCCTACAATACAAGTTACAATGTGTACTTTTTTGTGATTGCTGATGTAATTTAAACAGTCTGGCACAGTGTCATTTTTAATACTACCACAAGAGGGTGCTGAAGTCCAAAATGTATAAAGAGGCTACAGAGTGATTGACAGACAGTACAAGTTTCTATTATTCTAAACATGAGGCTCCAGTGATGCTGAAAACCACCTGGAACCACGATCACCTCTCTATGTCCAAGGACTGATTTACAACAGAAACTTAAACAAATACAGTAAATGTCAATACGGTAAAAGTCCTGGTGTTAAAAATGCACAAATATTGAGATGGTCTAACATATTGTAAATTCGAAGGTGGAATTATTCGGGGTGAATTTGTGGGGTTATTAAAGTTAGTCTCTGCATTCCACTCACAGTTTCAGTTATCTGCTGATAAAAACTACAGTAATATTAATTTACTGTTTGAAGACACAAAGTTGTACTTACATATCACTTTTACATCAACAGCTTTATTCCAGGTGTTGTTCAGATACTTTGCAGTGCAGATGTACAGCCCAGAATCCTCTGCTGTTACATTAGAGATGGATAGATGGATTAGAGATAGAGAGGCCATTCCACTTCCTTCCTGCAAGTAGGGTTCAGCGTCGTTCTGCCACAGCTCTGTTAATGTGTCATTCTGCAGATTTGCTTCTGTTCCATTTTGAATGTTTAGCTTTGAAGATTTAGTCCACATGATGAGGTACGGAGGGAAACTTTCAACACTACAGGTCAGATTCAGAGTCTCACCCTCCTTCACCCTTGTATCCCCAGTGAATGTAATCTCTTTCATATCTATGACACAAATAGACATGTTTCACGTCAATAGCATTGTTAAATTCAACTTTTCTGCAAGAGTACAGTTGATGTTGTAAAAATTATGAGACAGTGACATGAGAGCAAGTTTCTCAGTAAATGTGTTAATGAAATACAGTCTGTGCTATACTCACAGTTCACATTCAGAGTCACTGTCTCCTCTGTGGTGGTCATTCCTGTGAAGCTGACCTTACAGGTGACCTCTGTGCCGTGGTGTTCAACTGAGGGGGTAAAGGTCAAAGTTGAGCTGTGCCTCTGTGTGAAAGCTGTCAGAGTCTCAGTTTTGAAATCAGTGATATTTCCTGTGATGTGGGAGCTGTTCTCTCCTGCACTTCTCCACATCCAGGTGATTTCAGGATCAGATCCAGAGCAGAGGCCAGGAGCAGTGCAGGTCAGTGTGGTCTGTTGTCCCTCTGTCAGTGGAGGAACTGTCAGTGTGGGCTTCTGACTCAGACCTGGTGGGAGATCAGATCATAAATCAGTTGATGACTTCTGCAGTTCCCACTGGTTGCCCACAGAGGTCGACAAATACCAAACATTACTTAATGTCCCATTGAAATACAGCAAATATGTCATTGCAGTTCATAGGCACATTTCACTTTATATATTTATTTGAGCTCTTCATACCTTTAATAGAGATAGTTGTTCTTTGAGCATATGTAAATCCGGTTAGTCTTCCATACTGTTCACCATTAACTCTGAGTTGATATGATCCAGAGTCTGACTCCTTCAGGTCATTAATGATGACGCTGCAGTTTTTCTGACTCACATCAGGCTCCAATAGTGACACTCGTCCTCTAAACTCAGACTGAACATTTGGGTTGTTTTTGTTGGTGTGGAAAATTATGTCTACATTTTCACATCTTGGTTTATTTGTTTCACATTTGTACCAAACTAGATTTAGGGGTGTAAAGCTATAACCAGTAGTGAAAGAGCACGGTATCATAACACAGAGTCCAGCCTCAGCTGTTATTTCTCCTTCAGGCAGAGTGATACAGAATCCATATGGATTGAATGAACAATGTTCTTTTCTTCCCACTGATGCACCTGTTAATGTAAACGATAAGAGAGTTTGAGAAAATGTAGACATTATTTTAACAATATACCCTTACATTCAATAAATAATGAAGACAGACTACAGCTCTGGACATATAGTACATTGACTGTGTTTGTTTTACATAACTGCGGTTGTCAGCAGTGCTGAACAAACAACACAGGGGTTTAACAAACTTCTTTATCTATAATGTTACAAATTTCATGATTTATGCTTGACTTTCCAAGTGAATAGATGGTGCAAGTGATGCATAATGAGCTGATCAAATCTAGGGTGAACTAACTAAATGTTTGAATTTGGAAGCTTTGGAAGCTTCTCAGGAGAATATTATATATATATATATATAAACACTTAACACTTAAACACTTGGCATCATAACAAGATAACAAAGATGAGTACCTGTATCAGCATTACTGGGACTCAGAAAAAAGAGCAAAGTCGCCCAGATAAGAACAAACATCCTGATTTGATGCTTGAGACAGTCAGTCTCTCTCTCTCCCCAGGACAAACTTTACACCAAAAATGCAACAAATATGCAGGAAGTTCAGCTGATGAAGCTGAAGTAAACAAAACTGTACACAACACTGTTAAATATACATTTCTGAAGTTTCATCTATTCTGTGGTTATCTGAATAAATGTGGCAAGTAAATGGGTGTGGATAGTGTTTTATCATAAAGCACAAAAACATCTGTTCTAGAGGTAGTATGTGAAAAAACATTTGGGCTACAACAGCTCAACACATCTAATACAACAAATACCTATGATCTCTGCCTTATTTCAGTAGCTGTCAAAAGGTAAATGTTGTGTTCTACCTCTGTCTGTGTTGTTCTCTTGGTCTCTGCTCCCCTACAAACAGCTCTGCAGTGACTGCAAACTATGCTTGTGTCCTCTTGGTGCTAAACATTTTGAGGAAGTTTATATTATTGGCTCCTCTGTTGATATCATAACATTTTAAACATTCAGAGCTGGAGGCATCAGTGTTTTCTGTCTGTCCGTCCCATTCTCAGGAAGACTGCAATTTGGTTGGTTGGAAAAGTGATTTGAGATAGCGGTTACCAAAACAGAGTACAACAGAATAACCCAGATTACGCAACACATACAAAGGGGATGTTACTTTGTTCTACACTCAGGATGTCATTACTCCACTATATCTTTACACAGTAGAATAGTTAGGTGAAGGTTAAAAAATCTGTAAAGTTGCTCATCTGGATCTCCTCAGTGCATCTGGAACTACTGGCTTCTTTGAGATGTGAAGGTGTGTGTTGTATGAAGGGGAACAAGGCCAAGGTTAACATTCTTTGGATAATTTGAGATTTATTAAATGCAAACAAAGAGAAATATAACATACTGCGCAATTCAAAAATATACAAATACAGGAACATTTTAACCACTCTAGAAAGTCATAAGCATAAAATATTATGTGTTGAGGTAGGATTCAACAGCTCAGTCCAGTGACAGAGTGGTCAGTGGTGACAGATGTTGAATCTTTTCATTTGAATAACATCAATAATTCACATCAAATAGTTATGTGTCTAGCAGCAGTAACTCTGCAGGCAAGTGGCTTTTATAATAAGCCATAGGCAGGAAACAAAAAGGAAGCTTGTTGGATTTATTTAGCCAGATTTATATTTACAAAATCATATAAATATGATGCAAATGTTCTACAAAATGTCACTGTCATTTTAATTTCTGTTTAATTAAATTAAATTAAATTCTGTTTAATTTCATTTTAATTAAACAACCACAGGATGAGTGGAACATGCAGTCACAATGAATGGGTATCTCTGTTGAACTTAATGCCAGGAGTTTCCATCAAATTTCCATCAAAAACACTTTCATTGTAAGAAATCCTTCCATGAAGCCATGTGAAAGATATCCAAGAGGCATACAAAGACTCGTAACTTTAGAAGCTGAGCAATAACATATTCTCGTTTCCTATGAAGCTGACCTTACAGGTGACCCTCGTGCATTGGTGTTCAGATGAAGGGTTAAAGGTCAAAGTTGAGCCATGTCCCTGATTCGCTGTGATGTTTTCTGTGATGTTTTCTGTGATGTCAGTCATTTTCTCCTGCTCTTCTCCACGTCCAGGTGATTTCAGGATCAGATCCAAAGCAGAGACCGGGAGCAGTGCAGGTCAGTGTGGTCTGCTGTCCCTCTGTCAGTGAAGGACTCATCAGTGTGGGCTTCTGACTCAGACCTAAAGGGCAGACTTTAAGGCAATAAATACACCAAATATGTCAGTGCAGTTCACAGGCACATTTTTATATTTTTTTACATATTTATAATAACTCTACCTACCTTTAATAGAGACAGTTGCTCCAAGAGAAAATGCAACTCCATGTAGGTTTATATACAGGGCACCGTTAACTCTGAGTTGATATGATTTGAGTCTGTATGATTGATATGAGTCTGACTCCTTCAGGTCATTAATGATGATGCAGTTTTTCTGACTCACATCAGGCTCCAACAGTGACACTCGCCCTCTAAACTCAGACTGAACTTTCAGGCTGTTCTTGTTACTGTGAAATATGATGTCTGTATCATTACGTGTTTTTTTTTTTTTTTTTTTTTTTTTTCAGTTGGTTCACATTTGTACCAAACTAGATTTATGGGGTGTGAAGCTGTTAACGGTAGTGAAAAAGCATGGTATCACAACACAGAGTACAGCCTCAGCTGTTATTTCTCCTTCAGGCAGAGTGATGCAGATTCTCTTTCTCACTACATTTAAGACTAGGCTTAAAACCTTCCTCTACGACAGAGCGTTTAGTTAGGGCCGGTTCAGGTAGCTCTGAACCATTTTTATAGCTATGCTGCTATAAGCTTAGACTGGTGGGGGACACATCAGGTTACATGGAGCTCTCTCCTCTTCTCTCCCACACTTTAAAATATCATTTTCATTATCTGCTGCACCTTGTAGTTTGGCCTTGGTGTCTCGCTGTCTCTCTATTTGTGTTTCCACAGATCCACCGAAGCTCCATCTCTCTCCACCAACCGCCCCCTGCATCACCCCCTTCCCCTTTTCCCCCTGCTGTTAAACCGACCTGCCCTTCCCTCCCAGGAACCAGTCTACCACCCATTACTCCCATTAAGCTGCCTGACTCTCCCTGCCTTCCCTCCTGCCAAAAACTGCCTTTGTTAGCTCCTGCACACCATTTCCATGCTGTGCATATTCTGTATTGTTACCTGTTTTCTTGTCTGTATACAACATCTATTGCACGTCTGCCCGTCCTGGGTGAGGGATCCCTCCTCTGTCGCTCACCATGAGGTTTCTCTTTTTTTTCCCTGTTAAAAGGGTTTTTTGTTTTGAGTTTTTCCTCAGTCAATGTGAGGGTCTAAGGGCAGAGGATGTTGTTATGATGCTATGTAAAGCCCTTTGAGACAAACTGTTTGTAAAAATGGGCTATACAAATAAAATTGCCTTGCCTTACCTTGCCTTGACATTTTGACAGGATTCTCTTTCAACCACCGATGCACCTGTTAATCCAAAGAGTAAGAAAAACAGGGGCTAGTTACATTTTAACATTTAACATTTGGAAGAGTATGAGGACATTTATAAAGAACATTTATTGTGCCAAACTATTCATAACTATTTTGTTGATATCTCCAATGTTGGCATCATAACAAGATAACAAAGATGAGGACCTGTATCGGCATTACTGGGTCTCACAGAGAAGAGCAAAGTTGCCCAGATGAGAACAAACATCCTGATTTTAAGCTTGAGACATTCATAGACATTCATCTATTCTGTGGCTAACTGAATAAATTTGGCTTTTAAAATAGTCTAACAACAAATAGACTGGGGGTGGTTGCATTAAGTGCGATGACACTTAAAACAGCTTTGAGATGTTGATGGAAGTTATGGACTTTCATCAACATCTGCATCAACAGCTGTTACCTCTTTCTGTGTTGTTCTCTTGCTTTCTTCTTCCTACTTCCTTTCTTACCCTGACTGCAAACCACTTGTTCCCTTTTTGCTTAATGTTTTAGGGAAGTGTTCTTCACTTTACTTATTATTGCTCCTCTGCTCATATCGGCACATTTTAACCCTTCTTATTATGTTGAGCCATTTTCAAGCAGATGTGTGAAACATCCCTTTAATTTTTTGATTAATGACATCCTCAACAATAACCAACTAAATATAATAGTAGTTTTTAAATGTCCATTGAGAAAAAAGTCATGGGTCAAAATTTAATCCAGTAGTGCGAGTTGTTTTGTAAAGAAGTGCATAGTAAATCTTTTGAAATGACAACAAAACAAACAAAAAATAGTTACACAATCCTATAACATTGTCATTGAAATACAATGACAATACATAAATACATAATTTAATTATGCCAAGAAAGCACATTGACATGAATAGAATTGCAGAGTGGCATGCAGCAAATATACTGTCCTGCAGCTCTTTAGCAGTGTATAGGGTGGAGCTATCTTGTGCTTTATTTCTATATCTCACACCATACACACACTTAAAACAATACTCTTTGACCTGTAATTCAGTGATCTATCCAAAAGATTTTTAGACATTTCATTTTAAAAAAAAACAAAACAAAACCCCAGAACTGTTCACCTCATTGTGGCATTTGATGCAAAGTGAAAGGCTCACCAAAGAGACTGGGATTCATTGTCTGGACAGCATGAATACTGTCTCAAATTTGTTAGGATTAGGCACTAAAACTACTACTTGTGACATCTGTTCTAAAGATGTTATGGGAATAAACAGCCAACTTCAATAATTTTGCAAGATCTCAACACATCTGACACAACAAATAGACTGGGGATGGTTGCAACAAGGGATGGTTGCAAGAACCAGGATCACCAAAGTGACTGAGATTCATTATCTGGACAACATGAACACATTTTCAACCTTAGTTTAGGAAAAGAGTGTGACAGATAACATAAAACAACATAATCTACTTTGTTGACTCAACCATCCACCCCAACCACTAGATGTCGCTTAACAATAAAGCATAACTAGCTACATAACAACCTGCTGTACAAATGACCCATGGACTCTTTTTTTTTTTACAGGAGGACATTTTCATCTCAACTACACATCTGTAAAATCACTTCTGTGGTAGTTTCCACCACAGAAGTTGTTATCTCCAGGACCACATTTTACCATGATCACACACACCCTCACTCGCTCTCTTGCATGCTGAAGACCACATCCTGTTGCAGCTAGTAGAAGATGGTAGAAGAAAAGCAAGAAAAGAGACAGCACAAGAAGCAGACACACTGCTGTCTGTTTTCTAATAATAATCAACTGTCTCCATTTCATATTGTTTTTATTTTATTTATGTTTGCATGGAACTGAAGACATATGATTTTGCTTGAGTTGTGAAAGAGTTGTTTAAAACAAAAGAGCAAGCAAAGTACACCATTGCAGAAATCCTACTGTCAATAACAGTGCTTATTTGCAGAGAGATTGCTAAACCCTGATCTGAATTATTGTGTCAATCATATATGTAGAAAAAATGTTCCATAATAATAATTATGATCACCACAAAGTATAGTACATACAAATTTGCTTGACAACACACTGCCAAAAGATTAGGTAACACTTATTTGATGTTTGTACTTTAAATAAAAAGAATAAATCAACAATGAATTAAAAAAAAAAAATGAACATAAGGCATTTTAAAGACAGGAACTGGTTACTGACTTTGTTCATGTAGAGAATTTGTGCTTGCCAGCATAGTGTACAGTGAAACCCCCCAACATCAAGTCAACTGAACAATGTCTTAATAAAAGCTTAATATGAACCCAAACAGCTAGTTGACATTGGCTTTGTTGCATTTTAACAAATTTTGACCTGAAGTGTGTAAACGATGCTCAAAAATACTGGTGCCAAGCCTTTAGGCTAGTAGGCAGTACATTTTGTGGACCTGCTTGAGTTTTTTATGTTTAGTGTTTAATTTCAATTTTTTTTCCAATCTGATTCATCATAATGTCAACTGTCTGCACTCTCCATTTTAATGAAATTTATAGGTGACTTGTAGGCAAGATAAAACAAAAGGATTCTACCAATAAGAGATAAGAGCAATAAAGACAAATTACTGTAATGTGACTAGTGAAACTGTGACATTGGTTCCCCCACAAAGCACAAAGCTTTATGGGTAAAGCTTCATGTCAGAAAAACTCCTGTATATTTGTATCCTTATCATCTTGTCAGAGGCAACATGAGGTTTCATCAGCATGGTTTAATCAAACTGGGGTTTTGGCAGAGAGAGCTTCATTAGGGTCCATATGAACAGTATAAATCTAAGGAGTCCTTATGGTGTAATTATGCTATTTTCAAATTGCCATCGCTGCCTGTAAACAGTCTCTGCCCATTCGGAAGTAACCACAATCAGAGGCCTTTGCTGTATCTTGAAATCATACTGATTGTTAAACCAATTAGAAGCAGCTCACAGAGACATGCTGCTGCTCTGATGAACTCAATCTATAATTTTAAATGAGGCAGCTGCAATACAATGTTGTTTCATAACATAAATTTATAAAGCCTTGGTCGTAGCATGTGTATCAAAGGTAATTTCGGGCTTCGTGAGGAGATGATTGCACATCTTCCGCTAGATTTTACTTCCCACTTGATCAACCTTGGTACTTGCAGCGTAATGATGTGAGTGGTGGAAGTTACATATTTGATTTTCAACACTGTGAAGCAAATGACGTTGAAAAGTCCAACTGTAGCTGTTGCTTTCAGCATTTTAGCGTTTTTGCATGATTCACTTAGACAGACTAAAGATGTTTATCATGACTTACGGTGTTAAAACAATCCACTATATGACAAACAGGCTGCTTTTTCTCAACATATGCAACTGAATGGAAGTGGAACAACCATTAAGAATTATAATAAATATCTAACTATTGTCTTAAGTCACTTAGCTTAAAATGTCAGATGACATGACAGGTCAGTCAGTTAAGGCTGCAGTGTTTCTATCAGCTAAAAATAGGTGAAAGATGATCCAATGTGATCCAACGTGGAGGAAGTGGGAGTTGAAACAAGCACAGTAGAAGTTCTCTCTGTGGGTTTAGAAGGGGAACTCCACTGACTTTCTGCCAGTTATTAGTCATGGGCTCATGGGCGGTACTGCTTGGTCCTGTTAACACATATGCATAATGTCCTTTGTGGCTCTGCATTAACTTTATATAATAAAGTATCCTGCATTATGTAGACCTGAGTGTGGAAGCTATAAAGTTAAAAACTAGGTGCTTTGAAAGACGTTGACATTTATCTTGAAGGGATGGTTTTAATGAAAAGATGCAATTGGTTGCATTGTGGTAATGTAGGATCCAGCAATATTGCAACTTACCCTAATACTGTAGGGACTTTTATTTTTAAAAAATCTGTCTCCTGTGAGTCACCCAAAGTAATTGAAAGGCAATAATATATTGCTGGGCTACCCCTTTAATGGCTCATTGCAAACACAGCAGATATTATACTTTAAATCAACCACAATCACAATGAATTAACTCTCTGCATGTAAACTTGCGATTTGACTTTGACAAAAGTGCAGATTAGTTAGAGGGTGGGCACTGTTTTCTAAGCCTATATCAAGACAGTGTTCAGTCAGAGTGGTTGAATGGTGTGTGACAAGACACACTGGCTTTTCATCACAGTCCAATACTTAAATGTGTGCCTGCTGGCAAAAGACTTATGCGGGGTATTTAGTGTGTGTACTTACATCTGTCTCCTGATCAATATACATCTTATTAATATATTATTGACACCATCAATATCAAGTTAGACTATTAGTGAGCTTTGATATTACATCATGGGTTGATCAAATATCTTTGAATAGCACAACCAGCTGGCTAGTCAGCATCACTTTTTGTCATTCAAGCATCTGATACAACCCTGCAAAAAAAAAACAACAAAAAAAAAAAAAACATCAGCTTCTCAAGTGAAGTGATGCTCAAACTTCTCCAAAGACCCCAGTGATCAGTGTCCTGTGATCTTTCAGCACAATATGAACACACACACACACATACACACACACACACACACACTCACATTGTCTAAAAGAGAAAACACTTTGGCCACTCACACGTTATGTGCTTTAGGTCTGTTTTGTTTTGTTTTTTTTTTCAGATTAATCACAGAGCTAGACCACAGTGCAAAAATCAACAACAAAAAAACAACAACAACAACTTCAACACATTCTGTAGTTGGATGCTGGAAAAAAAAACTGACATTTTCAGACCCGGGGATTGAATGACTTCAATTTACAAAACCTCTTCAATTATTTTCAAATGTGATGGTGACATTTTTTTCTTCATTTATTATGAGAGGCTACCGAGTCACAGCACACATTAAATGCAATTATGTGGAAACAAGATTCTGAGATGCGTTTCCATCTCCCGCCTCAGTTGGTTATCTTCTTGGGACGTAATTAACCAAAGGAAAGAAAAGAGGGGGTGGTCGCCCTCAGTCGATAGACACGCACAAAGATAAGAGAACAAAAAGCACGGTTACTCCTTACCCTGATGCTTCGACTGGCAGCAGACACAGTGACAGTTACAAGAGCAAATAGTGAGATGGATGCAAGCACTGACAACATCAATAATCACAATGAGAAAAAGCAACTAAATCATGGACGGTTAACATGTATTAAAACAGAGGCTAGGAATTGAAATAATATCTTATATATTGTCCAGTGGGTCATGTTTAGACCCAGACAGTACCAGTTTTTCCAAATGGTGGCTTTTGAAGGGGCATCGCATGGAGGGGGGGCAGCATGAGAAGGGGGAGTACTGGCATCAAGTGAGACGTTATACGTGAAAAATCTGAAGAAATGAGAAACAAGGAGTCATCATATGGAGAGTGAAATCCAGAAGGGGGGGGCATTATAATACAGTTCATGGGGCAGAGGATGAGTGTGATAGGGGGCCGCCACTGCGTCTCGCATAGCCGAGGGATCAGGGAAGGATCGCGATTCATTTGGCTTTGATTTCTGTGTAGTTGCTGCCGTCATCCCCCCTCCCTGAGGCCCCCTCCCTGGACCTGCCCCCGATAAACTCCAGAGCAGCATAATTCAGCTCTTGCCTCTCCAGTCCTGCCATAGAGCCCACAGGTTGATAATCCCCGTCTTCTCCCTGCAGACAAGAAGGACCGATGAGCGACACAAATAGTTGGTGGGGTGCCAGTGACACCACAGATGACAGAGGACTGTGACAGACACCATAAAGAAAAGATAGTTAGTGGTTACTGGTTGACATACTTGACTGGGAGACTGAGATGTTTCCTGTTAGTTGGGCAGTTTGTGTTAAATGAGGCAGCCATGCAGAGGGCAGTTTTGGAAACAAATGGCAGTGTACAGAACACAGAAGCTGATATGCGAGGAGATGCATCTGTCACTGAGGCTTGTGCTTTTATGGGGATTTGTTTAGGAACCTTACCGTGGTCTCCTCTAGAATGGAGTTAAACTTTGAGCCCAACAGCTCTGTCTTAAGCTGTGCAAGAGTTAGGGGAGAGAAAAACAGACAGAAAAATGCAGAGAAGCAATGAAAGCAAGAGAAAACAGTGTTTGGAAAGGTCACGTTGGAGGTACTAGACTGCTTGTGGGAGAGAGTCCTTCTACTACCTCATGTTCAGAGGTCAAAATGGGGTCTCATCATTTAAGACTTGTTTCATTACACAAAAATACAACCCCAAACAGCTTGAGAATGGTCATCCAACCCATCTTCCATGATAATCATAATCATTGACATCAGCATGTCTCACCACTTTCTTCCTCAGATTTTGTTTGTCCTTCTTGACTGCGCTGTAGTACAAAGCTGGGTTCTCCAGGACCACGTCCTGCCTAGGGTTGCCATTCTCTCTGGGGGACGGAGTCACATAATCAGACTCGGTCTCGACTGCCACTAACGCAGGGCGACACGCCAAGCCTGGGCATCCATTTTAAAACAACAACAAGCTCTGCAAGGTTATGCTGGAGGCCAACTGTGGCTGTGAGTGACGTGGTTATTTTAATGGGTTTAGTCGCTGAGCTCACACCCACTTCAGGGGTGATTTGCCAGAGAAAGCTTGCAACAATTTCGGGGTCCAAATATGCCTTGAGGCTAAAATAAAGCACCTTGGTTAAGAGGGCTACCTGGGTTGTATTTAGCATAGCAGGTCAAGGATACAGAAGCAGTGTCAGAGCAGGGAATCGTGCCTGCAAAATATAAGGTTAGTCCAGCTTGCTAACCCACTCCACAAGGCAGCCAATGTGGATTTCCAAGGATTTCAACAGGGACTTGTCGTTGCAAATAAGCTGAGACTGCTCTGGAGAAAAGATTCTCACATCCACATCAGTCCCACATTCACTCATATACAATGTGCATCAATGTGTTTTAGAATGGATGACTAGGCTTAAGTGTTTCCTTGGATTTCAGAAAATGCTTTAGTGAGTAAAATCACTACTTCTGCCTCGCATTGGCCTCTCCATTAGTTGGACACTTATACTCACTTCTTGTTGTTATGGCCAACGTATCTCACTGCTGCAATGATGAAGGCTATGACTGCCACTCCTCCAATGGTGCCAACTATAACAGCCATCATGTACTTTTCTGAAAATAAAGGGGATCAAAATTAAAAAATAAGGTCATACCACTTAATTATGGATTTACATTTTTAACTGCACATAGAAAACCTGCAAATCTTATATATATCTTACATATAATATTTTGATATTAATTTAATATAATATTAACTACATAGTGTTATAGGACCATATAAGTCACCATATACAAAAAAGAAACGAGCACAGTGACACCACCATCTTAAACCAAAGATGAAGGCATCATTCATTTAATTACAGCATTTTTGCATCAGTTTATGAAAGTTTTTAACTTCTGCCATGTTCTTTTCTAAAAAGGAAAGACTTAAAAAGATAAGGCTAATGCTAATTTACATATTTCTCACTGATACAATCCCATGAATATCATTAGTAGACCAAAACCAACAATGCATTATGCCAGTTTCCACAAGATGACACACAGAGTAATTTTACATAGCAGCAAACAGCGATGCTATGGACTAAGAGATAATTAGGAAGAAGAAAATATGGTCACAATAATTATTTTCTCTGATATGGATCAGACAGTAGAGCCGCTCAAGGAAATCAGATGATCAAAGTTTACTTTTTCACCATTTTCCTGTGAAGTATCACACTGGAGGCACATTGTGGACGTCTACGTATCTGGGGTAACTTTGGTCTTAAAATCTGGTGGAAAATTATTGTGCGCATTGTTTTAACATGTGCAGATGCTCTCTCTCTTTTTGCAATGTCAATTTCTGTCAATTTGTGTCTGTCTCTCAACAATCCGACCATCTCTGGGTCAATAGTCCTATGTAAGATGTAAACCTTTAAATATAATACTAATATGATTTTTTTTTTTTTTTTTTACATTTAATGTCCAAAAATGGTTGGTAACTTTAGTTTTTTGCAGACATTTCTCAAATAGGAGAAATTTAATTGCAGTCTGCTTTCTGTGGTGGATCAATATTCATTTACATATAATTACATATAACACATACAGCAGCTAAAGAGTGTAAATTGAGATGAGGGATTTATAGGGAATATTAGTAAAAATATTTTTTAAATTTTACCATAATATCATATTAATTTGAATATTGATAGTTTTCACAACCCACACAAACACAATGACATCAGGGGGAAATTCTAATATGATTTTATTAAATGACTACGAGACTTGAAAGTAGCAGGTATCAGTTTTGGTAACAGTTTCTACTCACTCTCCTGCTGTAGCTCCAGAAGTATGCTCTCTCTTCCATATATGTTGTAGATGCTGCAGTGGACATTGACAGCAGGGCCGCCGTTGTCGACCCGCTCTCCTTTCTCCCTCAACTTGATCATGCCTGTGGAGGTATGTCCATCTGTGTGTGTGTAGAAGTTGTACCGGCTGTCTGTTTCGTTGATGGTGATGTTCAGGTCGGGCAGGTAGAACTCGATGGTGGGCTCAGGGTTTCCTGTGGCCATGCAAACACACTGGACACCCTCCCTCACCACAGTGCACTTTGACTCCTCCAGAAGTACTGGGGCATCTATTGAAGGAGGCAGCACAGTGAAGAGCTACAATAACAGCAGTGGATAAAGTGAAAATGTATGGGGGGTTTTTACACAGTAATGTTTCAGATCATGTTCTGGACAAGAGATGATGGAAATTACATGGCTGTTGTCACATAAATAACATAAAAAAAGTTGGGTTTTTTTTTTAAATTCTACAAGTTCAGTGGTATAAAGATAGAATACTGTACTTCAGACGATCATAACACTTTAGAGATCCTCACTAAAGATGTTTGCTATAATACTTTTTTGCACAGCTGTAAACAGCACAGTGAAGCACTCACACTCAACAGTGATGTTGAGAGAGCTGCTGGCTCGGCCATGTTCGTTTTCGGCCAGGCAGCGGTACTGTCCGTCTCCCTGTGGTGTGATCTCCATTATCTCCAGCACCGACAGCTCATCGGCAGTGATGGTTCCCACCAGCTCCCCATCTTTGAGCCAGGTGAGGGTTGGGGCCGGGCTGCCCTGGGTGCTGCAGTGCAGGGCCAGTGAGGTGCCCTCTTGCACTGTCATAGAGTTGTTTACCAGGGGCTCTCGTGGCGGGTCTGCAGCAAAAAAAAAAAAAAAAAAAAAAAGAGAGAGAAATTCTGCAATGCCTGCAATGAATAATTGTTTTGGCCACTTGGAGGCAGCAGAAACCAGCTGTGAAACAACATGATGCATTATCACCTTTTTAATGTAGAGTATGCCATTTTCTGTTTCTATGGGGTCTCTCAATTAAAATGATAACAAAAGAAAGAAATTGATGAAGTAGCATGGAATAATGGCAGTTGTTGTCTTTCTCATTGCTGTTATTGCAGTCAGCTAGTCCCAGCTAGGACTGTGTGATAGTGTTAGTCATTCATAACGTTTTTACCAGGAGGTAAATTATGTGCAGAGTTCTTCAGACGGACCAGAAGATTAAATCTCTAACAAAATGCTGAATGAAGCAGTTTCACATTAAAAATCACCCTGGAGGGGCTCAGAGCTGAGCAGTTTCATGTTAAAAATTGCTGTTTCTTCGGCACTGTTTGGCAGACACAAGGGATGGGCTGTGACATTAGCTTCTTTCTTTGCTAACTTCCAGTGACTAAGATCCTTTATCCAGTTATAATATTTGCTCAAAAATAAGATAGAAGTGTATGGTAATAATGTGGCTTAAGCAAACCACCACAACGCTGAAGAAAGCACAAAGAGGATATGACTCCTTTGACTGGTGACCAAAGGAAACAGACCATGACCATGATTGAAACTGCAGATTTCTCTAGATATAATAGTTCAAACTTATCAGTGAACAGTTGCTTTTTCACAAATCCAGTAGTAATATTGTTATTCATTTGAAGTTGTGCATCTGCCCACCTGGCAAATGCAAGTCCATTATTCACTCTCTTTTAACTCTCCACTGATTCCCGAGGGAAATATCCAGCTCTTTAGCAGCCAAATGCTTCATTATGTTCACCTACTGGTCACTATTTGTGTCTGTCTGCTGTTCGCTGTATGCTGAGCAAGTGTGCAGCACATTTATGAGAGCTTTTACTATGAGAACAGCTGCCTGTTGCTGCCAACAATGACGAGACAGAATGGTGAGACAGAATAAAAGCGATAAAGTCACGTGCCAGACAGCCAAACTGAGGAGGGCCGTAGATTCAGGTGGTAATTCTCTGTAGTTTCATCACAACTAATGCAAAATGAAATGCAAGAAAGTCACAGCAGGTGAAAACTATGGACTGTGGTTATACAGCTTCTGCAAGATCACAAAAATCAAAAAATAAAGTATTACGTCTTTTGAAAATATGTTTTCATTGTTATATTTAATCGGCAGCCTGATGTCACTGATTGAAACTGTTTGCACAAAACAAAACGCACACTGATTAATTACACTACTAATATGTTATAGATGTTATGGATGTGGGACACAAGTCTGGTTTTCAGTGGACTATTCCTTACTGTTTGTGGTAGTAAAATTCAAGCTGATTGTACAATCTAAACTCATTTGAAATCGTCACCTAACCTGCTATGTCCTGATTCCGTTCTGTCTCAAGACACTTACACTTGACAGCCAGGTAGAGTGAGGTGTTCATCATGCCATAGCCGTTGTCCCCGATGCAGGTGTAGATTCCCTCCTGTGCAGGCGTCACATCATCCAGGGAGAGGGAGATGTTGGACGCCGTGTCCCACAGCAGCTCCTGGTCTCCAAACATCCAGGAGATCCTCGGTGAAGGGTTACTGTCCACCTCACAGTGCAGCATCACAGAGCTGCCCTCCATCACCTCTGAGGACACATTCACCCACACCGAGCGTGGAGCGACTGGTGGGAAAATGGACAATTTAATTTCCAAGTAGCGGTGAATAACAACCACTTAAAAAGAAGTGTATCTTCCCTGCTGAAATAGATTTAATATACAATAAACTGTCCATAAACATCATATTCATGTGATGTTTACGGACAGCTTTGTGATGTGATGTGATGTGATGTTAATGGACAGTATTCTACTATTACTACTATGTACAGTATTGTACTATTATTGTACTATGTATATATGATTCAAACTGTAGGAATCACAATAACAATTACATTTCCTGTGTATGTGGCAGGAGACACAGTCAAATTAAAGTAAAAAAATCTAGTATTTGTAGTTTAACAAAAAAGAACAATGGCCAAATGCAAGGGAAACATGCAGAATCCACTTTTTTTCTTCTTTAAGTGTGCTACCAGCATGGTTCGATGGTTGACCACTTCAGTCCAAACTGAAATATCTGAACAGCTTCTGGATGGATTGCCATGACAACTATTGGATGAAATTTGGTACTGGGATTAATTCGAGGCCAACAGTAATTGCCTGAAGCAGCCCATGAAAGAAAAAATGTATTGTTGCTGTTGTTGGAGGCCTATAATGACACGTCAGGAACAACTAAGACTGAGATGAGGAAAAGTATCAGTCATGCCTTATGAGTAATGTGTTATAACTTACACTTGATGTCCAGAGAGATGAGCCTCTCGTAGACCAGTGTGGTATTGGGGTAGTAGACCCTGCAGCCCAGAAGCTGTCCGTTGTGCATGGGTCTAGGTGTGAAGGTGAGGGTGTTGGAGAGTACCGCTGTGTTGCTCTCTTCTAGGTAGTCAGAGGAGAACTCTGGGTCGGGCAGGTAGTCGGTGTACATCCACTGGATCTCTGGAGTCATGTCGGGGCAGTTGTCAGGAGCGTAGCAAGTCAACTCAAGACTCTCGTCACTGACAATCTCCTCTGGGACATCGATGTTGGGTTGATCTAGTGGACAGGAAGAGAAACACATTAGTGTTGTGAATAATATTGATCAGAGGAACTTTTGGTATTTTATTTTCATGCAGAAATGCCACTCAAAGTTGAGCTATACAATATTTTTCAAATCAGTAAGATTTCAGAAACTTTTCCAGATTATGTGGCAATGTCTCTGAAATGTCTCCTTTAAACTACAAAGCAAACTTTTCAATACAGCATAGTAATATGAATGGAAATGGACTTTTACACAATAATAAACTCTTACTCTTTACTCTATGAAAGTTTAAACTTTTAAACTGAATAATTATTATAATAAATATTATTACTATTATTGCTATTGTTATTATCATTTCATTATTATAACTCTTATATTAACAAATCAAATCTGGATATTTATTATATAAGATGTTAAAAATAGATAAATTGCTGCTTATTTGGCCTGATAAATATATTCAGTCTGTGTTAAATGTATAAAAGCAAAAATCTAAAAAATTCTACATTCAATGACTGATTTTAATATCAGCTATAAACTGCCCTTATATTTCTGGTTCATTAGCTTCATTTCAGTCAATCTTGCACTCTGATCATTCATCCTACCAAGAACTTTGAGCTCAGCGAAGTCTGGGTATGTATACATATTGGCTCCGCCGAGGTCAGCGCGAAAGTAGTATCTCCCTGAGTGCTCTGTGCCAATGTTGTTTATGAGCAGAGTGCAGTTCCTCTGGTGCAGGTCACCCAGCAGCTTGGTGCGGCCCTTGTAGCTCTCGTGCACAACGTCCGTGCGTGATTTGAAGACTACGGGAGGGAAGAGTTGAGGGTAGGGCTGGCCAAAGTACCAGATACCATGGATGCCACGGTACGGCCTGATGCCAGACGGGTACATAAAGGTGCAGGGGATGACCACGCAGGAGTTTGTCATGGCCGAGATGTCCCGAGGTACCCAAACGTTCCATTGGCCACTGGCATCTGTGAGCACATGAGACACAAATGTTGAGTAAAATATGAGTACAGCAATCCTCTTGGGTGAGTTCAATGCATGCAAGATGATAAGTGTCAGGTATGAAGGAAAAAGTCTACCATCAATCAAGAAAGAGGTAAGGGAAATTATTACCGTTGGCGATCAACAGTAGTGTCAAGAAGAGCTCCAAACACCACATGGTCTCTGCTTAACGCTGGACCATAGACTTCTGGAACAGAAAACATCCTGTCAGTAACACTACATCATCATTATCAGATAGGGGAAAAAAAGTGTCTTATTCACAGCATTGGTGCTGCTGCATGACTCAGACACACCATCTAAACCTAAAAATCACACATATATTCAAAATGTTTTAACAAGTTTATACACAACACTTATTTAGACTTTACGACTATATATTTTTGAGTTTGAAATGGTTCCACTAAGTAAATAAGTAAGTATTTTCCCATCTCAGAGAGGAAACTCTAGTCCCTTGACAGAATTCTTTTTTTTTTCATAACTCATCACAGACGTCCCTGTATCAGCATTTGTCTTAGTGCAGGAGTTCATTTTATACCCCAGACGAACCAAATCTGATATAATACAGCAGCTATGTGTCAAAAATGTATTTATCTACAAAAACACTTCTGCCATCTGGTAGAAGAGCAGGAGACACATAATGTTAAATCAGCTAAATGATTCTCTCTTATTTTGTTATTGTTATGACTTAGAAATGGTACATTGGTACAACACAGTGTGGACATAGGATACTGGCCCAGTACAACTGGAACAAATGACACAAATACTGAACATTGTCATTCAAAATAACATAAAATATTTCCTTTTTAAATTGCAAGGTCCTTTCAACTGCCTTATGATAGCGATTAGTCAGATCTTAAATTAGCAATCTGTACCCATACGTGGCAATTTGTACCTAAGCATGAAATAAAATTTGAATTGGTAGCTAGTATTTTCACATGCCAAAGAAAATGCTTGTAACTGTTTTAACATACTGTGACTTAAGAGTGTGAATGCGGTTTCACCTTGAAATGCTGATGGTGAAAACAGACAGAAGCTTTGCAGGATAGCTTGTCAGTGGCTCCACTAGAGGGTGTTCACTCACACCCTGGCAGCTTGACAGCCTTCTTCTCTGTAAAAAAAAAATGTGACATCAGCATCATCAGGCACTGACATCACTCAGAGCTGTAGTAAGTCACACCAACACACAAACTCAGCGTCAATCAGCACCTGTTCACTCCCCCTCAGTAAAGTCACTCATTACGGCTGTTGTGCGTAATTGTCCAACCAATGAAAGGCTCTCACTGTTGGCTGAGCTCTGACATGAAGCCAAACCCCAGTCACCATCATGTCATCATTGGATTACTGATACTATCTGTTCTGTGCTAGAAATTAATCAGGAGATATACGAGAGTATTTATAACAATATTAAGGAATGACAACGTGTGTAAACAAAGGCAACTTCATAAAGAATTTGTTTGGAAAATGAGATAAAAAATGGCACAATAAGGACCATGAACTAGTCAGTCTCATGGTCATCTTCACTAGATAGATTTATTAGGAGAGAAACAGTAACCATAAATTTGGCTAATGGTTAGGACTCAGCAGCACTTTGGAATCAGTTATTTCATGTGAAGGGGCCACTGGGTCCTAAAATAAACATTCATAACATTCATCATCAGAGCCACAGTCATTGTCTAAACATATTAAACAGTGTACTTTCACTTCAAAATCCATTTGCCTCATCAGCTGAAGTGTGATTAAAACAATCACAAGAAGCACAACAGCAGGATGTTAATGATCCAATATTAAACTGCAAAAACATTCAGCTGTAAATTACATCTAGTATAGAGAAAACTTGTGGTACTGTGCAAAAAATGACAACAAAATTAATTTAAAAAACAATATTCCTTGTCATAATATACTCAGACTTCTCAAAAATTCCCAAAAGTCTAATTTCCATAGGAATTACATAAAAACAAAACAATAATATAATAATAATTATTATTATTGTTGTTGATAATAATAATATTAAAACTGCTTTCAGAACAGTCTTCTTCCTGCTTTACATAGGAGATACATTAAGTTCATACAAGTAAGTACAACATCAGGCGCACACATTCAAGTAAGTAAGATTATCTATAAATGATCACTGATTGGTACATTTAATCACTAACTTACATTGACTGGTAACCTAATCATATCAAACGTCTTTACACGTCTGCATACTGATAACAAAGGTTGTGTTTTAGACATTTTATATTAGCTTCAGGCCATATTCCTACCCTGCAGGCTGATGCAGGTGATGTATGCACCAGAAAATAATGAATCCTCTTTCACATTTATTCAAATTTTTATCTATTTATATTTTCAACAATCTTTTACTCATTGCTCTTGCTAAAAAAATCTAAATAAAATGTATATTAATATCATAACGACTGTTGCTTTGGAGTGGATGTAGAAATAATACATGCAGAAGTAGAAGCAGAGGATTTAGCCTCATGCTGGAGCAGCCGGCGTGTGCAGATGGCAGGCCTACGAGTGGATTGTGCTTTTGAGCTTCGTGATTAACACATCTCAACATCCCCCAGAGAATCCATGACCAATTTTAGCCTTGTTGATGTAGGGAAGTGAAAAATACTGTTGGTTTGACAGTGTGAGAGGCCATTGATATGTCATGTTGCTCATCATGCAGTTCACCAGCCAAACTCTCAGATTCATAGATATCTGAACATGAAAAGGATGTGTACTTGTCTATTAGCTGCCTTCTCCTTCCCCATTCACCACTCATCTTTAGACCTGCAACAACTGATTTTTCTCTTCTTTCTTTCTTTCTTTTCTTTCTGAGAGGGCAAAGCTGAGAAACAGACATTTAAACAACAAGCTGAAACTTGAGAGGAAAGAGAGCTGTAGGTTCATCATTCCCACTAACCCTTTCAGCTTGTCATTTCATATATGGTTATTGTAGAAATATCATTTACAGTCGCTTAAAAAATAAACATCTCAGATGGAAAAGGGGTCACGTCATTTTGAGACGCCTTGGCCAATAATAACACACTGTATTCCGTGACAGTCCTAACTTTTCTCCAATGTTGTGTCAAGCTCCACCATCTGCACTGTAACAAAAGGCCAAGAGCCGGGCGAGTGTGTCCAGGCCGAGAGGCTGCGCATCAGCGTCAGCAGGAGAGAATAGAGCCGAGCAACCAGGCAGGGCCACTGACACCACCACCAACCCCAACGACAACGGCCTCATTGATGGGGCAGACAAACGGCTGGCACAGAGCACAGAGCATACGTGTGCACACTTACACACACGCGACACACACACACACACACACACACACACAAAACACTTGCCTCATACCAGCCTCAGCACCAGGCTCCTGGTCCCTCTCAGCCCTGACTTCTTCTTCTTCTTATATCTGATGTTTTTGTTCTCCCTGAGTTGGTGGTCTTGCTCTGAATCCTAGATGTCTTATTCTGTGGGAAAGGACAGAAAAGGGAGATAAAGAGAGATGCTAGAAGGAGACAAGGAGAAGGGGAAGAGAGGGAGTCTGTGTGAGCTCTGGTTTACATGTGTCGTGGGCAGCTCTGAATATGCGTTCAGGCATTTCTGGAGCTGTTCTTTGGCCCACTCAGCATTCCTTTCCTCTGTTCCACCATTTCCCTGTGCCATCCCATGTGTTTTGATGCCTTGAACTTTAGACCTGGATCATACTTCCCTCTGAGGTCAGAGCAAAACATTTTTGACATTAGCTGAACTTTTTCATGCTTGTTCTGCCCAAGATACAAGGGCAAATGCTACAGGGCGAACAAACGATGACTCAGTATAATGAGTTGAGTACGGCTGCATTACAACAACATACAAAGAAGGAGTAGGAGGAACATGAAACCTGTTATGTAAATGACAGATTTACATTAGTTTTATATCCACTTTGATCTTAGAAAGGTTCTTTTTTTTTTTTTTTTTTTAAATTGTGTAATTAGACTCAAGACAGTGTTTGAATCTGAAGCCATGTCCGGATAAACCTCAGAATTTCAGAAATCACAAGAAAGGTCTAAGGGCATGATCATTGATCTTTCCAGACATACGCAAATCCAATATTTTCCCTGCTGAGGAATGTTTGTAGGCAGGGGGCAAGAGCATGGATCCACACAGAGGTCCACCTAGTTTACATATAACAGTAACAAAGGCAACTTGTCTACCAAAGTGGAACTTTTTTCCCCATCCTCATTGTTACATGTGGGGTGAGTCACTGTATCCAAAGGCCCTTAGGCCAGCGGCCAAGTGATGGCATCAACCGAGCCGTGGATAACCTCAAGGGAATCCCTCTGTAAACAGTCTGGAGACGAGCTGAGGCGGAGAATGCTGCATTGATGGTCTGGAGCCATGTACAAACAAATACACAGCATGCCATAACCACCACCCCCCACCCCTACACACAAATGCAGCGTAAGGCATGCCAGCACGCTTCTCAGTGTGGGTGTGCAGCTATGTGACCTTCCTCTGCATCTCCTCTGTGCCACTCATAAGCTCTGCTTGATCTAATGTCCTGCTGGGACTGTAGTCATTGTATGTACAGTATGTGTGCATTAAATGAGCATTTAGTTAAGCATAATCATATCATATTTGTTTCTTTTTTCACAAAGAAAGAAGCAAAAGAAAATTCACATAGAACTAATTAACAAACTTCTTTCAAATCAAGACATGAGGGAATAAAAGAAAATTTTCACACCTGAACATATGTTATCTAAAAGTGCATCAGTGCATATTGATCTTTAATTGATCTTTTTGCTCCACACTAAAGAAGTTCTGTATACTTCTTCTCCTATTGTTTGAGGTAATGAAATCTCAATTGCCTATAACACTTCATGGATAATCTGCTTCCCTGCTTAATTGGGCCACAACATCTTTTATGAGACATTTTGCATTATTGAAATTGCCTACACAAAAAGTCAACTGTGCCATGGACATTTTCCTTGTGAATATCGTCTGCGGCTCGTGCACAAGAGCTTCACCGTGGCTCTTGGACTGGGGGGGTAAAAAAGAATGGGGACCTTGTATGCAGAACACTGCCCATTGTGCAAGGGAGAAATTGGAGGAATTTTTCCGGAACAGGCCCGCTCACAGCTTGCACTTTGCTGTTTGCCTGTGACGCGCGTTGGTCCACCACAAGCTAAGGCCCCCTCTAAAATACTCAGAGGAGCAGATGGTCTTAAAACATGACTGCTCCCCCTCCCACACATGGTGCGCTGAGCTGCGATGAGTCCAGTGCACCACACGCACACAAGCAAGCAAGCAAACACACACACACACACACACAGATATGAAAAACATAAACATGCAGATATGCCAACATCCAGTCACAGTCTGTCCAAGGTACTGCAGAGTGCTGGCATTAATATCAGATCCAGACTGGACTTTGAGGTTGCTGTTTGCCTCTTACAGTTTATACTCTTGCATGTAAGGTGCACTATTTTCCTTGCCTGTGTGTTTGTAGAATTTTAGTATTTTAAGGTACTTTTTAACTCTGGAGCCCATCTAGGTAACCATGAATTGTTTTCCTACATACATCACTTTTCTACAGATGAAGCATATGTTCACTGTAAGCATTTAGCTGACACTTTGAATTTTCCTGTTTGGAAAATCAACATGAAGAGACCTAAAGATATAGATCAGATTTAAAAAAATAATAAAAAAAGAGGAGTCTTTTACCCAGACCTTTTCAAGTGAGCTCGAGATTCACTTGGCAGATCATTAGCATAACAAGAAAGCAAGAGCACCAATAGCTAATTTTCTACCTGGCCAACCTGGTGACTCTGGCAATCCCCAGCCCAGTGGGCAGATGGCAAGCCACAGGCCTCCTCTATCATTAGAGTGCTCTTCCTTCCGCTCTGAACAAAAGGGGGCGACAAACAGAGCTGTCACCTGTTCAGCCACACAGAAAAATAAAGTGTGGTCCTATCCGTACGCTCCCTAAATTGAGAAAGTGAGTAGAAATATGCCAGCCTTTGTTATTCCATCACCACTGAATGGATATCCAGTGAAACTTGAAGATCCATCTTTGCACTGAGAAAATTTGGCCTGATGGCCTGATTGTCATTCTTGGAGGAATGATACAAAGTCAGGATTTATCTGTTGTTACATGACAAAAACAATGCATTATAAATCAAACCTGAAAAATGTATCTTACACTGAAGGTCTGATTAGGTGGAGAATTAAGTCCATCAATTCTTACTAAACACAGTAATCAGCCTAAAGGGGAGGCTGTAGTTAAAGATCAAAATCTGAAACTCAATTGTGACACCTCTGACGTGATTTATCTTACCCTGGGGGGATTATGAATTTTTGACACTGTGATCTTGTTCAGAATTCACCAGTACGATCATAATTAAACACCACAATGACTTTCACAAAACTTTTTTTCCTCTTTAAAAAATATTTATTCATTTCCTTTTTGTAGTTAGTGAAACTTTTAGATGTAGGGAGATACTGTGGCTCTGACAGCGTCCTTAAAGAATCCATATCTTTCACTCAATTGAATAACAGAGTTAAATGACTTGTAAAACAGTTTTGGTTGGCGATTTAATCTGAGGCTTTTCTACCTGGCATCAGATATCTGTTTGGATGTGGTAATGCACTCTGGCAATTACAGGCACGGCTCAGTGCTAATGGCACATTCAGTGAAATCTGTCCGGTAATAATTGGCTGGGCTTTTATCAGCCCCCGCTAACATCAAACAACACACACACACAAAGAAAACACACTCACTCACTCATGCGTGCAGCCTTTCACATTATCACAAACATGTTCACTCGTGCACACATTCATTATGATGCACACACTCACTAACACACACACTTACACATATTCATTACCTAACTCGGTCTAACTTGTGACTCATTCAACTCTCAATCTATTCACTCACTTACTCATCACCTTATCTATGAGCACTCATGCTCGCCCTGACTGGAACTGTTTGACCTAAAAGAACAAAAAAACTAAAATACTAAGAAATTGAGGTAGAATACAATTAGTTGCATCATTAACAAAGAATTCTGAAGGAAATTATTAAATTGAAATACATCATTAACACCACACAGTTGCTGCTCAATTGCATAGGAAATTTGCAGAACATCATCAGAGGTTGGTTGTAATTACTTTTATATTAGTTCTTCCTTCTGTCCTCCCTTATCTGCACAATTCTCCATCCTCTTGCTTCCTTGTTGCTTAAAAACACTCCAATTCCAATTAGCTCCCAGTGGTATAAAACAAAGAAAACAATTCAGATAAAAACTGCTGCCCCTCACCTGTGTAGGTGATCTCCAGGCGTTCACCACCTCCTGTATGAGCAGTGCCAGCAGCCTTCCCTCTGACACTCACACGCAAAGCGTCACACCAGCCTGTCGCCAGCAGGACCTCTCGCCACTCTCTGTACCAAGCCCCAACGGTGGGGAATAAACTGCCCTCCCCATTGCCACCACCATCACCATCACCATCGCCATCACCCCTCCCATATGAAAATCAGTCCTTCAGTATAGCAGCATTGTTCTAAGACTTGGCCCTGAGGCTAAGCCATTCATAAATACACACGGGGCCACAAAGGGCCACACTGTTCCCCATCGCCCTAACAAATATGGGTGAGGCTTTGAGCTCCAAGGCCTCGGTTTACGCTGGATGGAACTGAGCATATTTGATCATTTTGGATTGATGGAGTGCACATCCACATTTTTTTTGTTTGTTTTTGAGGTCAGTGTAACAGAAGGCAGGAAGTGAGTTTGGGAGGGGATGATGCGGATGAGGAGGAGGGGTAGCAACAATATGAGGGGAAGGACATGAATTACAGCAGTGTGGAGGCTCTAAGCTCCGAGCTTGACTTTTAGCCTGTCACAGTTTTAAAGACCAAAATGGAATGGAAAAAAATAAACACCAGCGGCTGTACACCACAGCTCAGGGCATGATATAGTCACAAATGTGTTTTGAGATCTTCCACTGGTTTCCAGTCATTTCAGAACAAAGATCATAGACAGAAACTTGAAACTTGAAACTTTATGCCTGCTGCTCATCATCAAAGTCATAAAATGTTCTTGTGGTGATACAGTTGCATTCATTCGAAATATCTCTTAAATCAAATTCCATCTTAAATGACTAAATAACTAGAGCTCTGCGATGAAGTCTAGTTTAAAGACGCCCATGATGTTCAGAGGCTTGTTAGATGTGTGGACGTTATATTGATAGGTGTTTGTAATATTCTACCTATTCTGTCCTTGTACAGTATATAAATACACTAATGTAGCTAACTAACCTGACTACATTTCTGAAAATGTCAACAAGAACTGAATATCATAAACTTAATAGATGAACTAAATAGATGTTATGTCAGAGCTATAAGCTGGCGTGCCTAATAAAGCAGCCATTGAGTGCGTATGGACTCTCTTACGTAGCAATAACAGAAGCTTAACACACAAAAAAATCTGATCTGATCCATTACACAAAAAACAGCAAAACTGATGGGTTTAAAAACTGATGTTAAAGACTGACATCAGTTTACTTTGTAGTTTATTCAAGGAGGAGCTGTTGTGTCTTCGATCACAGAAGCAGTGGAGATGTTTATCATACACAACCCTGGCTTTATAGTAGAGCTCAGTCAATCAGTGATATTTGTAATGCTCAGTCAATCAGTGATATTTGTAATGTTCAAATGTTTCATTAAAATAAAACAATGATTTTAGTCTAGTAAAGGAGATTTGTACTAATCTGTGCTAATTATGGTTTTTGGACAAATTGGAACAAAGACAAAGTGTCTCTCTGAAACAAGATCCTCCAATGCTTGACAAAGTTGGCTTAATCGTAATACCAACGTGGATTTTCCAAAATGGCAACATCATTTCTGTTACATTAGCATTAATGCTACATTAATGTTACATCAGTGCTTTGTCTAATCAGACCTCTCACATCACAATATCTAAGTCATACATAACCAATAATGTAAATTATGCAAATATGGACACCACATGTCAGCTAAAGGTCGGTGTGATCAAACCTTGAATTTGACTAATATAATGTTACATTATCAGTAGTTTTAACCCTCACACAGCTTTGCAACCATAAAATTGTCTTGAGTTGTCCTTCTGATCTCTACCATCAACTCTTGTATACTCATGGTATACAATCAGGTGATGCTCATTTTGTGGCTGTTTTTTTCTTTTTTGTGTTGTTTTGTTTTGTTTTGTTATTTGTTGTTATTCTGGCATATAACTCGTTCATGAAACTACCAACAAGAAGATGAAAAGCAACAAGTCTGACTTTGTGTAAAGAGCTGAATTCAACTTTAGGCATGTTTCATCCCATTTAACCTATATTATGATTATTTATATACTGATTACCTAAATCTATCTATGCCAGTTTAACCTACCAACTCGTCCATACTACTACTAACATTAATAAAACCTCTACACATTATTGAGCCTAATTGTGGTATTAGGTGTGTTCACAGTTACATGGTGCTGTGAAACCCCAAGACTTGTTAACACAATCCCTCCCTCCTCCTGACACAGTAGCTATTGTCTCCCCGAGGCCTTGTGGGATAGAACAGCTCAGCTCGAGCCTGACACCGCACAATACCGGGAAGTCGATGTGCACAGATAATTGTCTTTTAATCACAACAATCCCCTTTTCTCTGCCCTCACTCGTTTGTCTCTGTCTCTTGTTCGATCTTTATCTCACAGTTGTAACTCTTGGCTTTTAGTTTTAGTCAACTTCGGCCAGGCACAGGTACATTATTACAAACATTGAAAGTGATGTAAGTAGGGCTGCAGCTATGAATGTCTGGAATGTGTGTCCCACCCACACATTTCCACAAAATGGCACCACGTTGTTAGTGACTAAATTGTCGGTTTGCTTTTTTGTTTTTTTACCTTTGCCCACCATTTCCTGAACAACTGGAGAAAATGACACAACTCTTTACTAGTTTTGGCTTTTCAGTGATGAGCTGTTTGCTAATTTTAGCCAAATCATACTTCAAACACAAAGCAGCTGAATTAAAGCAAAAAAAATATGTACAACGTCACTATGCGGGAACACTGGGTCGAAAGTGTTGCAATCCAACCTTCAAATCCACACACATGCTGTATCTCTTCGCCTTTGCAACAGTTGGCAACAATTACTGTCACGGTAGTAAGAGTCAAACACACATCAGAGTCTACATAGTGTAAACACACACACACACAGGATCATGCTTTTACAATATTATGGGGTAGATGCAGAGGGCCATGAGAGGGTGCGTGGGTGGGTGAGGGCGTGCTGGGCTTGTGCTGGATGGAGACGGGTGACAGAACAACACACTGAGAATGGATCCATTGTCCCTCTGTCCGTTTCACTGGACAGACACAGTGGATCGCTGCCATTTGCAAACCGACTGAACAGCTAGAGAAATGCTAAAACTTTTTACTTAACACTTTTTATTGTTCCACTTATCAGGTGTTTACCAGAATCATTTCATATTTTGGGTATTTATCTGTTGCACATGTTAATATCTTACAAAGTGGGACAAGAGGAAGTGTGTTGATCAAGAAAAACCTCAAACAAACATGCATAAGTAGACAGAAACAAATTAGGAACCACAGGTTTAAATCCTATATTGGTTTGAAAGGACAATGCACCTGTTGCTCAGATAGTTTAATTCTGAGTTTTTTCTAAAGTTTTATTTTAAAGCTAAGGTTAAAGGTTAAAAACACTCAAACATTTAACTTTAAAGAGAGGGACTTGAGGGATTTGAGACTCAATAAAACCTCCATGCATTAGCTACAACGCTTATTGAGGGCTGTGGGGGGCTGGAGCCAATCCCAAGTGACAATGGATGAGAGTGAGTGCAACCTAGAAAAGTCTATCACAGGGCTCTCAATAAAACATTTTACCTAAATTAAAGTGAAATTTAATTAATTTCAAAGATTATGATTGAGAGAAATGTCTGTCCCTGTATAACCACAGCATTGGGTTAAAATTCATTATAAGATTATTTACCCCATTCAGGACTTTTTATCCACAGCCCTGTCACACTGCTGTCCCTGTGTCACTCAGGATTTTTATTCCCAAAGGTGCAAATAATCTCAGATTTGTCCTACTTGGCCTTAGTTTCCATATTGCGCTCCAACTGTTATAGTGTGGTTTGCATTTGGGGTGCGTTTGAATTACAGGTCATTTTGTGTCATTGCAGGCCTTGTTATGAGATGAGACATTTCCTCTAGCCATTTTCTATTATAGGTTGTTGGTTCTTGTGTTTTACAGTAATGTCTCTTCATCAATATTTGTAACAGTATGTGGATAAGCCAAATACTACAACCAGAGACAATGGCTGTTGTGTATTTGCACAAAATTACAGTTAACGAGGCTGTGGTGACAAAAAAAAAAAAAAGAGAATTTTTTTTTTTTTTTTTAATGTATAACATTAAAAAATGATGAAATTTCATAGTCATCAGTCTCCACCAGTCTTTCAGCGCATACTCAGATGGATAATTAATGCTTAGGTATTAAACAGTACCCCATTTCTTATTTACTGCATATAACTGAGCTGTAATCCATTAAAATCTGTTACTTCAAATATCTGTCAAATACATAGACTCTAATAATAAAATGTAGAGCTCAATGCTCATACACCACATTGTGCTGTGAGATATCTGCCCCTTCAGTGTTGCCAATAAATGATCACAACAGTCCACTGACTGCCATTCTGTGGCAAAGAAAGGATTTGATTTTAAAGTGAGAAGTCTAAACCTAGAATAGAAAAGGAAAGAAACAGTGAAGAGGAAAATCTAAAAGTAACAAATAATTGCAGATGAGAGAGCAGCAGAGCTCTTACCTTATCAGCTGATCTGAAGCCAGTCAGGAGCTCAGTCGTCTTCTCTGCTTCGACATTTGTTTTTCTACCGCTCTCCCTCCTCCCTCCTCTCCCTCTCTCTCGCTCTCTCTCTGTCAGCAGATTGGGTCTTTGGCATTCAGAACCTGTGATGGACGAACAACTCTACCTTTAAAGCGGTTTAAGGTTTCAGATTTACATCTTTCTAAAATGACAAGATAATTGTTTTTTGTTTTTTTTTTCCCTTTACTCCCTTGAAGGTTGAAGGTCATCCTTTCTGTCATTATGGCCACCATCATCAGACTCCTTTCTGAAATCTAGTAACATGGAGTCACAGAACTCCCATGAAGTCCAACTGTGCAACAAACAGTCAGAGGATCAGACAAGTTCTTAACAACAAACCAACAATTCTATGCAAATATCTCAACCTTTTTTTGGGGGAGAAAACAAAGTGTTCCCAAAGTTCCCAAAATAATCTCTCATTACACATGAACTCAAGTACGTCAGGCACAGAATGTGATTTTAAGGCCATGGTAGTAATTTTACTGATTAAATGTTAAAATTTTATTAAAAATGAGAATGTTGCCCAAAACTGGAAAAATAAGATTCAAGTTGTGATAAATTGTGGATGTTTTTGCATTTTCAAAGAGTCACAAAGTGACAACCAAGAGACACAAAACCTAAAACAGATGTAAAATACCACAAAGATAACAGTCTTTGTGGTGAGGGGTAGGGGGGCTTGAACACACCTGGAAGCTGCTCAGTACAACTACAGTCTGATCTGTTCGGCTGCATCACTTCAGCAGCTTATTCTGTTTTCACATCCTGTCACTAGCAATAATAATAATTTTGTTATGAAAATGTTCTATTTTACTTGATCAGCTGTTACACAAGGTGACAGTTTTAAAATAATAGCTGTGTAAATGCTGTAATCCACCTGAGCTACAAACCAGCACGATCAAATTAAAGTGACATCTTTCTGGTTTTTAGAAAGTCAGCGATTGAATGAAATCTTCCTTTGGAGACAAAAATGCAGAAATAAGAAAAACAAGAAGCAAAAGCAGCATGACTCTAGCCTTATATGACCTCTAATGATACTCTCTAACTTGTGTTAATATAAAACAGAGTAAAATTTTCACACTTGACATTTCCATTTTGATACAACTTCTCAAAATGTGAGAGCGTTGTCATTGAATGAGTCATCTCAGGTTTAAACAGACCTTCGCTTGTGCCGCATGCAAGAAATGTTTTGTGTGGTAACATGATGATGATTAACACAACCCTTTGTCACTGTAACCACCCTTTAAGATGGCAAGTGGAAGTGGAAACACAAACCAATGGGAAGCAGAGCCTCTGATACAGATAACAGCAGGAATTACAGCGTGATTTCTTATACAACTGAATTCAGACTGTGAGAGATTTTTTGTATTCTTACCCATCTTGTATTCACTTTAAAGGTTGAACACTGATATTTGACCTGCAGCCTCTTATATTATACACCCATAGTAGTAGTTGTTGGTATAATTATGGTATGGTTTATGGTATAACCATACACAAACAGTGTTGAAGACTAAAACAAAGGAACAGATTTCCTTATGCTAATTCTTCCAATAATAAACAGTTGGTCTGAACTTTGATAAACCACCGTTATAATCAATACCTCACATAAAGCAGAGAAAAACAACAGCAGAGCAGTCAATCACATCATAACCTCTTTTTTAAGTTAACCATCAAATTATCAACTCAACATGATGGTGGCATCTAGTGGTAAAACTCTGCAGTCAAATACAGCCTGGCAATGGGGACCTTTATTATAGAATTAGTATTCATGATATCGTAATTAACATTGCATATTCAAAGCCACTACTGTTTGAATGTAAAATATACTGTAGGTTAAAACTTAAATTCAGTATAAAAAAAAGAACAAAAATAAAATGTAGGTACTGAAAGACACATTTTTTTTGATGATAAACAAAGCTTGGAACAGACTCCAGCACAACTAAAAGCGACAGGTTTTCTTATAAAAGCAGTTTTTCACAAGCAAAAAGCAAAGTAAAACAAAACAAACACTTAAACCCATAAGCCCTTACCACTCTACATCAGCACCTACATCAGCTGAATTAAACTGAGAACATTTAAAGCACTGCTGGACGTGAACACCTTTACACAAAATCATGCAACAGTTTGACTTTTAAATCGACATGTAAAATTCTGTACACTCTAAGGCACTTGTGGCAGCCACAATTTTTTATACATGACAAGGTGCTGAAAATTTTCATTTATGAACCTCATCCCTGTTGAAAAGTATACATACACATTCAGCATCAATTTGCGATAAGTTTGCTGTAAATTATACAATATGAAAATCAGCATACTATTGTTTACAGTCTTAGAAATCATCTGGTCCATTTTTAGCTGCATTCAAAACTGCATTATTGGACAGGTTGTTCACATCATGGTTAAACAACCAGGCTCTCCCGACTCACAGCTCCATTCTGTAAGATAAAAAGAGTGACGCTCAGTTTTCTCAGTTTGGAAATACAAAACAAAAATCCTGACATAATCACATTTAAGGTGTAGATGTTAGGGACAAGGCTCGAAATATTCTGTAATTTCCTGAGTATCAAATCCATTAAAAAAAAAATAAATTAAACAAAACAAAATAACATACCAAACATGAGCTAGTTGGTCTTTCAAATAGAGCTGTGAACACATAAGCTTAACCTTGTGTACCCAATCAAAATTAGACAATATCGTTCGGGCACTGTTTGGCTGAAGTCAAATGAAGTCAAAACAGTTTCAGTGACAAAGGTAACGCCACCAATTTGTTTAATCACTTCGAGCACTAACACTTTGCTGAATATGAAGGGTGCAAAGATAAGTAATTGTTCATTAATCGTAGAATAGCCCTTAATGAATATTATTATATAATTTTATCCAATCAGTTTGACGTGATGTAGATTCATATAGTGAGAGGTGTTTGTAAATATAATTTATATAAATGGTATGGACAAAACATTAGGGACACCTCCACAGCAGCACTAAATACAGCCTCTGAAAAGACAATTCAAATCAATCAACCCCTCCCTCAAACAGATTCAATAAAACTGAACTTTATAATCTCCATTGATGGAAGATTTGATAGGATCTTGTTATTCTTATTATCATTACTACACCAATGACATTGAAATTAGATGATGATGATTACAAAATGATTTAATACAATCTTGAACTAATGAGACACACTGTAAATGAGGCATAGTCCTCAATGATTTTTTACAACTTGACAGACAGAAGTAGATGTCACTCTGGAACTGCTTCTGAGAATGTAGAGTTTTGCTGTGACTCACCTTGCGAAGGTTGCTTTTCTTTGAAGAACTTTCATCGTCACTGTATGGTGGTGGAGGAGGAGGTGGATAGTCATTGCGTCGACCAGGGTTTCCAGAGGGTGGGCTGAAAGGAAGAGGAGGGGGCCCACGTGGTGCCCTCCCACGATCTGAGCGGTCACTCTCACTGTCCAGGCGCTCCCGGCTACGTGCCCGCTGTTGCTCGCCCATCCTCTTCCTTTCCATAGCCTCTCGCAAGAAGCTGTCGTCATAATCATCTCGCCGACCCCTGGCAGCCCCGCCATACCGGTGATCCCTCTCCAGATCCATCAGATCATCACGGCTGCGGCTGCGTCTTCCTGAGAGGGGGCCATAGGCTCCTCCCTCTCCTCGTCGGCGATCATCGGGGGAGTAGTCTCGACGCCTGCGGTCGTCAGACTCGCGGCTGTAGCCGCTGCGGGCACTGCTGCTCCACTCATCATCTGAGCTATAAAGACAAAGCAGATTTAGAGGAAACAGAAACACACTAGAGCCGTTTCTGGCTGCTGAACTGAGTTAAAGAAAAGTTTTACTGAATATTAAATCTTAGTATTATGTCCTCGGTTCCAGTTTATACCATAGCTCTGATGTAGCTGCCTAAACCTGTGTTCTGCTTTATTGTAACTGACATCCTTTATATTATGATCACTGTTTTGAACTTGTTTATTAATTTTAGACTGGTGGGAACTACAAATAAAAGATTTGACTCATTCTGACATATTTACAGCAGTGTTTGCTTATGTGCACTGTCCCTAAGAAATAGACAAATAAAATAAACCATGAATTGTAAATTATGGCCACTCCAATATCTCGATAACACAGATTATACACAGATTATCATGATACTGCAAAGTTGAAGCTCATAAGGAAGTTGGTAAACACACTTTGGAAATAGTGTAATGTTAAGTGTGCCAAACGCTCAGAGCAGCAATTAGCAAAAAGCCATCAATCTATAATATACAGAGTGAGACCATGTTAACGCAAATTTATCAATATCATTTTCACTGTTGTATAGAGGAAATGAGGAACTAATATAATAATATACAAGATGATATTTGCTGAGCTGAACCTCTATTCATATCGTCAGAATGACAAACCAGATTTTAGTTTGGAAAACCCCACAAACCCCACGTTGGAACAACAGTAACTGGAAAGCCAAAGTTTCACTTTCAAATTTCATTCTCAACGTAAATATAAGAATGGACTCAAACTTTAGAGGTCTTGTTATAAGTAACCACAAGTCTACAGCAAAATATAAGAACGCACATTAATTTCTTTACTTGCAATCGTAATGCAGCTCTCAGCTTGAGACACAGACTCAACTAGAACTCTTACAGTACAGTTACACATTCATATACAATTATGTTGTACATCTACCAAGTGAGGATTAATTTGTTAAAATTGGCTTCAAATGAACGAATTTCATTTATTTTTTTATTTCATTGTTTAATTTTCCTAATTATATTAGTTAGTTAGTGCAGAACTTGGTTGTTTTATCTTTTATGTTTTCCTTCTTACTATGTTTTGCACCAAAACACCAAAATATTTAAATATACAGTACTGTGCAAAAGTCTTAGGCCACCCTTAGATTTAGGTTTTAGCAATGCTATAATGACCATATACATTGTTTGCTCATGCAAAATTATGATTTTATTTCTGTCAAATTCTGATCTTTTGAATTGAATGATGATGATTGAAAGTTGGTCTTATACGTATTAGCAGCTTCCAATGAGTTTAACCCATACAACATGTGTATGTAATGATCAAGTATGCCTTGACCTGATGTAATAGACCTTTTTCACAGCATCATTTTGACATGAAATAGTCAACACATACAGGTGTTAGCAATGACATCAATTAGGGTTCATTCCATTTAGGTTTATGAGGGTTACAGGTTCCTGCTATTGAGGGGAGGTCACACTAAAAAACTTGCCACTTTAGCCTATAAAAGTGGTTTGTTTTTTTAATACTGCCATTTTCTGTATTTTCTGGTTGTATTCTAATAAAGAGACTGAGAAATAATTATATATGATCATTATAGCATTGCTAAAACAACAAATCTAAGGGTGGCCTAAGACTTTTGCACAGTGCTGTATATAATAATAATAATAAATAATTGGGATCAAGATATCCACTGGTACATTTGGTACATATGCAGTTAAAAAATAAACCTGAATGTGTTTTCTGATGGACCAACTGTGTAAGAACATTGTATTAAAGGCCCAACACTGATCTCTGTTGGAGGAGGAAAATAACATGACAGCCATGTAACAACAGTCAACATCCAAAAAGTACAAAAAAATAAATGTTCCTTTTATCCAGTAAGCAGAGAAGAACACTTTTTTTTTTTTTAATCATTTTACTCACCCTCTCCTTCCTCTGGGCGCATCTGGGCGCCGGTGGGGTGGGTAGTTGTCTCGTTCATAGCGGCGCCCGATATCATCAAGGTTGTCCATGGAGCGAGCACGTACATGATCCCCCATGCCTCCCCCACGGCGTGGGAAGTCATCACGACGTCGGCCTTGCTGTGAAACACTGCTGATGGTGCTCATAGCTTCATCTTGGTCATAAACCGTGGCCAAAGGTGGAGGCTGGGAACGACCCCCGCGGCCTCGAGGCTCAACACTGTCGTGCAGGGAACTGACTTCACTCATATTTTCCACTGAGGGAGGCAAACAGAGAAGGGATGGTAAGATGGCCTAAAGAAATAAAACATGGCCTATTGAAGTATACACAAATTAAGAAGCTACTGTAGCCTGAAGGTCCCAAATAACAAATCTGAAATCTGAGTTACAGTTAATGCTGCATTTTTTTTTTTTTTTTTTTTAATATGTTGCATTTCACTTTTCACTGTTATGGAAACTTCAGTTGAATGTTGCCATGTGTATTCACCTAGTTCGTTCTTCTGACAGTGTGTTCTGCTGTGCTCCAAAATGAAAGGTGTATTTATTTATTTCCTATAGAGCTGGCATATAGCTGTGACTAGAGTAGCTTGAAGTGATCAGTCACTCACAGCGGTTGGAGTTGGCAGGTCTTGAAGGGTCCAATTTGGCCAGCTCCCTCTCCATATAGTAAATGGCACGTGTAGCATTTCCATCAGGGTCCACCTGGATACGATACCCACTGCGAGCTGGAAAGCGGGGGAGGGGGTCAGATTTAAGATTCTACAGCCTCGTGTAAATAAATCAGATTTCATAAACTGCATCATCACTGTTACCAAAATGTTCTTTATCCTGTTTTATTCCGTTTGAAATGAGGGAAATATTGAGGGCAAAATGGCATCATGATAACTGTCTAACCACATTTCTATCTGTCACAGTAAATAAAAACAAAACTTTAAAATTTATTTGAATAGAATTAGATTTGAGAGGTTAAGGCGAAAACACCCTACCCACAAAAATACAAACCCCCCCCCTTCCATTTACTCACTGTGGTCTCCACCACTGTCCTGGTCATGCAGCAAAGGCACCTGGGAGCCATGTCCAACTGGACACACACAACAAAGAAAATTAAAAAAAAATTCTAATTCAACAAAGTTCAACACACAATGAGATCTGCTACAGAAATGTCTGATGTCATGGATGTTTTAATATGAGTAAGCATCACCTGAGCTGGCACCATCATATTCACGACTGTAACCGTTCAGATGAGGTGGGGGTGCACCTCCATTGGGTAGAGGAAGCAGGGGCATAACAGGCTGGTTTGTGAGGGGGCCACTGTATGCTGGCTGAGCATACATACTTGGAGCATAGAGGGTGGGAGCATATTGACTGGGCACACCTGACTTCACTGCCTTCCCCGCCTCGTACACTGTGAAATAATAGCAAACAGTTAGTTGCAGTGGAGAGAAATGCAAAACACCAATGAAGTGCTTCACAGATCTGAGGCTGCCTTTTCATGAAATATTATCTTGTTTCACATCTGTTACAATCTGATTGGTGAAGAAAATGGTGATTCATTTTGTACTTTTCCCACCTTGTGGTTAGCTGAACTACTAACATTAGAAGCACAGCTTTTCAAGCAGCCTGTGTGTATGTGGGGAGATTACCTATTGTGTGCGTTATATTGCTTTTTGTACATGTAAAGTCAGAAGGCTCAAAGTTCACACCAAAGGGAGTAACTTTGTCAGGGCAGTACCCATTTTCTCATTTGCATGAAAAGGACATTACTTTCACCTACTGATGTCAAGATGTCTGTTGGTGCTGCCTTTCTGCAACTTGGGCACCACCTGCAAGCTTGGCAGTTGGTAGTTATGTCCTGTGTTTGTATGCCTCTGCCAACCAGTCAAGTTTGCATATGGTCAAACTCGAGCCTTCTGTTCCTGAGTTACAGCGATGAGTAACAGCCAGAAGAGTTTTTGATGTCATAGTGAAGCTGACCTTTGACCGTTGTACATAATATAAAATGTGATCACTTCATTATTAACATTATTGACTACTGACCAAGTGAACGTTTGTACCAAATTTAAAAAAAAATATCCATAAGATGTTACTGAGATATTGTGTTCACGAGAATGGAACAGGCAACCTGAAAGCCTATCACCTCTGACGACAGCTGGCGCTGGCATGGAGGAATATGTGTGTGATACCCCACCCTATGTTACCCACAGTAAAAGAAAGTGGTACTTACATGCACGTGGACAGCAGCAGCGGTCTGGGCAGCAGGGGCATCTGACGTAGCAGCAGCAGGTATGTGGGCAGCACTGGCACCAGCAGATCCCAATCAGAAGCAGTAGCAACAGGAAGCCCAAAACCACCAAGAAAACCAGGAGCCAGTCTGTGGAAACCAGCATGGGCTACATTTATATCAAACATTTACATTTTTTCTCCTGCAACAGGTGACAGAAATCCAAAAAATGAAAGCCATTGCTTTGCCTTTTATTTTGACTCTTTCATAATCATAAAACAAAGGAACATTAACATCAAGCTTATTAGTTTTCAGACCAGAACTACAGATACAGCTGTGTATATGTAGAAATGCGCTTTTGTTTGACTCAATACAGCAGAAACAGAAATTCCACTTTGTTTGGATTTAGGAAACATTAGGATGTGATGTGTAAATGCATTCCTGTAAAAACACTCAAGTAGGAAGCAGCAGAAGTGTGTTGCTGTTGACTAAGTCAGTCTAATCATCCTTTCTGTTTTCTGTTTTAAGAACCCAAACAATGAAGATGAATCATTGAGGTGACTTTTTAGACTAACGGTGCATGTTAGCACGAGTGGCAATTTGTGCCTGTTTGAATGTTTTGTCAAACTGGTAAAGCCGGTTCAAGTTAGCAAGTTAGCTCAGGCAGTACATTCACTTAGAAGATAAACAAAAACAGCAAAGTGAGGAGAGGTGTTTGTTAAAATGAATCAACTGTAATCGAAAATAGATTAGCAAGGCACAGAGGAGAAAAACATTATTTGGCTGTGGACACTGTTAATGAAATATTTGATGAATGTCCTTTTATTGCAACCATACAGCGACAGTCTACCACCACTGAAAGTCACACATGGGAGCTGAGCCATATTAAAGAGAGAAGCAGAGGTAGATAACAAGAGTGTGTGAGCAGCAGCAGAACAATTGGTTTCAAATAAACTTATCATTACACTGTTAAAGTTTCACCCCACAGCAGGATGTTTTTAGTTTCAATTCATTGCCAGTTTGTCTGAAAATTGTGCACATAAACTACGACCTTGGCCTGAAATATACTGAAGGTCTAAATTGTCTTTATAAGCTGGCCTCAGCACTGAAGTTTGGATGTTGCAATTAAGAAATGTTCGTCAATCCCACCTCCTTAATACCCAAACTTCATCCTCCCACATACCCGGCTTGTATGGGAGTAATTACATGACTGAGCTATATCAATGAGCTTGTACTACCTTCCATAACCAGTAAGTCAATGCCAGGCAGGAGGTCAGTAGTATTTGACTTTCTCTCTGTGAAAGAAAGATAAAGCCAGAATTACTTTAAAGTGCCTCGTGGTATCAGTCTACCTAAAACTCGTGACCCAACAGACTTCTTCAGAACTCAGCTGGTCGTCTCTCTTTACTGTAAATCTGCCCAAAGACTAGTTCATCTGCCATTTACTAGACCTGTCAGGCCAAGATAAGTGAGCTTCAAATTATTTCAAAACCAGGGTGTAAATGCACAATGTATGAATTGGGGCTGGGAAGAAAAGAAAAGGGGAAGCACAGACAGGAGCAGAAGCAGGAAAACACATGTGTGTGTCTGTCAGGATGCCAATACATATGCTTAAATATTACTCACCAAGAACAATTAACTCTGTATAGTCTTGACTGTTTCCTGAAAGGTCTTGGGCAGAGACCACAGAGCAGAAATAGACACCACTGTCACCCCATGCTGTCTGTGCAATGTTTAGGTCTGCATCTGTGAGAAACAACATATATACAGGTTTAATTTGTGGTTTCCAGTGGTAGAATTATTGTTAGCCACAGTTATCATAACCCTATGATAGTGGAATTGGGTGTGTGTGTGTGTTCTTCTACAGCCTCACTACATCTTTACATCTGTAAGGTTATGCTTATATTGATTTCCTGGTCTCAATGGAATAACTCCCGTTTCAATTTCTTTTTCCTCAGCTTTTCTTTATTTGGAGAAATTTCACAGTGGTGGACAATGCACTGGTTCTACTAATGTGGTCACACTAATGAATTTTCTTTTAAAGCAGGTTCTCCACTTGGTCCATCTATAGAAATACAAATTTTTATATATTTATAAAAAGCTTTGCTTAATGCCCCACAGTGAAAATCGAAACAGTAATGATTTGGCTAATTATTAACTGGGTAACCTGAAGTCAACAAGCTGACTCACAGGAATCTGAACTGAACATCGGTACAGTCAAGTCAGTCTGGACACCAGGCGTGCATATCTGGCATCTTTTGAGTCTTAGTATTTGTAATCTTGGTCAGAGTGTTTAATATGTTTAACTTTTCAGACATGTCTGTCATGCGTCACGTGGTACTTAGTTTTTTGCTCTTTTTCAAGGTCTTGACTAGCCTGGCCTCCAGCAACATCAGTAAGCTGTAAACTCCCACTGCAGCAGGTCATTATCTAAGGTCCTGCAGCCAAGGCCTTCTTCTCAGCACTTGCATGACATCTAAATGCCTAATGCCTTTGTCATTAAAACCAGGCTAGTCACTTCAGTGGTAACTGTTTGAGTCTGAGTTAATGCATAAACCTAACTGACACATATACTTGCTGAACACTCTGTGCATCGTGATATCTTTTGTATGAAATCTTAAAATCATATTAATATACACTCAGTTGGGAGTTCATAAAGAAAACTTTGCTCAAGCTAATGCAAGCTAATACACAAATGTCAGACAGTTCATTTTTTGTTGAGACCATGTTAAAAAGATTCAACTGTTTGGTCAATTCTAGGGCCACATTTTGTTATGTTCAGCCCATTTAAATCAACGACGTTAGGCTAAACAATGGACACACAATGGTACCTGCAGTTTCATAGTGGCAGAGACAATATTACAAGACAGATGTAATGGGTGGCTCCCAGAACTTTCCTTCTGTCCTCTCAGATAATTCCTTTCTCATTTGGTGTAATGAGTAAGAAGCAAAGGTCAATTACAAAACAGCAGCCTGGGCAACAGCAGTGTTTAGATGTGGGGAACCACACAGACTCGTCATAAATCCACTCGTCTCAATACATCAACCATGCATGTATTGAAACTGTTTTTACAATACTTCTGACTGGGACCTAAGAGTGTAGGTGTTGATCAACTCACTGTTTATGATGCTGATTCTTCGGCCCTGGTAGTCCGTGCCGAGGGTAACAGCTTCGCCTTGCTTGGAGGCCACTATGCGCACTGTCCTCTGTGTGTCAGAACACTCGATGTTGGGGTCATAGTTGGGGTTGTTCTGAGCCAGGATAGTGTCTGCGCTGCTGGGATTCAGAGCAGCCTGGATGGGGTCCTGGCAATATGATTTATACCTCCATGTCACAATAGGATTCTGACTTGTGCTCTGGTAGTTACAAGTGAGGGTGACGGGCTGGAAGAGGATCACAATGTACCTCTTGGTAGGGCACTGTACTGAAATTGCCATGGCGGACTCTAAAAAGAAAAAAAAAACAAACATTAGTTTTACATGGATGGATATTAGGTAAAAATTTCTAGTTACCATCATCCCCATGGGTGTGGTACATGGCAAGGATTTTTTCTGCACCACTACTAGTATCACTCAGAGTGGGTGTGATGAGTCACATTGAGAGCTCTGTGTTTTCAGCCTGACTTTTCAACCCAAGATATTTATATATATATGCACACATGAGATGAAGAGGAATAACTGATACCAGACCACGGACAAGCAGTCAAGACCTTTGGTTTTAGTGCTTTCATGGGATCTGTTGGCATTAACAAAAGTAGAGATGGCCTCCATCCAACCATGTTACTGTTGATGCTCACTTGACAATGTTTTTTCTGTTTTAACTTTTCTGACTTCCCCCTTGTGCTGTGTGCCTGGTGTAGCATCTCACATAGCACAATGTCTCTTAAGTGTGGCTTCCATATGACACACTCAGCAGAAACTTTTCATCCTGTTTCAATTATGTTAAATGAAAAATAATGACGCTGTAAAAAAAAAAAAAAAAAAAAAAAAAACATTTAAGAGGAGAGAAAAAGCTACGTTTTACACTTTTCAATAACCCTGGAATCACAATTTTCCTTTGAGAGGTTTGAGGTACATTTTTATACATAAAACACAAATGTTAACACATAATTGATTTTATATAAACGCTATCACCTAGAATAAAGAGGTTGTTATATTTGTTTTTCTCGTATCATGCTGCGTCTCACGCACAAAAACATCAATGTAAATATCCCCAAAACAGTAACTGCAAGAAAAAAAAATGTTGAAAGTAAAGTAAAAGTAGAGAAACAAGAGATGCGGTATTTGTCAACGTACTCTTCACGGAAGAGGGCCCACCCTGTTTGTTAAAAAAAAAAAAAAAATGCGAACTTACCAGTTGCCATTAAAGCGGCGATTATTAGTGTCCAAAACATTTTAATCGCCTTTTCTCGGTGTCACAGATGACGAAACTAATATTTTCTTATCAAAAACAGGAACAAAAGCCTCTGCTTATGCATAATATTGGACGCCACTGTACTTTTCCTCAGCCTGGGAGCGTCACCTCCATTTTGTCTTTGACTGCTGTAGGCGAGCAGCAAACAGGTGAGCGCTCACGGACAGGTTGCGAAATACAGTGGGAGGGGGGGAGCAAATTGTTTGGGATGTGTTTTTCTTGTTCATGGTGGATTAATGTTGCCACGTTGTTTCAATGGTGAAAGCAAAGCGGGGTTTTAGGATAGAAAAGTGCCTTTGACAATTTATGTTCCTTTGCTGAGGAAGAAATTTGACAGAGAAACACATGTTACACCTACACAGTAGTTGGTATGATCCAGACTGCACTGATAACGCTATCAAGGCACTGTTAATGGTCAGCCAGTTTGTGGGAGCTGAAGTGTGTGTGTGTGTGTGTGTGTGTGTGTGTGTGTGTGTGTGTGTGTGAGAGAGAGTAAGTAAGTAAGTAAGTAATGAAGTGCGGCCTAGTTCCTGCAGGGGTAAGATTTTGTAATTTTATCATAACTCAGCTTACCACACCCAAAACCAACAGTAACTCAGCTGCAACATAAAAATGATACTTAGATATACAAATCGATATAAATCAATATAATATAATTAATATAATATATCAATATCAATGGTGTGTGCATCATCAGGACACTTATATTATAGTATATTCACAATGTGGTATTGATGCTTTTACTTATGTTAAATATCTGAGTACTTACTTTTTCACTGTCAACACTATGGAATGATAATAAAGACGGAAACATTTGCTGTTGACAGCAATTTTTTATTTTTTTTAAACAAGTAATCAACAGGTCAATGATTATTTAGAATTTTAAAGTTATAGGCTTAATATAGGCTAAATAATGACAATAATGATAACGATTATGATCATAATAATAATGATAATAATAAATAATTGTGAAATAGCTTGTCAGCAGCATGCATTTGGCTCTGTCTTCTTTTTGATCTTGCAGTGTGCTTTACTGTTGACTTGACTGAAAAAAAGAGAGGAAAAAGTGAGTCAAATGAGAATCTATTAAATGAAAGATGTTCACAGTTCATTAATGGGATCAATAGTCCACACTGCACAAATGACACAAGTCACCTCTTCATCCCTTACCCCTACCAAGGTCACAAGAAACCTGGACGACCAATTATCCTTCTCTGACCATGTTTCATCCATGTCATTCATTGACCTACACTGGCTGCATAGGGTTGCCCAAATCAAATTCAAGCCACTTCATCCATCCACTTGAACTCAATCATACAGCCCAACTTTCCTTCTCATCCACTGCATTTCTCTAAGAAATGTTTGTTGCACTTTCTTATCGGTTCATCTGCACTTATTTAATAAATGTTGTACGTAATACTGTCACCAAGGCACTCTACTGCACTGAAGCTTTAGTGAAGCCCCTCTATTGTAAGTCACTTTGGATAAATGTAACTTCCAAAGCAACTGCCAGAGTAAATATAATGTAAATGTTATCTTTTAAACTAGTATTTGACAGCAGCCCAGATTCAAATTAAACTGAGAGTGTGTAAATTGTGATTTTGTTCTAAAATTGCTTACTTAACTCTGGATAGAGAAATAATGATGAGTATCTTTTAAATAGCATTTAATATATTACATAGGATTACACTGAAATATAATCACTCCAGTGATTCTTACAGAAATTGATATTGCTTTGTTTTTCAATTAAACATGTTATGTAATTGTACTGAGTCACACTTACGCTGTGGATGACAAGTGCTGCAACCACAATCAAAAAGAGACCTGCAACATGAAAATACATACAATCATACTGATTCAAAACAAAAAAAAATTGACTAGCAAAACCATCATAATCAATGTCAGTATTAAATTGCATTCAGTGCTTGTGTACATACATCTGGGAATCAATCCAGTATGGGCACAACCATGGGGCTGCTGCTGTTCACCTAAAGCAGAAAAAAATTAAAATAACATCAGAAACTCCACAGAGTCTGCTGATTACCACTGTATACTTAATGCATTCATATTTTTTATTTGCAATTAAATCACTGAAATTTAATGATGGTTTAATGATGGCACAAGTGATATAAGGGAGATTGCAGTTACATACTACATATATATATATATTCTACATGTTATACTATATGTAGAATATATAAAAAGCAAACTTCACCCATAACACTTGCATGCAGTGTTTCACACAAAAACATGTACCAATTCAATTCTCTTCTCATTTGTGAATAATATTGCAATTATATATTACAAATAATCACATACTGATAATTAATATTTTCAATATTTTGCTAACATTCATGAAGGTTTACTCTTCAGTATGTTGAAATGCTTAGTGGATTGTTGTTTTGTAGTGCTGTTAAAAACTACAGTATGTTGCAATAGGCTAAAATCCTGTAGGAGGTAACCCAATTTAAAGATTGCTAACGTTGTCAGAGAAATTACAATATTTTTTTAATTAAAAAAATTAATAAAGTCACGTCAAGTCAAGAGCTGAAGAGAATATTCTTTTGGACTGTAACTATTGTTTAGGCTACCTGCAAACTAGATTCATCACTAGTTGTGAGTTTCCTGGGGAAAAACCCTATATAGCCTATATGTAGATGAAGTTTGACTTTTTCCTCATGACAGGGGAACATTTTCTAATGACGGATGCATAAGAGCAAACATAAACTTGCCAATCAAGGTCAAACACTGACACATTGGAAATTTTAATTTATCATGGAAAAGTGTGGAAGTTTATTGTTTGGTACAATGAATAACTGGCATTTTGAAATAACAGTTAAATGTAGCCTGCTATATCTCAAAAGAAATCTATTTTTATCAGATTTAGTTCAGTGATAAACTTGAGCTCTCATCATCTTTTGACCAGCAAGTGACCATAAACAGTAGAGATACATGTTTAACACATACATGGCAAACTTACAGGCATCAAGTTGGTCTGTGATCTGTGATCCATCAGTGGTGTCCACCTCAAACTTCTCTACGTCTCTTGAGCAAATGATGGAGATCTTGTGTTGGGCCTGGCATACGGTGCAATTCTTAGATGTAGGTGACAAGTTTGCATGGCATTCTGGAAATGCTTCGGTGATGTCTCGAGAGTACAGTTGAGTGTCATTAGAGTCGTATATGGATATCACCTTTAGGCATTTGCTCTCATCCATGCAGTTGAAGCACTGAACTGTGGTCAAATAAGAGGAAAAACATTGATGAGTAACAGGTATTAACAGCTGAAAGTTAAATATATGCATTAATGGTCAAATATTCAGAGTACACGGTACACTTCTATTCAAGACAATTTAACTTATACAAACTGATACAGAGATCCACTGTATAATTGTGTGACAATGAACTAAGTTCACTTTTTGCCACTTACCAACACAGCTCCCAAAGGCAGGAATGAATGCAAGTGCCAGAAAAATGACCACTGGAAAAACTGACAAAAAAAAAAAAAAAAGATAAAAATCTATTTTCCCTAATTAATAGGTCCTATTACAGTCTAAGATGGTATTAATTACTGAATATCATAACAGTGATACTAATGCAACCTAATACAAAGCCCATTTCTATCATGAGTCAGTTTTTATTTATTAATGTTTTTGTAAGGTATTCATTTTAGTGTGCAACCTCAATATGAAAACATATTGAGGTTGCACACTAAACTGAATTATATTGGGACGTAATCTTAATATTCTGCTCCACTCATGTTTAAAGATGAAAAAAATGGAAACACATCTCAATATAATGTAATGCAGCACTGCCACCTCTATCTATGACTCCAGTAATAAACATATAATTGAAATTCCCACAATGTCAACAAAAAAGGTATCATAAATTTCAGAAAAGAAAATATCAATTTCTTTTGTATTGTGTATATTACGTAAAAAAAAGTTTTAAAGATGTATATTATTCCAAGTAAAATTGAGTTAGTTAGTTACATTACCTGCAGCTCCTCTCCCTGGTTGGTTGTCATTTATCACATTCAGTGGTGAGTTATAGGATTTCGCTGGATTTCTTTCGGTGTCCATGGTGCAGCTCTCTAATTCCTCATCTGTGGCTATCATGGTTGTTGTTCCGGGTAAAGTGTTGTCAGCTTCCTCTTGCAGTCCATTCTCTGAAAAGACCTCTGGTGTGACTTCCGGCAAAAAGTTGTCTTTAACCATGGCAGCTACAGGGTGTGGCTTTGTGTTGCTCATCATTGACATGTTTATAAATGTAATACCAGAGTGGCCAACAACCTCTAGTTTTTGTTTAGGAATGGGTATGACAAAGCTGCCTATATCTGCTACAGGCCAAGCATTTTCATTATATTTATCATTAAACTTGTGCTCCATGTTTGAGGAGAGGCCAGCATCCCTGTTATGCAGAGAGAAAAAAATGTTAAATATATTAATATAAAATATTATTAATAAATATATGTATCCCATTTTTGCTGTGTTAATGAATGACATTACATGACATTCAGATTAATCAGATCTGAAGGTATATGATTCAAAAGGATTATAAAAGGGAAAAGAGAGGGAAACGTACCCACTTTCTTGAACATGCAGGCCCTGGGTACCTACAAGGGTAAAATGAAATACAGTTAAGTTACTTATAATGGTTTTCATTTTTAGTTTTCACATTAAATTACATACAAAACAGCAATCTACCAGATTTGTTGTGTATATTTAATGATATTTAGATAATCTCTTGATCTGATGAAAATGCAAAAACTCGAAACACTGATCATAAAAATCTCAGTAGTAGCAGACAGTTATTCACAGTAACAACAAAAAAAATCTACACTGAGACAATACTTCTATTTTTATCACTAACACTGGATAATACAACATAGCAACACTGCAAGTCTCAGGAAAGACAGCGACATATGTGACTCATGTTTGAGGTTTTGTTAGTTTGTTACTGATTTTAACTCAACTGCAACTAAATCGAACAAACTATTTTTTTTTTTTTTTGCCACTGAAATTAATAATAGTAATAATAAAAAAACACGATTTATTATTTATTTATCTGTGTTGGTTTATTTATTAAGCTGTGTGAGTTCAGGCTTCAGAAAGCACAGACTGAACTCCGGTCAAAGCCAGTTTTCAGGCCTGCAATTAATTAAGATTAGCACAGTAAAAAACCTTCTCACTTTATCCCTAAACCAATGCAATTATTTTAATTTAAATATAATGAAACTTACTTTTCATCTGAGGGCAGAAAAAATCATCCATCAGCTGGGCCATTTTTGACAGAATGAGCTTCAGCACAGCAAAGAACGTGTTGTTGAAAACTTGTCTCAAATGAATCAAACCGATCCAGGAAGCACATACAGCTATGATGCCTTCACTTTAAGTATCAGCACTACGTGATCACCATCTGGTGGATGAGAATTTTAGTAATCTGTAAATCCAGTATAAGGTCTGTAAATCGTCCATTTCACTCAGGCTGGACAACATGGACGTCCTTGTACGTAGGTTGTCTTATTAAGTGGGCTGAGCACACGGCAAACTAGTCTTTAAATTCATTTCTGTCTTTCTGTTGCCTTTATATGATGGTGTTAGATCGTTTTAATCGAAATTGTATTATTTGTGTATAATTATTTAAATACCAGGGCAGTGGATTCTTAGATGCTTAGATTCTTGGAACTTTTTCAGTAACTATCATCTACAACACATGTAAATATATGTTAATATGTTTCATAGTCTGCAACAAACCGGAAGACAAACAGAGAGAGAGAGAGAGAGTGAAAGGATCACTTCACATCTGCCGCTAGTAGCATGTTCCAAGAACACAAGTGAGCATACAAAAGTAGCTACATTCATTCTGCTACTTCCAGTTTTAGATGATGGTTAGAATATTTTCATTATTACTTTTGAACTGTTATGGAATAAAAAAATGTACTAAGATTTCCTGGCTGTTAAAGACATAGTCACAAAGTCACCACCTTTTTTGATTTTGTGAAACTGCACGATTTGAAGCCTTTTTTTAGTGAAATGTCAAAGCTTTTTGGAAGAAAACTGTAAGACAGAGGGTGGACGGTGTATATATCAGAACTGTAACACTCATTGTAGTATTTAGCATTTGAATTTTTGTTTCATGAAAGTTGACACAGCTATATTTGGTGTAAATGTACCTCGTGCTCAAAAGACAGATGTGAAAGAAGTCTAACTCTCCACCACAACTATGCTAACACCAAAAAGAGGGAAGAGAATATATTTTGTAATATTTTGCAGTTGATCTTGAGCAGAGTTTGAGAGACTTTGAGAAAGTATATGAAGGAACTTTGATGCTAACCTGGAGGCTCAAGGTGGCCCAGTAGATAAATTAAGACTTAATATTTAAATAGTTTTTCTTCAAATTTGTCAACCATTTGTACAGTGATCAACACTTTAAGACCCTCAGTTCAAATCAACTGTAAACAATATGCTTTAGAAAGTCACAGGGCTCAGTCCCAAGCAGCGGCATCTGAATTATGTTTTTCTATTATGATCCTTTAATGTTGAGTATCTGCTGATATCTAGTTTTATGATATAATTTTAGTTCTAATCTAGAATTAATATTTTCTTTTGTTAATTTGCCCCTAATATTGCTGCACAGAGCCCACTTAGGCCATGGTAACGCAAGATGAAAATAATCAGAGAAACTCGTCTGAGAGGATGTTGATGACTGAACTTTAAGGTTATGGTTTACAGCAAGATTAAGAGTGTTCAGTCATGTCAGCTCTGTGTTGCACAGTGGTGCTTTGAGCCAGACGCTAACATCAGAACGTTAACATGCTTTAACATTTTAACATATTAGCATGTGGACATTTGTATTTACCAAAACACAGGAGGGAATGGCTTCATTTTAAATGTAACTGTACTAACTGGACTCAATAAAATGCACACAAAAAATATAGCTGAATAAACTGTACGACATACAGGACAATCTATCCAATAGCTGTTGGGATATTTCAGTATGAACCAAATTAGTGTACCAACATTGAGTGCCACATACATCACATCACTGTGCCCCTAGGCACAAACATACAAATGCTCTATGATGATGAAAGGGAACTTCATTCATTTCTTCAACAATGTTAGCCGTTCCAATGGCTGGTGAAAAAAAGTCATACTGAACATCAGATTAGCTATCCACATTAGCTGAGCAGGTCACTGACATTAGCTTTTCACATTCCTGCAAAGTGAGATTCATATCTTATCCAGATATGTGCCTTCACTGCCCTGGGCCCTCTAGGGGTCTTGCCCAGTTGATCTGATGGTTAATCCAGCCATGCCAACATTTCCATCCCAATGCAAAATGTCACAAGGTGCTCATAGGACAGGGGCCTTTTAAGTGTCTGTACCCATGCTTTTAACATAGTGTACAATCTAACTAACCACTGTATTAGGGCATCTATATTAAATTATATTGTAGTTGTTGCTGTGTATGTATCCACAAGTATATACACACTCAGTCAGTCATGTCTTTATGTTTAGCAGGAAGTTTCTATAAGAGATTACTATCTTATTGCGTGTTTCTTATTCTTGACCTCCTTTGCTCAGGGCCATGGATCAGATACCAGAAGGAGGTGTGGAAAAGGTATAAAGCAAGCAAATATGTTAATTCGTGTTCAGACCTGACGCAGCTGCTTTCCTTCCACAGCAACAAGGTAGGCACCTCAGATATATATGTAGATAGATAGATAGATAGATAGATAGATAGATAGATAGATAGATAGATAGATAGATAGATAGATAGATAGATAGATAGATAGATAGATAGATAGATAGATAGATAGATAGATTTCTGTCGAATAGCATGGTACAATGTATCTAATTTTATCCACAAATTTGTAAGATAATGTTGTATTAAAATTACTATTAACTTTTATGTTTCCTTTCTGTTTTAAACCAGTCAGCCCAGTATCATGGCTCTTTATTGAACAGAATGTATTTGGCAGTTCATATATTCACTGGTTATTATACTTCTAAACATCTGTCCTTTGCGTCTCTACTCTCTCAGATACCATAACTTTTTTATTCTCATGTTGTTAGTGCCATGTTAGCTATTGAAATATAAGTAATGACTAACTTACATTACTTTACACTCGAGTCAATGCAAAGACTTTCTTGTAATCTCTTGTGGATTTACCAGTTTGTCAGCTTTATATTTCCTGTAGTATCTCCTTCTCCAATATCCTGTTAAACACAGTGCAGCTTTAAGTCTGTGTGAACACGTCTGCAGAATGCTGACTGATCTTCTGTCAAACTACTCAAGACAATAAACATGTCTGTTTAGGTCAGGGGATGAGGGCTGTTTACACAACAGATACAGTTATGGTTAATTTATATGGTTACTGAGGTGAGCAGCAGCTTGCTTGTATTATTTATTTGTTGGTTATTTGAAGATTCCAGATAGCCTGGTTCCAAACTTCTGAATCACCACATTGATTTGTTCAGTGAACCAAATTTTGATTCAAGTTACATAAAAGTGAATAGGCAGATTGTTTAGACTATCAGGGGGTAAAACACACAATTCCAACCTACCCTACAGAGTAAGACTGCTAAGAGTTTTTTTAGTGACTTCAATGTAATAGGTGAAATACTAACCCCTAAAATGTAGCGGAGTTAAAGTACAAGGTAACATAAAATTAAAATGCTTAACTAAAGTACAACTAATTTACATTGTGCTAGAGTTAAGTGCTTGTGGAAATGCACCTTCTTTCATTTTGAGGCTGCTTGAGGCTTTCATTTAGTCTGGCAACTGTATAAATGACTTTATGCTGAAAAATATAACTGAAACACACTTGGAATTTAATATGAGTTTCTTGTTTGCTTTTACGTAATGGTAAGCATTGTCATAACAGTAGATCCTGACTGAACTAGCCTGTTCATTACACCAGCACTGAAGCAAAACATAATGTGAAGTAGTAAGGAGGAAAGTACCCAAAAATCCCACCAACTTCTGTCAAAAACAAGAAACAAGTAATGGTTCTTACAAGAAGACCTTCATAAACATTGGATGAAAAAAATGACAAAAATTACAGCATCAAAAATGACCACAAGTATGTGTTAACACTATCAAACAACAAGGAAAGATTATAGTCTTCACCAAATTGGCATTTCATTTCTATACTTACTGTATATTTAATTAGCTTTTTAGTCTACCCTTGAAATTACATATATATTCTGGACTTTAACATGACCTCGCTCTCACGATCCAGCCCTCACGGCGTCTCCTGTATGGCGTACTCCACTGGCACTCTCGCACAGGGCTGTTTCGGGAAGGTGTACAAAGAAAAATACAATGACACCTGGGCTGCTATAAAGAAGGTCCCTCACCAGCTCATCGATAGGAAGGACCTAGAGAGAGAGTGTGAAGTGTACAAGTAAGTAAGCAAATACCAGAAAAAGGCAAGGCCCATTTCTCATCAGGTAAAGCACCCAAGTTTTCAATGTGTCAGACAAACAGCTGCGTAATCACCATTTTTTTTTTCTACTGCGGTGAAGTTTTCCTATTTTTCTCTTAATCAAAACAACACAAAAGAATATTTCTGTTTATATAATGTAAATTAAAATAAACACTTACTAGCATAAAGTGCTATCTGAACACAAAAAAGAGAGAGTAACAAGGAGTAGAAATGTAATAATGCATTTACAGTTGAAGAAAACAATGTCAGGTTGCAGGGTTTTAATGCCATGTTTTGCTGTCAAATTTCTATTTCACCCAATGATGTGTTTCTACTGATCTGCAGCAAGGCAGATCATCCCAACATAGTGAAGCTTCTGGGAAATATAACTCTCACAAAAGGGAAATGGATCATTCCTCTGGAGTTTATCTTTGGAGAGGACCTAGAGACCACCATCTTCAAAGCATCAAAGTCTAAAATACAGGTAAAGTTATCATATGATACATACACACTAAAACCATGTCGTGCAAGAGATACACTGCATCATTTAAAGTCTTGATTTTAAGTCTAACTTGGCCATGGGTGCTATTCTTTTAAAGGTCTCGTAGTGCATAAAGTCAGTTTTCCATTTTTTTTTATTATAAATCAGGTCTAGGTGATATATTAATACCAAACAGTTTGGTCCTGAGAGAAATGCGTACAGAACCATATTTTGAAAATTACCCTTAAAATGAGCCATCAGGCGTAACATAACTTTGTGATGTCACAACAAAGTAGTCACAGTTCTCAGCCATGCCCCAAACCCAGCTGACCGACACCCACAATCCAACCTTGCAGGATACAGTTTCTCTAAATATTTACCTGAAATCAGCTAAATTTTTATACAATCACTCAGTAAACAATCAGCTCTTCAGATTGACTCACTGACCTGTTGTAAAACAAAATTGTTTTACATATCCTAAATATATCTCATTATGGTTGTCACAACTTTCAAACCTTATAAAAGTGTTTATATGGGACCTTTAAAGGGGGGCAGGGTTTGTACAAAATAAGGCAGACCACCAAAGTCATTTGGAACATATATTTCTGTAGTGAGCACTGATAATCTCTTTCAAACTCACTAAGCCATACACTCTGAGGCATGATAACGTCATGTCTGCACTTGAATGACTGAAATCTGGAAACCCACTGATTCCTTGTTAACTTCAAAGAAGAGATTCAGGCCTGAAGAAAAAGGGCGTGCAACTCAATATGAGAGGGCTGATTTTAGTGGTCTGACACTTACCCAGTTAAACTTGATCTCAAATTTTCTTCTCCACAGCTGACTGCAGCTAATAGAGGAACTATCATTATCGGGATGTGTGAGGGCCTGGTTCACCTCCACTCCAAGGATATTGTCCACCAAGACCTCAAGCCTGAAAATATCATGGTGAGCGGAGACGAGTTCACACGTTACGCACTGCTATGAAAGATGTGTTGAAGACAAACAAAAAGTAACAGTTTAAATCCACAAAAGATTTTCTGTGGTGGGTGAGAGGAGCTCAGAGCGCGACAATTTAAGAAAACACAAGTAATGAAGAAATTATTTTCAACATAGCACATCACAAATACAGATATGCTGCAAGACATACACAACACAACAGAGGTTTCAGAGGGACTTAAATAGAGTTCAGTGCTATGCTACTTTATTTAGATGAATAGTAATCATAATATAAGAAGAGGAAGAAGAAGAAGAAGAAGAATGGTTACACATATTGTCACATGTCCCGTCCAAGATTTCTACAAGTTGCAATCATTTCTGCAATTTAATTCTTCAATAGTACAACTTCTTAGCTAAAAAGCATCTTTGTTTTCCTGTCATAATTTTTACACATGATAGCAGCATTGATGTGTCAGTCCACCACTTTGATTCATACTGAAACACAAGTCTATTGGATTGGAACGCATTACATCTGGTTCCTCAGTGGTTTTAATGACTTCATTCTTCTGTTGATTGAGATTCAGTAAAAAATGGCTTTATTTTGGGGCAACACAGTGGAGCAGTGTTTATCAATGTTGCCACACAGCAAAAAGGTTCTGGGGCCTTTTTATGTTGAGTTTGCATGTTCTCCTTGCAACTATGTGGGCTCCCTCTGGGTACCACGGCTTCCTCTCACAATCCAAAGATATGCACATTGGTGGTGACTCTAAATTGCCCATAGGCAGCAGTGTTAGTGTGAATGGTTGTTTGTCTCTGTATGTCTCTATGTGCCTGCCCTGTGATAGACTTACGACCTGTCCAAGATTTACCTGCCCTCGTCCTCCACCATGACCCTGCATGAATAAGCAGTGTCGATAATGGAATGGATGGATAGCTTTAGAACTATTTGATGGCTCTTCATGATATTTGCAATTGTTTTGTGTGCCACAATCAGGTCAAAATTTCAATTTGTACTTTCCAATTAGGTCTAACTGGCTAAACTAAAATGGTGAGCATAGTCACATCAATCCTGCCTGATATTAGTTATCTTCATCATAAGACCATGTTAATGTTAGCATTTGTGCCAAATACAACCTCACAGGGTAGATAACATGGCTGTAGACTCTTCATGAAACTGATCATTGCTGGGCAGAGACTGAAGCAGAATTATTGGTTAACTACTCAACATCATCTGTCCAAAAACTTTTGTCTTCCAGGTGGAACATAACACAAACAGAGCAGTAATCATTGACCTGGGACTAGCCAAGTTCTTTCGATGTGGTCTCAACTCTGCCATGGACATGGGGAATGAGGCCTACTCAGCCCCTGAGGTGCTGCGGAGGTGCAGCCAGCGGGACCAGCGCTCAGATGTGTGGGCCATGGGTAAGATCATTGCTGAGCTCTGTGCCCGGATTCGACTGTACACACCCAGCGTCTGTCCCAACAAAATCAAGGAGACCCTGCACAATCAACCATACTGCCACGCCGTGTGTAGGATGGTGGAGCCTGACCCTTCTCTGAGGGCCTCCATGGCAGGGATTATTAGTGACATACGAAGGGCAGGAGGTGCAGGCACCATCACCAATACACCCATTCAAAAAGATCACCTAAAGCTACCTTCACCCCACATTCATGCCAGAAACTGGTCTCCGTCACCACTGAACAGGAATCCATCTCCACTTAGAAGAGATCCTTCGCCAATAAGGAGAGCTCCATCACCCCTCAACAGGGATCCATCACCATTAAACAGGGCTCCATCACCATTCAACAGGGATCCAGGACCATTAAACAGGGCTCCATCACCATTCAACAGGGATCCAGGACCATTAAACAGGGCTCCATCACCGTTCAACAGAGATCCAGCACCATTAAACAGGGCTCCATCACCGTTCAACAGGGATCCAGCACCATTAAACAGGGCTCCATCACCGTTCAACAGAGATCCAGCACCATTAAACAGGGCTCCATCACCGTTCAACAGGGATCCAGCCCCTCTGAATATGTCTCCATCACCACTAAAATGGGACCGCTCACCCAAACCAGACTTCAAAGCACTCCATGAAGACAAGAACAAAAAACAGGCTTTGGTTCCAGCAGGTGGAACTGACCTCACGCAGGATTTTATGAAAATGAGGCTCTATCAAGAGGCAGCCAAAGATCTGCCCTGTAACCTGCCTACAACTGGGAGGGTGGTAGTGCAGCGTTTTGAGGAGAAAAATGGGCAGGTGGAAACATGGGAGCAGAAGGAGGTGGTGATACGTGGTGGGAAGATAGTCAAGTATGATGATGTCAAGTTTAAGGGCAAATAAGAACAAGAGGTTAAAGATTTGTCAAGAAATTGCATGTGCAGATTGAATGGTTTGTTCGGGTCACCTTACTTTTGGTATCTTCTTTGGAGAGAATGAAAAAATGCAGTTCAATATCTCTCAGACTGAAATAAGGCTTTTGTCAACACCTGTTTCTGGCACAGATATAGACCGAAAACCTATTTCAAATGTAGGAATACGTCATGGTAGTTTGAGGCTGTAAAAAGAGGACATCTTGAAATGGGTTGGTTGTGTCTGAACATGATAGCCATGTTAAGAATATGATTGTTCTTTTCTTGCCAAGAAAGAGTTGAGGTGCGAACGAAGGTGCAGGCAGGTGAACAAGCATTCATCAATGTTTTTCAGCATCTGAATGTATAAGACTGTGAACACGGCTCATACAATATGTGTATATTTTTGTATACAAATAAATTCTGAAAGGCCTGATGCAGTTGCAGATATATATTTGGTGTTTGGTTATTACACTTTTTAATGCAAAATGTCCTGTCACTTTGTGGCCATTTTGTGTCTTGTAACTGAGTTCTATTAGACGTGAAGTTCTACAGACGTGAAGAATTACTTCATACTATTCCAGGGAAACCTGCCCTGAAACCCTGCCCTGAAAAAGGTTGTTGGGTAATCAGCTCAATGTTTTTATAGCAGCCAGATTCAAAACATTTCAATTAAATTCTTGGGAAGTGTGAGCAATCATGGACAAAATTAGTTGTCATGCATAAACCAATGCACTGTCTATTAATATACCGGTAGGTATGATTATGACTCACTTTAAAATAAAACTGCTTGTGTGTGTTAAATCGCAAATTGCATCTGTAAACTAAGATTTACAGCCCGTCTCTATCACACTGATGTGTTTTTAAACCAATCTCACGTTGCTTCCTCCTCCAGTGACACTGTAAACACAAAGGTGCCCGATGTCAGGTGTCAGCTCTCGGGGAGACCTGACACCTGTATCCAAGCTTTCTACATGTAGCCAAGTTTAATTTTCTTAGCCAGCTCCTGCAGCTGTAGCAGGTTTCTCTCAACAAAGTCTACTTAAGTCTATCTAAGCCACAACAGGGGAAGTGGGTTGTGTGGTTTTCTTTGCATAGGGTCTGAAAACTGTCAATCTGATGAACTACATGCGAGTTGTTTTTTTTTTTTGTTTTTTTGGTCTCTTATATATTACTTATTATATATATATATATATATATATATATATATATA